>ULGV01000003.1:1740674-1981979 GCA_900519065.1 Yarrowia hollandica | reverse complement strand
CCAAGCCCGCCCCCGAGCCTACCCCCGAGGAGCCCAAGCCCGCCCCCGAGCCTACCCCCGAGGAGCCCAAGCCTGCCCCCGAGCCCGTCCCCGAGGTTCCCCAGGTCCAGCCCGAGCCTTCCACCCCTGAGCAGGCTAACGCTGCCACCAACCTCAAGGCTTCCGTCTTCGCCCTTGGTGCCGTTGCCGTTGCTGCTCTTCTCTAAGTTTTTTGATCAATGATCCATGGCTTCCATACCCCTATGCCTATAATTTAAAAAACAGAGAAATATAACCTAACTTAATACATAATACGGAGAAATCCAATGTGTGTTTACAATTGTAGTCGTAGCATTAATGAGATCACCCGGCTAGTATGCTGTTTATCGAACATTACTTGACTGTTCCTGGGGAAGTCTTCAAAGCACCATTTAGAGTTCCACTTATGTACCATGTCTCTTTGTCTTTAGTTAAGAGCAAAAACACCAACTTAGAATAGGTAGCTGAGCCTTGAAAGAGAGAGAGGGTATTTTCAGATTGATTTATGCACACCTGCGTCCTTTCCGGGACACATACAAAGAGCCTTTCTTTAAGACTGACACGGTTTGGTTCCTAAAGGGGGCTCAACACACCAAATATGGCTTCACTTTGAGGCCAACCTTACCAGTCTCTTTGTTGATGAGGGTGAACTTTACTTTCGTTGGACTGGTTGTGGGCACCCCACAGATATTTTTTGGGAACCGCTGCGACGTTTCTCGAAAGATCTGCATGTAGACGTCAGGCCTTCTGTTATGCGAGTAATGACAAAATGCGTCATGGCGTGACTTTCAGCCATTGGTTCCGTTTACTGACTGTCGGTACAGTACAGTACATCTTTTTTGAGCAATTTTCGACTTTTTGTCATTGTTGTCGTAGTTTACCTTTCGAGCTTTTGAATTTGAAGACCCACCTTTTCTGACAAAGGGGTCTTGGTATTGAACGATATGCGCCAGTCGTATTAATGTTAAAGTGCGTTGATACAATAGATGCCGAGGAATATAATTGAATAATCACATAAGGCAACAGAAATCCATACAATCAGAGTACGAGTACCAGGTACGATACCCCGCGAGTACTCGCACGTGTCTAATATTGGTGCATGTGTACGATACCGGTGCGATACTGTACGAGTGCATAACCATACTGATGTCTCTGGGTGATTGCACTTCGTGCCAACGAAGAAATATGTCAGTTCAGTTCACTGCGCATTGCTTTAGTGCGCTATCTTAATAGCTACTGTAATTAATGTGTACCAGTACTGTACTCGTACTATACCGGTACTGTCAAATGTATATTGAAGGGTTGTCATTCCACTTCACCTCCTGCTTACTTCAAATTTACAGAAACAACTCAATTCATGTACTCGTACAAGGTAGTTACAGCATACGTATTGTATGATACGAAGCACCAGCTACGTACGAGTACCGTACGAGTACCGGTTCCGTACCTATTAATAACTAGGTTAACACAATATTTCAGCGAATACATCAAGTATTCACTTGGAGCAGTTAGCTAGCACCACTAACAACAATAAATCAAAATTGATGCAAAATAGGTTTAATTGTGATGTTACCAGGCTCGTACTAATTATCGTACTGTACTCATATTCCGTGGCACGGCTGTGTCGTGCCGTACATACTGTACCTTTTATTAGACGGTGGTCTAGAAGGTCAAAACTGTACGGCTGAGGGCACTAATGAAGTAGTCACAGTACCAAGCTAACTACCGGTAGCTACTAGTACACCGACGGCTATTTGACATGGCTCAAGGTCAGCTACAGTACTCGTACTATAGCTTGCCATGCTCTTCCTTGATAATCTTTCCATAGCCCCATACCAGCCGAATTAATTAATACTGATCTCTTACTTTTGATAAGCAGCTAATTACTGTTGACGCCCGAATGACTGCCTGGCAGCTAAGAAGTCCCTTTGAAAAGTCCCGCTGCTTCTTTATACACTCATCGAATCACTTTGGCTCTCCGCTTCAAATGCAAGCTTGAACAATATAGCCACCGACTGGGTAGACACAAGAATACAAGAGATTCTGGGGACTCGAGAGATATAACTTCCAGTCGTCATGAGAAGGCACTGGTAAGAGTACAGGTACAATACAGATACAAAGAGGAGCTCGAGAAAATGAGAATTGAAACGAACAAATTGTACTAAATTTCGATAGCCAAGTGAATGTTTTGGGTGAACCTGAGTTTGCTGTACAAATTGCCATAGAGCCGACAATAGAATAAGATGAGCAATAGACATGACTTAGACCATCTCCTGAATATGATATCATACATACATAAAATTTCATTTATTCAGTATATTTAAGCGTTGTCGCCAGTAACTGTTGGTCATCTGCTACGGCCTTTTGTTCGTTCGTAGTCGCTGAGGATGGAGAGAGCCGCTGTCCCGAATATACGTGCTTTCAGACAAGGGGTAGAGGGATTTGACGCCCTCAAACAACCCAAGCCGAACAGCCCGCTATGATGTCATACCTGGTAGCTACTGTGTCGGTATTCAAAATATCAACTCCTACATCCGAGAATGTCCATATCATACGTTGGTGGGTAATGACGATCTCCCCTATCAATGACGAGCTACAAGGGGGAAAATTGTACCTATAGGCACCAACTACTGGTACCAGGTAATGATATCGTGACAACAAATAAGTATCGGGGACAAGAACAACCCTCAAAAAATAAGATAAAGAGGAAAAAGAAAGGCTGGGATAACCGGATTAATTCTGAAGGATTGATCCATTTAGGCTTATTTTTTGTCCTTTACTTTTTTCAGACATGCTAATAGAGTGATTCAATGGGAATACTGTATATTACATAAAGGACGAAGCAATCCATCCAGACTATCTCAATTAGTTATTCACAAATACAGGTCCACATATTAATGTCAATATAATATAATAAAATGCTGCGAGAATGTGAATATCTCGTCTCAAAGCTCGTTGCGATTTATGAACAGCTACTTTTTGTTCGACCCTATCACCGTACTGTTTGACGGGGGGTCTTGCATCGGTGTTGCTGGCGCCCCCACTTGCTGTCTCAGGTGCGTTTCCATTAGATTGGCGTTTCTCGTAGTACATTTGAAGACGGCGTTCGCAACGTCTCCAACCAGGGGGATAAAACCGATTCCACATCCAATTGCCAGGTTAAGGATCATCTGAGCCTCGAGAGCAGGAGGCAGTCCTCCAGAAAGGGACTTCTTCGCCTTCTGGACCAGTCGGTAGCCGAAATAGAAGACAATGAGGTCTCCAATGACGGGCACGAGACCAATGAGGGTGGCCCATCCTACTCCAAAGCCACACATGTCAAAGACCCAATCAAGCTGGTAAGACCATCTCAGAAATGACTTGAGCACCCGTTCATCCTTCTTTTCCAGACCTTGGGGCAGCGTTCGCTTGATCTTCTTCTTCTTGGGCTTGACCTTCTCGTTAGCGCCTGGAGGAGGGGGGATTTCCTCGTAGTAGTGATAGGGGTGAGCAGGCTCGAGGTTGGTCTTGACAGCACCGTTGAGGTGCGACGTCACGTATTTCTTTCCGTAATGTTTGGCGATGAACGACATGGTGGTGATGAAGAAGAAGGCTGTGTGGTTGGGAATCAATGGCTTGCTTGCTTCTTGAGATAACGGCCCTAACTTAATATGGGGCAGCAATCAGAGCCCAATTCGGTATGCGAAGCGCTGAAAAACGCACAGAAGGGTTTCTGGGTACGTAGAATTCGATTTCGGCGTTTTTAAAGCAAATAAATGGCGTTTTTGTACACTTTTTATGCTCTCCAACTGGCCGGAGCACACTGAGTTTAACTCTGCCTCGTTGCATGTGCAACTCGAAATGAAACTGAGATGTGGAGAAGAGCAACTGAGCTAATAGAACAATTGTATTGTTGGATCGATGCACATATAACATAAACAATCAAAAACAATTTTTAGGAGCGCTTAAGCTGCCGTAGCTGCGACAGGCTAATTTTTGCCACCGCAATTACCGCTGATACTTGTCTCCGCCACCTTTGCTGCTGCGCCTCGATGGATCCAAAAAAATAGTGTGCATTTCACACGCAAGAGCCATGAACCATCTCGATAAATAAAAAATAGCCACACTAACAAGACATGGACTGGACAAAATCTTTCAACATCAGCAGTGCAAAAAATGGAAGGCCCGTGCGACTTTCGGGGGCGGAAAAGACGTCGCTACAGGCAGCTTTTGACGAGAACGCCGAAGAAGGCGTCATTTCGGCCTTTGACGTGCCTCTAGTGATCATGGAGTTGGGATGGTCTGTGGAGGAGTTTTCAGGCACGGAAAACCTCGATGAGTGCGTGGAGACGCTCAAACCACTGTTTCTCAGCGACGTGATCACCTTTGATGGCTTCAGCGACGGATTTTCACGCATGATCACCCGTCAAGTGCTGGATCCGGGGTTTGAATCGGATGGAGATGACGATGACACAGGAGGGTTTTTGGCTGACGACATTGACGATGAAGGGAGATTTGAAGCAAGTGATGATGAAGGGGGATTTGTGGCAAGTGACGACGAAGGAGGAGGCTTCTTCGTTGTTAGTGGTGACGAAGAAGAGCCAGTAGCTCCAGAAAAGAAGCCACCTAAGAAACAAAAGAAGAAAGAGCTTACGGAAGATGTCAACCTAGCTTTCTCTTGGTTCACCAAAACAGATACCATTTCCACGGCCGATTTACGACGAATTGCCAAACTGGTCAAAGATAATGCCAGCGAGAAGGATTTCAAGGATATGATGGAGGTGGCAGGCGCAGTGGGTGGTAAAATTGACGTCGCGGCATTCCAAGGGCTGTTAGAGAAGCTGTAACTACTGTACGTACCTGTACAGCACTCGTATTTGTACACTGCAGGTACAATATATCGAGTATGCCAGATCTGACCAACTAAATCATACGCGGATCTCTTGGCAAGCGTTTATTTATAACCAATACTAATTTATTCATAATGGCTATTTATATGACAGTAGATCAATAATATTCCATGACACATTGGATGTATTGTAGTTGTATGATACACGGATCAATCTCCTACGCATTTCCAAATGACTACAGTGCGCACAATGCTCGGGTTGTACAGTATGGCGCGCTTGTATAGCCATGTCCACCACTCACGCTTTTTGACACAAACGCTCATTTGGGCGCTGGTGTACGTCGCTCTAACAATTATCAATTTTTGTACTTGATCCCCTTTTTAAATGATATGCTTGGATCGGAAGTAAGATCGCAGGTAGATGATCTGCCAGACACCCAGAGCAATGAGAGCAAGGGTGATCCCGACGGAGAAGAACTTGACTCGTCGGTTGGTAGACTCGTTGGTGTCTCGCAGTCGCATCTCTCGCATCTTAAGGTAGTTCATTTCCTTATCGACCTCATCGACAATCTCCTCAATCTTTCGCAGCTGCACCTCTGCGGGCTTGAGCTTTTCCGAGGCCTGGATCTGCTCCCAGTCTCGAGCGTTGGCTCCGATGGCAACCGACAGATCAATCTCCTTGGTCTTTCCGAGGTCCTGGTGCGAGTTGGCTACATTGTGGAAACACACGTCCAGCGCCGTGTCCTGGTGGGAGCTGAAGGTGGTGATTTCTCGGCCGAGAACATTCTTGAGTCGGGTGTACTCGTTTCCGTGGGCGTCTCGAACGACCACGCTCAGCTGCTGGCCATCAGCGTATTTGGGGGACTCGACAGTGACGACAACGAGCTCGCCATTCTTGACAAAGTCTCGCACGCAAAAGGGTAGCTCGTTCTTATCCTTGGCTGGCAGCACGAATCGCAGGGCGGCCACGGCGTTGATGAGGAGCAGCAGGGTCAGCACGCTCACGATGGATTTCATGGTTGGCGTTGTGAGTCTGGTGTTGGGTGTGAAAAGATGAGAATGTGCACAATATGCTAAGCGTGTGATAGTTACGTGTTAACTTTACGCGTGTTCAGGGTTGTGGGAGGTGCAAGAGAGAACTTTGACAAATGGTGTTGTGGTGTGTAGGGATGGGGAAAAAAAAGTATATAAAATGCGGATTTCATCTTAAACCCCCCCAGTTATCCGAAAATGAACTTCTTTTTTTGGTACCTCTCCCAAAACGCCAACTACGTGGTGCTGTTGTTCAGATCACTGCGAAAAAGCCCTTCTCAAGACCCAAACTTTGATTCCCCCCACGACTCCACGAACAGTCGCACATAGCAATTAAGGAGGGATCAGCAAAGAGTCACGTGAATGGGGAATACGGTGGTAGTGACTTTCTGGCAAACTTGTCAAAATTGGCGCTAGTATTTGCTCAAGCACGAGATAGAATATACAATCACGTGCCAAGCGCGTGATACAAATTTTCTGCTTCTGAATTATGGGCCATTGCTATTATTTGCATATGGTCGTGTGCACTTTGCCAAGGTCCCAGACCAAGATGATATGTACGATACAGGGACTCATATTGTGAGCGTCCTACTGTTGTGTAATATGTTCAGGTACGTTTACTGTCGGTCGCCAGTTGGTACTCGTACCGGTACAACTACGGTAATTTACATCTCAGTCTCAGGTCTTACCGAGGGTGGTGTGATGGCTTGGTGCCTTCCTGGAGGCTCGTGCCATAAACCGAATCATTCACTGTCCAATGACATCATCGAAAAGAGTGCTTATAGCAGATTATTCATCACTAAGAGCAAAACATGGGGGAAAACGAGAATATTCTAGCACAATCTTCACAAATGGGTGCATTTTCCAACATATAGAAATTCACTGTCTCCGTAAGCCAAGATGGCAAGTGCCATTTATGATCTGGAGGGGCGTATAACTCCACAGGGCTATTGTGGATTGGTGTTCCTGCGGTAGAATGTGTGATTGGGCCAGTAATTTACGTCAATATAACTAGAAATACAATGGAATATTGGTGCTTTTAATGGTCAGTGGCTTTTGGAGACTGTTGCTATTTTGTCATGACATTTCTTTGGCAGGCCTAATATTTATATAAATAAATGCATCTTTATTTAAATTAAGTCTACAGGTTAATACAGCATGTTATTGACACGACATAAACTTCATATAATTATCACCAAGTCGAGTCGAGTCGCCACGTCCGTCATTTGTCAGGGGTAAGTTTCGGGCAGATAATTAGTTGTTTTTTGCGAAAATTGCAGCTTCAAAATGGACCCCTAGATTTTACGAGTAGAAGGGATCCATTTTTCCCCGAGACAATAAGCACGTCTTTTGCGCTCTTTTCGTAGCTGCCACACATTTTCACTTTTGCCCTGTCAATCTCAGTGCTCTCTCAGGCACTACAGCCTGAACGCCTATACAGTGGTCAATCTTGTTGAAAGGACACGTAAACAGAAGGAAAAACGGGGGGCTCAAAAAATAAACAACCGCGACTTTTAAACACTTGGTTACGGTCTAGAAGCCCAAGTGCACCCAACGCACCCACACTACTGGCTGGTGCATGTACCCCAAATATCTTGAGGCTGGCATCTAGCATGTGGTTAAGGTGCATGAATCAATGAGGTTTTGAACGTTTGTCTTTTTCCTTATATTTTTGGGACACTTGCTGCATAGCCCCTATTCCGGGGCGGCAGTAGTCGGACGAGCGTTTGAGAGCAAAGAGGCAATAGCCGTAAAATCCATTATATCCGCAAGCTAGTCATCTAGGTGTCAAGGACACGGTCGCCGAAAAACCACACTATGTCCACCTTTTTCGGAGCCTGTTTACCTCCTTCCCACCTAAGGTTGGTTTCAAACCATACTATTTTTAGACTATTGGACCGACCTTTACAGTAGACTAAATTGTAGCGTGTGTGGAAACATCTCCAATACACGCATCTGCTCTATATTCAACCACACCATGAACGTGCCTCCGCTGTCGTCAGCAGCAGTGCCCATATCCACATCGGCACTGCTAGGCACCCTGCATCAGCAGTATAACAGCGCAGATCGCTCCTTACGAATCGACTCCACCAGTGTGCTGGTGTTGGACGGCCACATTGACATCGATTTCCTCAACTCCGTGTGGGAACACGCATGGAAGCGATCCGAAGACCAGAGTGTTTTCATTGGGTGAGTACAATTACGAGATCGACAATACGTTATAGACGGATGAATCACACGACTTAAAGGGCCCAACTTCACAGCGCCGCACCAGAACTGATGTGCCCAAGTTGCTCTAAAGATCTACAACCAAACATTGCTGTTAACTAGACCAATAGTCCGTTGATTCTTCAGCCTACTAACACAGATCCTCGATACCTTCGGCTCCTTCTTCTTTCCTGGCATGCCTGCAGGAGTTCCCCAACATCCCGCCCCAGACCGCCACAGCCCTCAATGTGCTGATGCCGTTCCTGACGGCACAGACACCCGAGAACGTGGACGCCATTCTCCACAACGGACTGTCTGTCTGTGTGTCTCTTGACGCAGACGGAAATGTGTGCAAAACTCGAATCATGCTGTCGGACATGCCCCTCAGCTCCGTCAAGCATCTCACCCACCTACCCCACGAAAAGGACAACCGTGCCTTCAGCGTCTTTTACAACTTGCTGCTGGCCGCCACTGACTCGGAAATGGACCACCTGTCCCTCAAACCGGCAGACGAATACAAACTGCTCAAACCCTCGGGTACATACACCCTGCCCGAGTACATGCAGCACACCGATGACCACGCTCTTGCCACAGACTGGAGAGACTCGCTGAAACAGTGTGGCATTCGAGGCCAACATCTGCGTTCCATTCTGTCCACTCTGTCTGGCCTGCTGCTACTGGGCCAGGGAAACGAGTTTGACACCCTGGAGGGAACCGCACTGATCGGAGTGTCACCTGACACCCTCGAGCAGCACTCCACCGACGAGGTGATCGCGTCTACTTATGTGGCTCTCATCAAGACTGTGGTGGGACTTCTCAACCAGTTTTTGGAGGGCATGGATCTGGCTCCTGTCGGTGACTCAGGATCGCCCGAGGACGACATTGTGGCCCTTGTCAACATTGTCGAATGCGGACCGTCTGAACGTTCAGTCATTCTGCGATCCGTGTTTGACGATTCGGTGGGAATTTCAAAGGAACTGGTGGACGAGGGTTTCCGGGTGGTCAAGACACCTCAGAATGTGACCAAGGTGCTCACTACCTGGAATAGCGAGAAGATCGCCCAGCTGCAACAGATGCAGCGGTTACAGATCCCAAACTTTCGCTTTTTGCTCGACGAGAACCTATCGGTATTGGCGCGCGATGACTTTGCTGAGCACATTTTGGACGTGACATCACTGTTAACCACATCTCGAATTTGGAATGTGATCAACATTGCCGTGAACACAACCGCCAAGGGCGAGGTGCTCGAGAAATGGACGGGAGCGACCGTTTCGCTACAGGTGCGAAACTGGGCGCTGGTGGAGTGGATTAGAAAACGGTCTGGACGAGACTATACGGCCGACTTTGCATTTGATGAGCTGGCCGACCGCTACGCCGCTCTGCACTTCCCCTCAGACTACATGATCTTACAGGGATGGGTGGCAGACACGTTTGGATGGGGCCCTGCGGACTTTGCCGTGGGTCAGCATCGAGCATGGCTCAGTGAGCCTGCGTGGAACCACCTGGAGGAGGCTATTGGACAGGGAATGGGTCACGGCTCTATGCCGTACATGGACCAGATGGGTGGCCATGGTATGAACATGCCTAACGTGGTGAACCCCGCCATTGTCAACATGGGCGGATATGGAGGCGGCCTCACCGACCGAGAAATGCATACTCACGAGGCTGACCTGCATCCTGCAGAGCCCAACATTACGACCCTCGTTCCCGATGGAGGACATGCTGGCGGGCCTGCTGGATCCGACGACCCTGACTATCCTTACCCCTCTTACGAGAACCAGGGACTCATGGATCCTAGCAAGTACAGAGATGCACAGGAGTTTGGTATTGACCCCGAGTACCTTGTGGGTACCACGGACACGGTTGTTGTCAAGACGTCTGGATACCGACGATTGTGGGTTGCTTTCGTGTGGTTGCTGACGTTCTGGATTCCGTCGCCACTGCTCAAGTGGGTTGGACGAATGAAGCGACCGGACGTGCGTATGGCGTGGCGAGAAAAGGTGGTGATTTTTGTCTTCATTTTCCTCATCAACGCTGGTATTGTTTTTTACATGATTTTCTTGCAACGAATCATTTGTTCCAACTTTGACAAGGCCTGGAACGTCAAGGAGCTCAACACGCACCAGGGTACAAACGACTACTATGTGGGTGTTCGAGGCTCAGTTTACGACATGACCAAGTTTTACCGTCAGCAGCATTCCGACAATGGTATGAAGACCAACGCTGACGATATGATGCGATTTGCCGGCCAGGATCTCACCGACTACTTTCCTCCTCCTCTCACTGTGGCCTGCCAGGGTCTAGTGGAGGACGAGGATGTGTGGATGATGTACAACAACACAGTGAACATGATCCCCCAGGCTATCCATTACTCCGGTTCATGGAAGGTGCCTGCCGAGGGCCAGGCCTTGCATCAGTACTCATGGTACGATGATAAGTTTGGTCCCAAGATCAAGCAATACTACAAGGGAGATCTGGTGGTGTCCAAGAAAGACGTGGAGAAGGAGGGCACTCAGCAGCAGCGAATGTGGATTATGATGGGCGACCAGATTTTCGACTTCACCAACTACTTTCACACCCTGACCATCTACGACCCTTCCCTATCCCCTCTGTACAAAAAGTACGACTTTTTGGCACCCGAGGTCAAGGATATGATCCAGAACAATGCTGGTATGGATGTCAAAGAGCTATGGAGAGATTTGGATATTTCGGATGCCGACAAGGTGACTCACATGAGCTGTTTCAACAATGCATTTTACCATGCCAAGTTGGATTTCCGAGATTCGGCTCGATGTCAGGCTGCCAACTACATTCTTTTGGCCATTGCTTGTCTGCTTTCTTCTGTTACTGTCATCAAGTTTGTTTCTGCTGTTCGATTCGGTTCTTCCAGACAGCCTTCCATGCAGGACAAGTTTGTGGTTTGCCAGGTTCCCGCCTATACTGAGGACGAGGATGCTCTTCGAGCTGCGATCGACTCTCTAACGTGCCTCAAGTATGACAACCGCCGAAAGCTATTGTTTGTCATTTGTGACGGTATGATTGTGGGTAACGGTAACGACAAGACTACCCCTCAGATTGTGTTGGACATCTTTGGCGTTGATCCCAAGGTCAATCCTCCTGCCCTTGCTTTCCATTCCGTCGGTGAGGGTTCTCAGCAGCTCAACTACGCCAAGGTGTACTCTGGACTGTATGAGTACGAGGGTAACATTGCGCCTTACGTTGTTGTTGTCAAGGTTGGAAAGGAGTCCGAGCATTCCAAGCCCGGTAATCGAGGTAAGCGAGACTCACAGGTGATGCTCATGAAGTTTTTCAACAAGGTGCATTACCAGGCTCCCATGTCTCCTCTTGAGCTAGAGGTGTTCCGACACATCAACAACATTATTGGTGTGGATCCCGAGCTTTACGAGTACATTATGATGGTCGATGCCGATACGTCTGTTTCCGAGGACTCTCTGAACCGGATGGTTTCGTGTTGCGCTGACGATTCTCGAATCGCCGGTATTTGTGGAGAAACGTCGCTTCAAAACGAGCAAAAATCATGGACTACCATGATTCAAGTTTACGAGTACTACATTTCGCATCATCTTGCCAAGGCATTTGAGTCGTTGTTTGGTTCCGTCACCTGTCTTCCTGGATGTTTTAGTATGTATCGACTTCGAACAGCTGATCGAGGACGTCCTTTGATTATCTCCAACGACGTTATTCGAGAGTACGCCGAAAACAATGTCGACACTCTGCACAAGAAGAACCTTTTCTCTCTTGGTGAGGATCGATATTTGACCACTCTCATGTCTAAGTACTTCCCTAAGATGCGATACAAGTTCACACCCGATGCACATGCCCAGACTGCTGCCCCCGAGTCCATTGCCATTCTGTTGTCTCAGCGACGACGATGGATCAACTCCACGGTCCACAACCTTATGGAGTTGCTGCGACTCAGCAATCTTTGTGGATTCTGTTTCTTTGGCATGCGATTTGTTGTCTTTATCGATCTGATTGGTACTCTCATGCTGCCGTCTGTTTGCATTTACCTCGTTTACCTCATCTATCTGCTGGCGTCTCATACTGGTGCCATTCCCATCATTTCTCTGGCCATGATTGGAGGTGTTTACGGCCTTCAAGCGTTGATTTTCATCATCAACAGAAAGTGGGAGCATGTGGGTTGGATGATCATTTATGTGGCTGCCTACCCCATCCACTCTTTCTTGCTTCCCATCTACGCCTTCTGGAACATGGATAACTTCTCTTGGGGTAACACTCGAGTGGTTGTTGGTGAAAAGGGTGGTAAGCAGCTTGTTTCTGTTGCTGATGAGGGTTTCGACCCTGCTTCTGTCCCTCTCGAGACATGGTCCGACTACGCCCATCGTGTCGGTGTCCCCGGAGCTGAGCGTCGAATTGTGCTCAACTCTCGGTACGGAATGAAGCGGTCTGAAATCTACCGTAATGACGACGAGTACGACGACGACTACATGGACGAGTTCGGTTACGATATGCAAACGTTTGCAGACGAGCAGGCTCGATTCAACCATGAGCCTGAAAAGGCGTACCATTCTCGAACCACGTCGCTCATGTCTGGCTTCGGGGGTGACTTTGATGAGGGTAGTGTCATGCCTGCGTCTACTTATGGCGGACGAAAGCCCCGACCCAAGTCTGTACTTAGTCAGTACGCCATGTACCCCTCTGTCGGTAACCGTGGCTCGTACTATGATCCCATGTCTGACAAACGGAAGACCATGACTCGATCGACTTCTCAGCCCATGTCTGTTATGAGTGGCCGTTCGTCTGTCATGCTGGGTCACGAGCGTTCTCGATCTCTAGGAGACGCTCTTGGAGCTGATTTGGACGACCATCAGAAGTTGACCATTTCACAAGCCATCAAGGCCACTCTGGCTGATGCCAACTTAGACACTGTGACCCGACGGCAGTTGCGAGAGGCCGTGGAGGATCGAATGGGCGTTCAGTTCAGTGCTGAGCGTGCTGGATATGTGGACACTGTTATCGATGAGGAGCTCGAGCGAATGGACGAGTAGGAGGAAAAGAGAAAAGAGAAAAGAGAAGAGAGAGGAGTAGTTCGCATAAATTATAAGTTATATGATATTGTTTATTGTCTGTTGGAAGTTGTAGTACAGTAGGTACCAGTACTGTACTTGTACCTGGTAGATAACAGATGATACAAATCTTAAATCTTTTATTAAAAAAACATTTATTATTTCAGTCTATTTAACCTCAGTACGGCTGAGACAATGAAATTCTGACTAGCTTGATGTAAAAAATTGCGAGCATAAGAAATTCAAAAATATCTCCCGGGGGCGAGTCGAACGCCCGATCTCAAGATTACAATTTATACCATTACAGTCTCGCGCCTTAAACCAGCTTGGCCACCGGAAGGGCGTTTGTGTGAGCATTCAGAATGCTCATAAGCTGTGGATTGCTTAGGTAATCCTCCCGATGCTTATGTAAGCGTGCAGCTCGCAGAGCTGCACAATTTAGGTCGCAGTTATGCGATATATAGTGAACAAGTTTATTATTAGTGACTTCCGGAGTACGAACTAGGTGTTAGTTTACTCTGTAGGGTGAGGCCGGCGGTTGCCGCTGGCCCAAGGAAAAGTACTCCACACACACCGGGCTGATTTGTAACAGTTTGATTGTTAGAAGACAAACCCTAATGTCTTCGTAGTTGATTAGTCATCTGCCCGTCGTCGGAAGACTGGCGTTCAACGGTTAGCATTACTAGGCCCGTCCGCTAACATCTGGTAGCGGCACCTAGCGATTTAGCGATTGGCTTGTCATCTCTGTTGTAGCACCAATTATTTGGTGGTACGTTTTCAAGCCATCGGCTGTCACCAGGCCCCCCACATCCGTTCTGCATGTGTGTTATCATTGATACTCGGCCTAGGTCTTGCCTACGCCCTAACATCGCGTCCCTACTCCTTCACTGGTTTCCGCTTGTGCTGCAGAGCTGCTTTCTGCCTCTTGTTCTTCTCTTTCTCTCCGGTAGAACTCCATATCTTCAATCTCCTCTGGCATGAGAGGCAGTGACCCTGGCACATACATACTGTTTGAATACCGGTTGTCAACCCAAGCCTCTTCCATATTCAATCCTAGTCTAAGATTCCTGGTCACTTGTTCATTGTACATCCTGCCATCCTCATCCTGTCTCGTCATGTTGAGCGGGCCCGGTGACATGTAAATCTCCACGTCTTCCAGTATAGGGTCTCTGGCTGACTCTAGATATCTTGCTTCTCTTCCTGAACCGACTGGCCCTATATTCACAATGCTATAAGAACCAGATGTTCCCGAATCCACCAATGCTCGCCCAATACGGACTGCATCACTTGACGTCGTCTCGTCATCCAATCCATTGTAGTAGATATAATACCCTTTGTTCGTCCATTTCACGCTAGCAATTAAGCCTGTTGCTTCAAACGCTGCGTACAGGTCTGAAAGCCTTGAAGCGTACACAACCGCGGCTAACATGATGTTTATAATCAATGACCTCATACCTATTAATTTCTCCTTTCGTCTGTTTTGCTTTCTCTGTTGTTTTCTCAAATTCCTTGTGAAGATTGAATGTGTTGTGATAAGTTGAGGTTGTGATGATTCGATGTGATCGAGATGTGGTAGGGAATAATCGGTGCTACGTGGTTATGTATTATCAAGGTGGGCTGGTCAGCCGCAGTGAAACGCATATTATTGGTTGACTGCAGTGCATAAATGCAGGTAGGTGACGTTTTGGGACTTGAGTGATGACGTAACTTGTACTTTTTCTAACAGTTAGAAGACAAACCCTAATGTCTTCGTAGCTGATTAGTCATCTGCCCGTCGTCGGAAGACTGGCGTCTTCCGACTGCCATCCGTCTCTCTGAGACGTTGATATCGCTTGTATGATGCGATCTTCGCATCATACTGTAACTTACGATGGCGAGAGCCATCGTTATATAAACCACAGTCATCTAGTATTGTAATATATCGATTCTTCACCCTGAAATCCGTGCTATTAGCTATGGACATTGCTCTACGACTTGTCGTAGACAAGTCGTCGGAATTGGCGTTCAACGGTTAGCATTACTAGGCCCGTCCGCTAACATTGATTTGTTAGGAAACGTTCTTTACTAAGATCACGTCTGATTAGTCAAAAAATTTCCCTAGAATAAAAAAAAAATGTATTTCCCTAGAATAAAAAAAAATAAAAATGCTGAGAGGATGGAACACGGAGATAGTTTTGGAACATGAGTAATTAAGAGCCCGAGACCTAAAAGAAAAAGATAAAAAGATAACAAGAGTCTCTATACACAAGCGACTGGGCCCGCATGGCTGAGGAGTGTCTGCGTCTGAGACCTTTCACTCCTCTTATATAGCTGAATGCATTTCCCTTAAAGTAAAAAACATTTCCCTTAAAGTAAAAAATATATATGTGTGGGTTTCAGCATTTTATAGGCCTCAAGTAGCTTTAATATATTTCCCTAGAATAAATAAAATAAAATAAAATAAAATAAAATAAAATAAAATAAAATAAAATAAAATAAAATAAAATAAAATAAAATAAAATAAAATAAAATAAAATAAAATAAAATAAAATAAAATAAAATAAAATAAAATAAAATAAAATAAAATAAAATAAAATAAAATAAAATAAAATAAAATAAAATAAAATAAAATAAAATAAAATAAAATAAAATAAAATAAAATAAAATAAAATAAAATAAAATAAAATAAAATAAAATAAAATAAAATAAAATAAAATAAAATAAAATAAAATAAAATAAAATAAAATAAAATAAAATAAAATAAAATAAAATAAAATAAAATAAAATAAAATAAAATAAAATAAAATAAAATAAAATAAAATAAAATAAAATAAAATAAAATAAAATAAAATAAAATAAAATAAAATAAAATAAAATAAAATAAAATAAAATAAAATAAAATAAAATAAAATAAAATAAAATAAAATAAAATAAAATAAAATAAAATAAAATAAAATAAAATAAAATAAAATAAAATAAAATAAAATAAAATAAAATAAAATAAAATAAAATAAAATAAAATAAAATAAAATAAAATAAAATAAAATAAAATAAAATAAAATAAAATAAAATAAAATAAAATAAAATAAAATAAAATAAAATAAAATAAAATAAAATAAAATAAAATAAAATAAAATAAAATAAAATAAAATAAAATAAAATAAAATAAGTGCCTGCGTCTGGGACATTGATGTAGTTAGATTTGAAGTGAATGAATTATCTAATTCTATAAATATAAATACCTAGTACTGGTGGCTACTGTTTCTCGTGCTGTTGCCCAACCTCTGAAATCTAGCCCAACACCCGTTGTTTCTTACCAGCGTATTCGCCAAGGCAAGAAGCGAAAGCCCGGTTGGTATCCAAGGTCTGCTTGTTTCTGGGGACATGGTCTCTGATATACCTTTCTGCATCCGTGGACATCTGAGGAAAGTTCTTCTCTTTAGCAAGGTGGTCACAAGCCACCTGTAGAGCGAGTCCAGGAATTCCCATAGGACAAGCCTGTAGTTCAGACATTAATGCAGCACAGGAGGCCAGCAAGGGTCCCTCCACTGGCTTCCAATTGCTGAAATAGCTTGTAAAAACGAAATCAGAGCCAGTATCAACGCCCCTGTGTTCAAATACGGCGCAGATTTTAGCTTTAAGAGCCACCCACGAGTCAGACTTCATTCTTGCAACCTGATCTCGCATCTCTTCAGGCACCAGCTCCGACAGAACCAAAATAGTGAAGTCTATCAATTCATGCTGGTCTAGACGAGGGTTGGACTCCTTCACTTCCTCCCAGCAGAGCTGCAGGTACAGTAAGACAGGCACGTTGGTAAACCTGCCTCCACCCTGAGGAATATGTAAGGGTCCGCGCTTTGCGGATTTGAGAAACGATTCGGCCATTTGCTCCGCATCGGATTGAGGATCGGCAATTTCAGCTTTTCGATCACCAGTAAACGTAGCAGCTGTAGCATCTTTGATCATCAACGTCAAGATATCATCTGAGAGAGCCTCGCGTTCGTCGTTGGAAGCGGCATTGAGGAGACTGTTGACTCTTGCCTCATGGGCAGATTCGAAACTTGCGCCTGCCATTGTCGATAAAACGAAAATGTGTGATTACAGATAAGAGTCGAGTGAGTCGTTAGGAATTATATCCCCGAGACTGAGGGGTTATCTCCATTACAGTTTCAGTTATATTTCTCAAGTCTACTGACCTCCGACACCTTAAGTATGTATTAACTCCGAAAAAGCGGGGAAAAAGAGATTTGGTAAATAAAAACTATCTCAGGACCGACACGCCATCGTAAAGGACTTGTTTTGCGCGTTCTATGCACATTTCTCTGCTCAACGATCTGTTTGAGATAATTAAATATTAAATTTTTTTTTAACATTTTTTTACATTTTTTTTATTCTACATTTTTTTATTCTACATTTTTTTATTCTACATTTTTTTTATTCTAGGGAAATATATTAAAGCTACTTGAGGCCTATAAAATGCTGAAACCCACACGTCGGACTCAAACTCGGGTAATCAGGGGAGAGCGAATAAATCAATGCTCAAGGGAAGTCAATGACCTCAGTTCCTCCATTCCTCCATTCCTCCTTCCTCCTCCTCGTTGACCGGATAAATATCATCAATCAAACAAACAACACAAGCAAAACAAGCAAATAAGCAAGCAAATAGGTAGTTAAGCAGATAATCAGATGATCAAGTAAACACTCAAGCAGGTGGCAGCAAACTGCTGGTGTTCAATGACTCTGAGATCGGTTAGTCAGTGGACTCACGATCAGGGGAAGCAACCTCGGGGTGATGCAATGACAAGAGTCATCAAAAATGGTGACGGTAATCCAAGACTATCTCCAAAAGCCAACCTCTCTTTTTATCTTCTTTTCCTTCTTAATTTTTTTTTTCTTTTTCACATCAATAACATAACATAATATCATCCAAAACTAACACCAAAACCAGCCTCTCTTTTTTTTTTTCTTCTTTTCCTTCTTAATTTTTTTTTTCATTTTTTTTCAAATCATTATCATAACATTATCCTTCCAAAAATATCCAAGACAGTGTGAGAGCTACTCACGGGCGCTCCTCCAGCGCCAAACACCAGACGCCCCTCCGGCGTCTGAACGATAACACGATTATTCCTCCTCTTTTGCAGCTAACCGTTCTTGGTCAGACTGCCACGCGGTGACTACTCGACTGAACAAATGTCGGTGGTCTCGTTGGACTTGGGGGTCGGTGCCCATCAAGCCCGTCTGCCGCATCGTGCGTTCGAATCACCAGATAGCTCTGGCCAACTCTCGAATACAATTCAGAATTCCGTGTTGGGCTTCGATCAATACCCAGTCCTGCATCTCTGCAGGCATGGGAATCCCTAGATCCGTACACATGGTGTGGACAGCAGGACACTCCACAAAGATACGGCGGTGGAGGTTGTCTTTCTCAGTATAGTTGCGGCATAGGCCACAACCTGGCGCTTGGTACTTGAATGGCGTGGCTTGGGCTGGATGTCTGACGACTGGCAGACGACAGAGTCGAAGCATATGGAGCGTTTCCGCCCCTCTAGCATCGGCCCTGTAGTGTTTACCCAAAAGCTCGTTTGCTTTTAACCAATTCACGTGCGCGGGATCCCTCTCCAGGGGTAGGAGTTCGAGCCAGCGCGCGTTTTTCATGACCGTGAAGTGTTCACGCCAATCCCCCATAGCCTCGGAGCTGTGGTGGGGATCTTATCCAGGAGAAATTTGATCTGTGCCGGCGTCATTGGTGCTACAGGGATCTCAAGGCGTTGACGGCGAAACGAAGAGAAAATCCTCTGCTGACTGCTCTGTTGAGCAATGGGAGTCAGGGGGGAGGGTTCACATCTTGTCGAAACGCCATCAATGGTGGCCAGGGTCTGTAGTCCAATGTCGAGTGTGTGTGAGCAAAAATGCTTCCACTTCCAATCGGTGCAGGCGAACCAGTTCGTTTTCGACATTCGTTGGGCAGGGTGATTGTTTTCACCACTCTCCACAGGGCGGGACTCACTAGCAAAATGGTAAAAGACATTCTGCCTGGCGGGTGTGTCCTCGCGAATGAAGCGGGCGGCTCGATCTGCTCGAAGACTCCGGGCTTGGTAGTTCAGGTTTCTAAGGCCTAAACCACCAGCCTTGAGGGGCTGAAAGATGAGCACGTCCTTGAACCGGAGACGAGTCCGTTGACCTGTGTCACAGAGGCGGCCATTGATCTTGTCGCAGGCGGCCAACACAAAGCCACTAATAACATGAGCATTGAGTTGTGACACATATGGGATGTGGAAAATCATCTCGAAGAAAAAGTAAACATTAATCAGCCAGGCCTTGCAATAATAAGGGATTCCAAAAAGAGAAAAACCTCGCAGTGTGGTCTTGAGCTTCGCAATGTAACCTTCATAATACTCATCGACCTGTGTTTTCTCACCAAAATGAATTCCCAGGTACCTGAAAAGAGTGCCTGACTTTTGGGGAACTGCACACTGGATGGGGCCACCAGCTACCTTGGGAGGGGCAGTGGGCCACGTTCGCAGTAGCAGCTCAGTCAAGGCTCGCTCTTCTGGCTGGTCTGGTGCATCATTGTTCCGCACTCGTTGAATAATGGTCTTACTAGGGTTGAGGCTAAGCTTGGAGGCAAGAGAGAAAGCACTAATGATTTCTCCAGCGACCTGCACATCAGCATAATCACGCATGTACAAAGCCACATCATCAGCATAGGCTGATACCTTCATCACTAGCTCACCGGTTTGGATCACTTTCAGGCGGGGCGGTGGTGGTAACACATTCTCTTCTGCATCCTCCACTGGTCCTGTTGTACGTGGGGGGTGTTCGTATAACTCCAAAGTTCCAGCGACAGTTACACACAAATGTTTAGACAGTTGCCCGTCGGGTCCATAATGTGCAAAGTTGCCGGAACGTTTCTTTGCGGTCCTGCATGGCGGGTGGGTGAAATTCCGTAGGCCAGCTAACCTCGACTCCAATTTCCTGATGAAGGGGTCAAGTGCAAGGGCAAAAAGCGTGGGGGACAGAGGACATCCTTGGCGAACTCCTGATTCAATAGGAATGAAATCTGAAAGAACGCCGCGAATGTTGATCATGGAAGCCGCTTGAGCCTGAATAGACTTCACACTATTGATGATCCTGGATTTGAAACTCAAGTTCTCTAGAACAGCGATAATCCACTCCTGGCTAATCGAATCATACGCCTTGCGAAAATCCAGCAGTCCCATAATAAACTCTTCCCGTTTACCATAGACATTGTAGTAATGATCCATGATGTCTAGGTTGGTAGATATCCGTCTTTCAGGGACAAAGCCCGTCTGAGCCGGATGGACCAGGATTTCAAGGCATTTCCTGATGCGTTGATTGATGACATGCGTGAAGATTTTTAGCTCGGTGTTGATTAGAGAGATAGGTCTGTAGTTTGTGATCTCAGTAGGGTCACCATCCTTGGCTAGTAGCCGAATCACCGAAGTGTTTCGTGACCGAGAGACAGGATTACCTCTAGCAGCCAGCTCCAAAACCTCTAGCAGGAGGTCCTTGAACTCGTCCCAACATTCGTAGTAGAACTTGTAGGTGAAACCATCCTTGCCAGGGGCACTCTTGTGCTGGGCCTTTTGAAGCGCCTCTAGAACCTCAGCCGCCGTGAAAGGGGCCTCTAGAGATGAAAACTGCGTCGATTGTTGGAAGCTGTCTTTGACTTCTTGGGGGACAGCATCAAGAAAGGGTGCAGTATTCACACATCGGCCTTTATGCTTGTAGATGTCCTTGTAGAAGTCGCTGGCGATTCCGCAAATTTTGATGGTATCCGTATGCAAGGTGCCATCAGCAGCCTTGAGCGAATAGATGTTGGTTTGTTGCCTCACTGTCTTCACTCGCGATGCCAAAGCGGCCTTGGACAAGTTGGATGGTGAGTCATCATCATAAGGTGATCTAGCTCTCAGTGAATCCTGTACCTGCTCTTCAACAAGCTCAGGATTTCCTCGACTCTCGACTTGAAGACAGATGGCCCTCAACTTGGCATCCCGTTAAATAGAGCACCGTACCAAGTCCAGCACCGAAGTCAATCGGAGCTCGGCCTTGAGTGGCGCACGGGATTCCAGTGCGTTCCGGACAGTGTCTTTTAGACGGGGTAGATAGTCAGGGAAGAAAACCCAATTGGGGATCCTCCATGTGCCTTTGCCGACTCGTTCTGGGTTAGTAATACCTTTGAAGTGGAAAGAAAAATAAACAGGGTAGTGCGTGGATCCGTTGCGGTTGTGTGGTCGGGCCCATCTCGTGGTGACTGACGCGTCGAGAAGAGGTTTTGATACTTGGAGGCAGTCAAGGCGGCGACTGGATTTGATACGGCCATGAGTGTCTCGGTTTGTGTAATCATACTTGGGATGCTTCCGCTTTGCCAAATGCGAATAAACGTCATGCAGGTCTCCAAAGTCTAGGAAACGCTGCAACGACTTAGATAGGCCTTTGGTTTTGGAAATGGGACATTCATCACCGATTTTGGGTACGGCGATGGCATTCCAGTCACCTCCGGCCATGATATCATGGGCCGGAGGGAACTCATCCAGATGTTCACACAAAACAGCATAAAACTCTCTGCGTTTCGTGGGGTTAGTAGGGGCGTAGACGTTGATGGGCGTGAGTGCTACATCTGTGCCACGGAATGTGACATCGACTCGGATGAGCCTATTATTCAAGATGGGATGCTCGGGGAAGGTCATCATCGCCGGGCTTACGATTTGAAGGCGGAATGATATGATCAGAGCCACCCCTGAGTTCTCTTCTGGGACAGATGAAGAGGAGCCCAGGAAACGAAATCCGGGAGCTTCCCGACCAACCTGAGCCACCGTTTCGAGCTATGGATTCTTCTCGGGCGTGGGAGTCGGTGGGCGGATGTTAGTCTCCTGCAGAAAGATGATATCAGGTTGCGGGCGAGACTTCACCAGCCAGCTTAATTTGGTGGTATTGAAGGGTCGATTGCCGGCATTCCAGGTGACTACCTTCAGTTTTGGCGCCTTCATAACACCACCGAGCAAGTCAGTGTGTTGACGACGAGGCTTGTACGTGGGAAGGTCGGGAGCGGGTAGACGGTCCTTGGGGCCGGGGCTCTTACCAGGGACCGTCGGTAAACAGTTGGTGGGATTGGGGGGATAGGCTTCAGGGCAGGGGCAGGGACATGGACAGGGGGACGGGGATCAGGGACGGGGACAGGGATATGTCGCAGGCCCTGGATTACCTAAGCCACCCATAGCTTATGAGGATTCTGAATGCTCACAATTTAACTTTTGGGCGTCTGGTGTAGTTGGTTATCACATGCGCTTAGCATGCGCGAGGTCCCCGGTTCGATTCCGGTGTCGTCCATTTTTCCCGTAAAACGGAATATGTTTTAATTTTTTCTCACAGAGACAAGATGGCAAAAGACTTGAAGTTCACCTACGTCACCCCAAGTGTACTATGGTACATTATGTATGGTAGAGAAATAACGGATTAGGACGTCTGAGACCTCTCACTCCTCTTATATAGCTGAATGCATTTCCCTTAAAAAATACAATAAAATAAAGCACAGTACACCAGTTTAATGAGTGACGGTAAATTCTGTAGAGGAGGAGTAGCTAGTTGTCAGTTTGCACACGACACCTTCACCCTTCTCTACAAGTGATACACCGTATCCAATAGCCGATATTGCCATGGGATAACGCTCAGTACAATACGATACGCGTGTTACAAGGCAATACACTACCAGTACCAGTACCGGTAGTCTCTTGTGTGACAATAAATTAGTCGTTCTCGTCTTGGCAGTTATCTATTGATGGGAAAACAGCCCAGTCTCGATCACAAATATTAGGACCGACACAGTATAGATAGCTCATGTGAGGACTTAGGGGACCTCATGGGTGGTTTTGGAGGCTACCTCTGGATGCTTTGCCTAGTCTTGTTTTTGTTTTTCTTACTCCACACCAAGTGTCCTTGTAGTTCCAATATTCTTTGTCGGTCTTCTTTGTCTGTTGAGGAGTCGAGAGCGAACAATTGGGTTTCAAATGCGGTTAAGTTAGAGTTGCGCAACTCTACCTGGTAGCACCATATGGGACGATCAGATAACTTTGGGGGGTATTATAAGTGGACCAATTGAGTTTATATAGCTCGTTCATTCTATTGTTTTTGCGAGCTACCCTTTTGGGCCATTTCGGGCCTAAAAAAAAACAAATGTCGTCAGGGTATGACTGAGAGTGGAGAGATAATTAATTAGCTGAAGACAATCCTGTACAATCTGGATTGAGGTTACGGTGTCTCGTAAAACCGTTGGTAGACTTTTTCGAATGGCAGTTCAGTTATCATATCAGCTCAAGATCCATTGTCGCTCATACACCTCAGCGAATACAAGTGTCATTAAGAGTTATCATTACGTCGTTACATGGGCACGAGGCCAGAATTAGTGTTACAGAGCTTCTTAGATGAGAGCAGCAACGAGGGCGGCACCAGCAATACCAGCAGCGAAGGTAGTCTTGGAGCCAGCGTTAGCCTGAGGGGGAGCAGAGCTGGAGGCAGCGGCCTGGGCAGCTCCAGAGGAGGCAGCGGGCTTGGACTCGGCAGCAGAGGAAGCAGCAGCAGAAGAGGCGGGAGCAGCAGAAGAGGCGGGCTTAGACTCGGCGGCGGCAGAGGTCTCGGGCTTGGCTGCCTCAGTAGAAGCGGGGGCAGCGGAAGACTCAGGCTTGGCCTCCTCGGTAGTAGCAGGGGCGGCAGAGGACTCGGGAGCGGGAGCGGCGGAGGACTCGGGGGCGGGAGCGGCGGAGGACTCGGGGGCGGGAGCGGCGGAGGACTCGGGAGCGGGAGCGGCGGAGGACTCGGGAGCAGCAGAGGTCTCAGCGGCAGCGGAGGTGGGGGCAGCGGAGGAGGCAGCGGCGGCAGAAGAAGGAGAGGAGTTCTGCTGCTTGGGCTGGGTGGGGAATCCGCAGAAAGCAAGAGGAGGCTCGAGGTACTTGCCGTAGTCCTTCCACAGAGTGGCACCGCAGTCGAGACAGGGGTCAAGGGCATCGGCGAAGGCAGTTCCGCTGTCACAGAGGCAGTCCTTGTCCCAAGAGTCACCCTGAGCACACTTTCGGGCGTCAAGGATCATGGTACCACAGGTGGCATGGCACTGGTAGGTAGCACCGTCCTGGGGAGAGGGGGCGGCAACAGCGACGGAGGCCAGAATAGCGGCAATGGCGGCGACAGAGAACTTGGTCATTGTGATAGACGATTAACGAGTGAAGGTGGGTTGGATGTGGATAGATAGGGGGGGACAGAGGTGGTTTATATATTGGTTGGGGCGGCAATAGAGAGGCGACAGCTCTGGAATTATCATTTCCATCAGAGTTTGAATGATGTGAATATTAAAGTTAACCTTTGAAGCTAGGTTTCTTATGCACGAAGTTATCTGATGGAAGTACAGATGACGTGACAGAGTAGCAGACAGCATGGACAGTATGCCGCAAGGGAAATTTTGATGTATTAAGGAATTTAACGCGAATTGTAACAGATGAAAAAGAAACGAGATTTCAGTCTGTAAAACAATGTGCTTCACTGTTCACCGCCCCCTCTCCTCTCACAAATGTCGCATTCCAGTATAAAACCTACGAGGTGTAGGTCTGGGACTACTGTACTAAGAGTCTAGTCACATTCTATTTCTATAGGCTTGGCGGTGTCGGCAGATTTTTCTTTGTTTCCAGATTATCGAGATAATCATCTGAGTTTGAGGCCTGTTACACAGTTTGAGAGTTTCGGGGCCGCATGTTTTCCACATGGCTAAGTGACCAAACCTGATGGAATGTTTGTTGTTTCCTTTTGGGGTAAAGGGCTGGCTCGCACTGTAGATATTCAAGTTGTAATTCTAGCAACCAGCTTTTGATATTCAAGGGAAGCTAATTACTGCGTGCTTTAGGTACCTGGTAGACTGTTGTACCACAACCCTAGTTATGGCGGTCCGAGTGCTTCTCCCACTAACGTAGCAAAGGAACAAGCGTGCAGACGCGCGGAGACAAATTGGTCTAGCCTCTTCCCCCTGAGTCTCGAGAGAAGAATGTACGTACCAGGGTAGCGTTTTGACAGAGTCGGATTTTATGATGCCAAGGAACTTGACACACCCCCGAGGGCTTGTTCTTTTGGTGTTTGTGTCGCATGACCATAGTTATTCGAATCCTGTTTTGGCCCATAAACGTTTATTTCGGAGCCTACAAAGGCCACGGGTTGCTGGAGGCACTTTCCAGCCGCATGGCGATCAATTTACACGCCTGCGAGGCGCTCTGAACAACCCGAAGGAGACCAACTCTATTTCTACGCTACAGTTGGACCTTTGGGGTCGTCGGAGAAAAATAAGCTTTTGCACCGAAACCTGGAGAGAAACAAACCCCGAGCCCTAAAGTCTCGCGGTTGCTGAGAAGGGTTAGCTACTGTTACCACATACAGTATCTACTGGTTCAGTAGTAAGGTCAGCTTTGCATATACGTACACGATTTATGAGTCCCTGTAGTGGGATGCGAAGTCGTGTTGTAGGGTTAGGGGTGGAGGAGGAAGGAACGTAAGAGTTGCCACCGCCAGAGGGGAAATGACTATTTTAAACATCTGAGAGTATATTATCATCCTTCCTATCGAGATGATTCTTTTGATATATATTTTATTGTCATACAGTACAATTACTAGATTTTCCCATGGTTACATACAAGATAACATCACGAATGTCTCTCGTTCAAGGTTGTTCAAACCCTGCAGTATTCGAAAATAAATTATCACCAAGATCAAAATCACCACCGCTATACAAGAGACACCACACAGTACAGACGATACAACGACACAGACGAGATGCAAGCACAACCACAGCACCCACAGATACACAGCGACACATACGACTTTGAAAGTGAAGCGAAAAAAGTGATAGGGCTTCGAGATACTCTGGTAAAGCATGCGGATGATGCCAAGCTACTGACTATGGATGCGAAGGATCTTCCTCCTGCCCTGGCGCAGTTCCAGCAGCGATACAAACGGTTTGTGATCGAAAAGCGACTCCAGAAGGACAGAGATACCACCCGCGACAAATTACAGCTGGCCAAACATGGAAGGCTCGATCTGTTGAGCGACGACTACTTGAGTGAAAGAGCAGAAGAGGAGGATAACGACAAACTGCGAGCTGCGTTCGATCTCTCTGGTGTAGAGAGCAAGGTGGTGCTTCAGGTTGATGCTGTTGGAAACACGGTTGTTCCTACTCCTGTTGCCGCCATGACTACAGCGGCAGGGAACGACGCACCAGCATCCGCCAATACAGGGCATACAGCATCATCTGCAGAGCCTACGCCAGCACCTACATCTTCGTTCACCCAGGCTGATCAACCTATGTACGGGGATGATGACTGCATGATCATTCGAGAGACTCCTGCAGCAAAGATTATCTCTTTGCCTTCGTCACCTATTCCCGGCCCGGTAGTTGTATCACAGTCGCCGCAGCAACAACCTCAGTACTCCGATCATGCCCCTGATGGGGAAGTTAAGGAGGAAGATGACGATTTGGACATGGACGACCTGGACGAAGACGGTGATGCGCCTCCCAAGAAGAAAAGGCTATCGAAAAAGCAGCGTGAGAAGCGTAAACAGCTGCAGCAACAGCAACTCATGTTGCAGTTGCGTCAGCAGTTGGTGAGCCAGATGAACTCATCCAGCGATCCTAACCAGCAGCAGCCACCTTTACCTAAACAGCCCCAACCACCGGCTCCCGGACAGCAGCAACAACAACCTCCTTACCCGTTTCCATTCCCTCCTTTCAATCCTAATTACAACTTCAATATGCCCCCTATGCCCCCTATGCCCCCTATGCCACCGGGAATGCCCCCCATGCCGTTTTGGCCTAATAATTTCCCTCCCCCACCTCAACCACAGCAGCAGCAGCAGCAGCAGCAAAATAAGACTCCTGATCCAAATGAAGTCTATGGACAGCCCAGCTACACCGATAACTAGACCATTCATGTACATACCGAATAATTTATTGCTTTAAATAACTAACTGTCTATGGACATGAACATGGCCTCTGAAGATTCATTGCTGGTATTGATGATGGATAATAATACAGTTTAGTAATTAAAATACTGCAATCATCCCATATTAGCAGTTCAGGAATGCACGGTATCGTACCCTTGCCGAATAACCAAAATATATTTATATTCATGCCATATCAATAAATCATAGAACCTAAGGTCTGCTGGAGATGAACATAGAATGAGACATGGTTTCAAGAGCACAAATAAGCGTTCATTCCAGGCGTATCCCTACTTACCCTTGGCGTAAACATGCACTTTTCCCAGTTGGGAAGTGACTCCTTTGGCTGGTCATCAAGTATATGTAGTGTGGGTACTGTAGAATCACCTACTGTTCTGTACTCGTACGTTACGGCTATATATCGGCTCAAAAAGCTGGTTTTATCTAGGACACACTAATGGGGCTTCTACCGACCAACATTGACTCCGTGGACGTTAGACGTTTGCATCAAAGTTGGGGAACGGGGATGGGTGGCAGAATCAGATAAGCTTGAGCCGCCGGTACAAGACCAATTCGGCAAAGAAAAGTATGTTTTGCGTTTTTCTTTTTCGAGACTGGTGCGTTTTACAGGGAGCTGAATGAGGTACTATGTATCGTAAGTGTCCGTCTAGAGAGCGGAACTAATAGAGATGAAACCACGTGCATGAAAAGAGTACCAGAAGGAGTCTGGCGTCTTATCCAACACTTTTATTGTGTAGACAAATAATTACTGTGCGCAATCTTGACAGGCACCCATGTCTTTTCCGAGCTTGGGAACCCAACTGAGACACGCTGTCTGTAATCTAATCAGATTAGGAAGTGTACCTTCGAGCACTTTATAGCTAATTACAGTAACCTCAGTCAAGGTTAACCGTTTACTAGACACAACAGATATTAGTCAAACTTGAAATAGTCCCAACAGTTCGAGCACTCCTTAGAATGTTCGGCATTACGGATACTGTAATAGTATTCCCGCTAACCGAAGTCCCCCTCTATCATAAACGTGCTCTTAAAAATGACTTGTATCAATTATAGGAGAATGTCGTTGTAATTAACATGAATGAAGTCTATCTCTGTCACGTCGGCTTTCATTCCTTTAGATTCCCCAGACACTCTGAAACTTTCAAGGGTGTCATTTATATTGGAGGCATTGATATAGCTTAGAAAATGAATATTTATCTTCTTCGTTAAACTCAGCCAAAACTTCTGCAAGACTGTTTTTTTATCAGATCATGCATGCCTGCACACACATACGTAAATGCTAATTTAAACCTTGTTAACAAACTCTATGCCAGTACAACTTTTTACATTTGAAGTGTAAAAGGCTCGATCAGATTAGCGGCACTGAGAACAGCAGGGAAAAAGGAAAGAAGCATAAACACCCCTATTTATAGAAATATACGAAATTAGTCAGTGTTTGGTAACGTTCCTTATTTGCAAAGTCTGTCAGCAGTTCGAAAAGATATCTTCAAGAGCAGCTTGTTCCAGGGTATTGACAAGGCTGGCCGATGAGATACAGTATTCTCGTGATTGAACCCATACTGCACGGTTGTGTCCAACGTCTCGACACTGGGTTGATTAGGGTGAACTAAGAGACACCACACTGACGCGTGATCTTATCTTCCACACAAACTACAGTGGTTCTGTGTTGCTTTCTCAAACCTGTTCACGTTTGTTAAATTACCTATAAATGACATTATTCTATAATTATCCTATCGTCTACTTGAAAAACTTGCCCACCTTCTTCAACTTCTTAATTCCACTCTTCTTCTTCTTCTTTTCTTCCTCCACCAACTCAGGAGTATCCACTGCTGCCGACACAGAAGATGCGTCGGGAACGGCCGGGGACACAGACTTGGGCTTGGGCATGTTACTAATTCCACTAGTAGTGGGCAAAGGAGGTCCTCCGGCTCTGTTTGTGGACTGAAACGCCTGAGCCGCGGCAACAGGATTGTTGATTCCATCGGGCTCCATGAGAAATGCGGGAGCTCGGGTCTTCTTGGGCTCGTCCTGCTTCAGACGCAACTTGTCTCGAGGAGCGCGTAATCGTGAAAGAGATGCCAAAAACGAGCCTGGGGTCACAATGTCGTTGCCGCCCAAGAAAATGCTTTTGCTGTTGTACTGCTCGTTGAGCTCGTACACAGACCGTGCCTCGGACATGGTGAAACCTCCTGCAACAAAGACGAAAATACGCTGTCGAGGAGCCTGGAACTGGGCCGACTTGGCCCAGGCTGCTCGCTGACGCGGGTTGCGTAACGAAGCCTTGGCAGACATGTCCACCTCGTCATCCAGAGGTTCGTCCTTGGTGTACGGGAAGATAGATGCCGGCAGGGTACCCTGGATGAGCTGGTCAACCACGTTCTTGAGTCCAGGAACAAATCGCGAGGTCTCGTAAACATCTCCAGTGGCGCCGGAATGAAATGTGGTTGGCTTGGGGGTCTTTTTGGCTGTTTTCTTGTTCAAGTCGGGCTTGGTAACCCGTCCCTCAAGAAGCGTAAGGTTTCGAATCACCTCCAGGTCGATATCCTTTAGACCAGCGTGCTTCTCGAGCTTTTCCAGATCGCCCTCCACGAGGCCTCCCCGGTACATGCAGTACAACAGCACCAGTCGGACCTTGTCCTTTTGCGCCACCTCGTCGGACGCAATCATCTCCACAAACTCGTCGGTGAGAGTCTTGGGCTTGCGGCCGTCGGCAGTGACCCCAGTAACACACGTTTGCTCAATGTTGGCCACGTCCATCAGATTGCTCTTTTGCAGCAAGTCCATGCACTGGCCAGCCATTGACAAATGCAGTGAGAACCGCTCCTTCATCTCCGCAAACATGGGCAGACCCGCAACCATATCCTGCAGATCGGATACCGAAGCCTGTGTGGTCTGATCAGCCAAATGAGGATGCTCCTTTTTCAGCTTTTCCAACCGAGCAGTGAAAAGCTCAATGGCCTGCTGCATATGTAAATGACGTAGCGACACCCACTCCGTGTCCTTGTCAGTGAGTTTTCCTGAAGTCTTGATGGACTCGCCTTTTTCCATTCGCTCGTACTTGTAAACGTTGCCGTCTACAATGTTGAGCAGATCGTAGGCCATAGCCTGGTACGTGAATTCGTGCACCAGTGGTGCGTTGACATCCATGGTTCTGTCGGTGATGAGGAAGACAGACCGAGGTCGCGACTCTTCAAAGACGGGGAATTCGGGGTTGGTTCGTGCATACTCGTCCAGCACCTGATGGAACGCTGTGGCGATCATGTAAGGAAGAACCGACGTTTCATTGAGTGGCGCATCGGGTTTATAGAAACGCACAATAGGGTATTCGCCAAAGGCGGTACACAGACCGACCAGCTGGCCGGCTACTTGCGCCACGTAGTTTTGCACCAGATCAAAGCAGTTTTGGTTGTAGAAAATCTCCAGGCTTTGCGGCTGCTTGAAGGAGAAAATGCACTGTTCAAGCGGAAAGTGGTCAATGTAGAGCACCTGCAGAGACCGCAAGTGGCCTCCCACACGACCGTTCTTCACCTTCCGCATGATATCGGCCATGTTGGGGTCAGGCAAAAGGAAAACGTGCGCTGCAGCATACCGATTGGGTACGCGAGTGAAGTCCGCGTTCATGCAGTCGATAGATAGCGCTGTGGGTCGAATAATGTACATGGCGTCGATGTAGTTCTGGGTGGCTCGTTTCTGCTCGAGCTTTTCCACCGTGGCCACATTTCGGTCGAGAATCTCGTGTTCTTCGAGCACCTGGGCCACGATTTTGGCTGCATCCACGTCCATCACGAGACATTTGTACTTCGACGGCGGTTGAACCGAGTCGATAGCTGTGGTGATTACTAGGTTAGTGTCTGCTGCGAATGGCGACTAGCAATAGTGAGTGTGGATGAAATCGTGCAATGAGCCATACTTTCAGTAACAATTGTCAATCCTGTGTCACTGTCCATTCAATGACTTGCCCACGTCATTGTTTGTGTTGGCAAAACACGTTTCATGTGAATATCCATCTGATTCGGTCAAACAACCATCAGTACCGGTATCCCACCTTGTTCAAATCAAGGAATCCTCGTGAAACAGACGACATTGGCACTTCAAGTAGGCTACGTCAGCTCCTTGTTCCCATCACTGTCGATGTGGTACACCGGAAGTCAACCCCATCACCTCACTCGGCCACACTCACCCCTCTTTTGACGATCAAGCAAGTTGTCGGACATGTTGGCTTGTCGTTGTATCGTCGTCGTCGTTTCTGTGTATTGCAAGTCCCGTTCTCCGCTGGCGTAGGCTTAGCTGTGTTGTGTCGCTCAATCCGTGTGTTTGTCACGTCCTTCGTAGAATCCGAAAACCTCGTGTAACTCGTTTACTACACTCCCCTATGTTAAGTATGTACGACACACAAGGTTAAACTTCTCCGGAATATAAGGGGTGGACTTAAGGTGGTTTGGCTGGAGTTAAGCGGCATTTGATAGGGTTTTGGTTAGGAGTACTGTACTGTAGAGAGCGAATGGGGAGTCGTTGCTTAGAGTGAAATTTCCGACATTTTGTTATACGCTTCAATCCCGTTTTCTTGGGTCACGTGTGCAGTTGTACACTCTTTATCGACTACACTGTTCGACACTGGCCGTTGTCGTCACCATACCCCCTGTATGCACTCCGCATATGATGGAGGAGGCTGTGTTTCCGGGTTGCGAAATAGCCATTGCCGGTATCCGGTGGCTACCAGTGCATACGATACTTGGACATGGCACAGGGAGTTGATTACTAACCCGCCACGTGGAATAACTGTCACGTGATTATATAGGGGAGGTAAAATTCTTGATTTTGTTAATTTCACACGAACGTCGATTAGCTACGATAGTTGTTTACATAGCTTATCGTATTTACTAATTACGCCTGGCAAAAGAAAATGTGTCAATAATAAGTCGAGACGTTTTGGGACAGTCATGATAAGCATGAGAGAAAAAATAGGAGCAGGAGTGCACTAATGGCCAGTACACAAGGCATTTATTAGGGGGTCTTTGAGACATTTGGTGCCGGTGTCGGTAAAAATATTAATGATTGTTTTTTATTCATTTTTTCGTTATTTAATTGGTGACTTGAATTCACTCTAGAATTCGACAGTGTACCAGTAGAAACATGGTACCAGGTACAGCACCTTGACTAAAACACATAATACAAATACATTAGATATCTACTAGACGAGTCTTTTACTCGTCGTCCTCTTCTTCCTCTGCCTCTTCCTCCTCTTCCTCGTCATCCTCCTCGCTTTCAGGAAGATCCATCACCGTATAACTCACTGGATCGTATTCTGCTCGAGTGTTGTCTCGAATAATACTCTCCTCGGCAGTAATGTCTCGGAGAGTAAGATCAATGGCAGCAATGTTGTGTTCTCGAATCTGCGACCGCAGAGATTTGAGCACACGTCGTCGCTTGAGGTTTGTCTTACCCTGCACTGGCACGTAGTGGGCCACGGATCCAGGGGCGTCGAGATCCACGTCGATGACAATCTCCTCGAACTGGCTGGTGTTCATCTGCAGATCCATATCGTAGTCCCGCTCATGCTCGTATCGGTACACATGCTTATCGTCGGCCACGTGTTCGTCTGTCGAGTCTAGCTGTCGCTTGAGGTCCTTGGACTCGTCCTCCTTGGTCAGGAACATGCTCATCCACTCGTCGGTCTCGAGTGTCATGGGTCGGAACAGTGACACGGCCATTCGGGGATGAGGGGTTCCGTCAGGCAGGTTGGGCACGCCAACGGCAGATCCCACCATCTTCATGGTCAGGAAAGTGAGATCAAAAATCTGCGAGTTGGGCAGAATGGGGAACGACTCCACGGCAGTGAGATGTGGCTTTTTGGGGTGTTTGAGTGTCTTGATGTCCGAGTTGGCAGCCTCAAAGGTCGCCTCAACAGCTCGCAGTTGCGACTCGGGATCCTGGAAGCTCTCGTCCAGGGTCTTCTGCGCCAGACGACGAGCAGACGCGTTGAGAGTCTCAAGTTTTCTACCACCAGAAACCTCGCTGGAAATGTACTCTGTTCGGCGCAGGAATGCCACGCCAGGTTGTGATTTGTTGCCGGTAGATTGCGGCTCCTTGAGCAGAATCAAGTCTCGAGGATCCAGCTCGGGAAGAGTCTCCAGAGGCAAGAGGCCCGACTCATCATCGTGCTCAAACACACCTCGGATCTCCGTCAGATCCAGAGGCATGCCCAGGTCATTGTCCATGTTGATTTGTGGACTCTCTCGTCGCTGCATGTCGGACAAAATATTGATTCCCAAAGACGTCAGTTTCTCCGCAGGAACGGGAATGTTCAGCATCTTGGGCGGAAGCTCCGGAGGAGGCAGCTCATTTTGATACCGCACTCGCACCAGATAGTCTTGTCTTCGGGACATGTTGGTGATGTTCTGGAGATTGCGAGCTTGTCGTGGTTGGTGATGTTGGGAGATGGTTGAAGAATTTAAGGTTTGTCTCAAAAAGTATTTTGATCGACTTGAAGACGTTGGAGGAAGGTGGGATGGAGGTGGTGTTTTGTATAGTGACGCATATGTCTTGGAATTGTTGTATATTGCCAATAAATAGCATTACTTGTGCTCCTATTGCTTTTCTTCGCATTGTTTTTGAATCCGCTGTAACTACGCCTAACAACCTTATTTGCTTTACAAGGCCTGGCCAAATAAATGTTTATGAAAATGTACCAGAAACGCTCCAAAATACTGACACTGGGTGGTTCTTTTACAAGTTTCCGATCGTATACTTTTTTGGAGCTTTCACAACTTCCTTTTGCAAACTATATCTGTCTTTTCCACACTTCTGAACATTCAGTCGTACATCTGCTTCTCTCACTTGACTTTCAAACTCTCTCCCTCTCACTGCACACCTGTGAATCTCTAGAAGCACAGTATACTGAAAAGGCGCGTCAGTAAAGCTCGAAAGAAGCATTTTTTCAGACTCCCCGTGTTCTCACAAGTCCAAGGATACCATTTTGGCAAGAAGATCCCCAGTATTCTACTTCTGGACAAATTTTCTTAGCACCATGACTACCAGATTAAACACCGATACCGATGCTCTGTCGTTTGGAAAACTCGCCAAGGATCTCCGAAAAGACAGCAGATCTGTAAAAAACCGTGTGCAATCGATTTTCCACGATTCTGAACACGTTAAGCGTGTTTCTCAGTCGTTTGGACTCCCTCTAGTGGCCAATGAACGTTGTGGGAGATGGTACATTGCTCCTAACGACATTTCCGAGAGTGTGTATTTCAAATCGACCGACGGACATACCAACGTGCACAGTTTTTCGACGCGAAGACTCAATTTGCATTTGTTGGAGTTCGTGAAGCAGCATGGAGGTGCCGCCATTGTGGACTCTACACGCAGAGGCAAGCCCATCCCTGATGCGTTATCGAAAACCATCCCTCAATGGTGTAGAGTAATCAATCTGGCTATTTTCGGCTCCGATGCTCCCCCCTTGACCACCAGTCCAATAATCGTGGGCAAATCTGAACACTTCGAAATCGAGAAAAAAGTAGATGGGTGGGTAGAGATGTTTTTGAAGACAGGAGTGGATGTGGAAAAGCTCAAACGGACGTTAGACAAACCAGTTAAGCCCATCTGGGTAACTCCAAAGGACATGTTGCATTCTGAGCCTCCTGTTTATGCCGATTTCTACCCTCTGGTGCTTTGTACCGCTTCGGAAATGGTCCAGGATGGAACAGATCGCAGAAGCGGATACGTTTATGTTCAAGGAGCAGCAGATGATCACGAGGAATGGGCTGAGAAACTCACCCCAGCCTTGTTGTGGGCTAACAAGGAGGTACTGGGTGACATCAGCAAAACAGATTCGGAGCTGTTGGAGTACATTAATGGTCTGGAAAGCGTGGCCGACAACCAGGGAGACTCTGTGGTGGTTATTGAGCCTACAGGCTTGAGTTTCGGGGTTTCTGAGAACCCGTCGGCGTTCGATGGAATCATTTCTGTTGGAAAAACTGCTCCTAAACACGATAAAGTGTTCCATAAACCGCTGGGCGATGGGAAAAAGGGAGCCAAGGAGCTCAGGACGACATTGGAGCCCATTGCAAAGTTCTACAAGGAACTGGTGGGGAAAAATGTGCTAATTTTGGGCGATTCAGATGACTTGCCCGTCTGCATTGTCCTCACTCTGTTTTGTCTGTACTTCAACGAAGATGGTACGATCAAAGAGGGAAAAGGAAACATGTCCAAGGAGGTGATTCGACGACGGTTGGTGTACATGATTCAACAGTGCAAAACCATTAATCCCCCCAGAGCTACTCTCAACGCTGTGAATTCGTTTTTGATGGGTTAAATATAGTCAATATATTAATATATAGTTATCTTATAAATAATGTTAGTCGTCACACATGATCTTCTGGCTACTCTCCAACTCACTGACATCTGTAGTGTAGCCCATCAGCTCTTCCAATACAGCAGCCTGAGAGCACTGCCGAGTCAGCTTCTCCACTGTCACTTTGAGACCCTGGCTCTTGGTGACCTTGTTTGGACTGACCTTTTGCTGCATTTTCCTAGGACTGGGACTGCCGAAAGACGAAAGCTTCTTGAGAGGTGATTCCAGGGGACCAGTGGAAGTTCGGTGTTTGACCGGACTGTCGGCCATGCGTTTAGTAGGACTGTCAACCATGCGACGTTTTCGGGACAGACCTGTTTGTGTAGCAGTAGAACCGCCCATGTCAACGGGGTTTCCTCGACTATCGAAATGTCGCATTTCATGGAACACTCGACATCCTCCAACAATATATCTATCCACATTCATGATCTTGGAGGCAACCGCCGAGTCCCACAACCAGTTGACGGAAACGACAGGAATCATCCATTTTTGAGCATTGCGGACTTTGCGGGCATTCACCGAGCCTGCCACAAGCACGCTTCCCGTTTTCTCGCCAAACACAGGCTTGTATCGAGCTCCAATCATACCAATGAGTTTCTCGACATGCATCAACTCGACACCGTCAAAGCCAGAAATGGAAATGTTGACATTGGAGAAAGCCACCAGATCCTTTTCAGGCACATACGAAGACCAAATGTCACGGGTCCACTTTTTGTAGAAAATGGAACGCTCAACCAGCCAAAACGTGGAAATGGGCGTGGGACAAGAAGCAGCAAGGAGATCGTACCGATCGGAGGGAATCTCGGGATGCACAATAATGTCGGTTGCCGTGGTTTCCGATGAGGCTAGAGCTGCCCCATGTGAAACGACGGTCTGCTGAAGCTTTTCGAGTTGCACTTTGATGAACCCGACAAACAAAATTGATTTGTTTTTGAAGACCGAGTCGCGTTTCTTGGATGTAGGCTGGTCCAACTCACCCGACTCGTCCTCATGCGAAATATCCTCTATTGTTTCAACACGTGACTCGGTAATGCTATGACTGTCCCACAGTCCTGTCTTGAGAACCTTTGGTCTTCGAAACTGCTGACGGGCCACCTCTTCGGAAACGCGAGCAACTTCGATCCACGGTTCAGGAACAATGTCTGTGATCCAGCTGGAGTCAGTGTCCTTCACTCCGTCTCTCCCAGGATGGTAAGGGCTTGGGTCCAGCATGGCTCCTCTCTTGATGCAATGTTCGATCCACACCGGATGCACCACCGGGATGCCCTTTCTCATGGCAAAGTCGTATTTTTTGCCCATGGGCTTGGGAGTCACAAGCACGTTGGTCACGTCGGCCTTGACTGTGCCGTCAAAGATACCTCCGTGCTCCTCTATCGTGTTGATGACGAGCTGGCGGTCCTCCATGTTGCTGACACTGAGATTCTTGTTGAAAAAGACAGGCATTCGAAACTCGCGAATCACGTCATCCAGCTCGATGGTCTCTGCCGCAATCCACCGCGCGTGAAGTTGTTCCACAAATTGCGGGTGTAGAAATGTCATGTCCAGGCGTTGGCGTGAGGCATAGAGGTACTTTTCGCTGTTCTGGTTTCCGACCAGCAGAAAATGAGCGTTTGGAGTCAGAGGGTCCTCGATCACGCCCTTCATGGCGCGACATTTGGCCACGATGGACGATTTCAGGTCTCCATCCACTCCAGTGCAACAAAAGACGTATCCTTCTAGCATGACTTGGTGTTTGGAAATATACTGTTTTGGCGTTTAGGTTGATATTGAATCATGCAAGATAATAGAGTTGTGAGGGAAAAAAAAAATGGCAGATGATTGATTGACGCGAATGCAACTGTTGTGTTTATACGGAAAAGAAACACTATTCTTCTTTTCTTTATTGAATGAGAAGGGACTTTTTGGCTCTCAGGATAGTATTGAATCTGTTGGAAGTAGTTTCAAGGATATCTTCCAAGGTCGCATGACTTGAAAGTGGTGAAGGAAAGAAGACGTGTAACTCGGCTGAAAAGGGTGATCTTAACACAATTGTTGTATGTTAGATTTTATCAGTATCAGATGATTACATATACCAATTTCCAGCGACATTGGTAAAAAAATACATGTTTTACAAGCACAAAAACTGTGCCTTTGTTGAACTCTATTTTGTTAATACTACAGTACTTGGTGTTTACTTCCAATTTTGTTTAACTTCTTGTTCACTTTAGTAGATGTTGTAAAGGCCAGTACAGTAGCTACCGATACTCAAGCCGTACGACACCTATACCGGTATTTCATAGCCAGTTACTTACCTTTTAGCTATATATAAAAGATAAAATGCAGTCTCACAGGTCTATCATTATGTACGTTACCGTGTAATAGAGATATCAACAAATGACGGTGCCACTTTCGCCTCCTACTGGTACATGATGACCACACACCCTTTTTATCAGTCAGCAATAAAAACCGGTAGTCTCGAAATTTATCCATCCCTACCACCTTCTACATAAATTCCTGCCATACTATATCCACTCACCTGGTAGCTAGCTACTGTAACTAGCTCCCGTACTCACACCACAATTTTGTCCCCTCTTGCTTATATAATCAAACCTTGATCTGGGTTTTACCATGATGCACGCAGGTCTTGTAAATGTCTTCTCAACTCCCCCGAAAAATGCTACGGAGCTGCGGACGCGCTGCAAAACCGCTCACTCGGCTCGCCACCGTCCAGTCTCGAGGCTACCGTGACCCTTACGACGCTACATATCGGTTCAACACCAAACCAGAGCCCGTGGATGCTCCGACCGGCCACCGACTGACCGACAATCTCCGGATTGCGCTAAACCAGGAAGCCAAGAAGAAAAACGGCTCTGGAGCCCTCAAACTGGCACGTGATATCTGTGAGACTAGCGGACCTCAAGCTATCACCCCAGATCTATATGGCCAATTGTTGGAGAATGTATACGAAGAGGTCCGAGGGACGCCCATCTCCAAGCTGCGAGCACCCAACTCTTTTCGTTTGCTGGAGAGCCTGTCGCATTCTATTGAGGGCCTGGACGCCCGCCACTTCACTTACCTCATCAGACTCGCCCACCTGACCGGACGTCCAAAGCAGGTTCAGGATGCGTGGGAACTGTCGCAGCTCAGTGGATGCGACAAAACGTCGGAACTCTACAACGCATATCTCAAGGCGCAAACAGACACATCGCCGCGTCTCCGGGGCAACAGCGACCTGCCAGACCTGGCCGGAGCCAAGTTCTGGGCCACTAACAACGACGTGTCCAGCTCCCAAGCCCAGGCCATTGATCCCGTCGAGTTTATGACGCAAATGCGGGAACATGGAGTCGAACCCACTCGAATCACATACGCACTTGCTCTCAATCACTATGGCCAGCAGAACAACCTGCCCATGACTGTGAGCATTTGCGAGAACCTCTGGGGAGTGGGTTTCGATAGCGGCAAGCTGGAGGCCGAACGAGTCCCCCAGACATCGATTATGCATCCTACTCCGTTCACACTTACCTCCATTATTGACGCTTTTGGCCTCTGCGATCGACTGGTTGAAGGAAAGGCCTACTGTGAGACTATTGCAGATGTCTACGGCATTCGTCTCGACAGCCAGCTGGCTCAGGGATACTGGACCCATCTCATGAGACATGCTCTCTACACCGGCATCCCCTATGGTCAAAGTTCCCAGAATATGTGCAACTCTGTGTGGACCCAAATTGTAGACTTTGACTACCCGCCTTCTCCTGCGCAGTATTCACTCCGCATTCGAGACCTGCTTACTCGAGAACGTCTTGAGGAACTTCAGACACTCATGCACTATGCTCTGAGTGCTGACAAGGCTGGTGAGCTCGCCAGTGTCGTTTCCACGTATCTGGGACTGCTCTTGCGACGATACACAACCACAGGCAACTTCCCCAAGGCCATTGAAGTGGCCCAAACGTTCTTGGACTACCCACAGATGACTGAGATGGTCAGCACAAAGATTCACGAGTTGGAACAGCAGTATGCCCAGCTTGGCAAGGTCCCTGTTGGCGAGGAGAGCGCAGAGGTTGATGTGCTAGATGAGGCACTGATTCAGGAGTTGAAGTACATCCCCGAGGATGAGGAGGATGAAGAGAACTTTTTGCAGTTGTAGGAAGATTGGATTAGGGTATATAGTCTAGATTAATGAATTATGTCTGTGATGACCTTATTAGACGAGAGAAATGGTTGGTCATATTCTTATACAATTGCAATATGAATGCTTTAAATATGTCTCATGTGTACAGCTTCCTTCAAGCCCTCGCCAGCTCATTGAACCACATGTATCTGGACAATGTGATCCAGCCATATCGGAACCACTTCATCTGGCTGACATGAGCACTGACCATGGCTTTTCGAGCGTCCATGTACGCCTTGTAATCGGAAGCTGTGGAAATCCGAGAACTGGAAGGGATCAAAGATCGCAACAAGGTGGTGAAAAAGCCATCAATAACCGCAGTGTATTTTCGGTAGACAGGAACAGACTCTAGGGTCCACACAGTAGTGTCAGTGTGCTCTTTGGCGTAATAAAGCGCTCCAGAGAAAACTGATCTGTGATTAATGTGTCCTGAAACACCCTCGGAATCAAAGGTGACAATAGTTTGAGTGTCGGGCAGAATCTCCTCAATCACCCCGGCAACCACAGCTGCATCCCATTCATTTTCCATACCATCCTGTAGTTCTGGACGGTCCAGAACATGCACTTTTTGGGCAGGCACTCCGAAGATGGCCGCTGAAGCGACCAGTTCAGCCTTTCGAATATCGCCCAGACCCTCGTCGTTGCCCGTGGAAAGGCACAAGATGGATACTGTGTTTTTGTGGTCTTCACGCGTGAGCAGATCAAGAGTTGGGCCGAAAAACATGGCTTCGTCATCGGGATGCGCAATTAGAAGAGTGATATCATGGCCGATAATCGAGTTTTCCGCGTGGTTTTTGTTGAGTCGTTTAGTCATCCATGACGGAGTCCACCACAGAAACGCGATGATGAGCACAATGAGTCCCAGTCGCATTTTAGGAGAGTTCTGATGGTTCTGTTGAGAGTGAATTATGGCGAGAGATTATGCATCCTGTGAATCAAAGTTTGGGGTATTTCGTACTTGTTTTACACTGAAGGGATTAACGAGCGATTTTGTATGAACAAGTGGGGTTAGAAAAGACAATTTTGATTGTTTTTTGAGCCGCTTTATCGCACTGGCTACTTCTTGGTCATTTTAGCAACACAAAACTCCGAAATAGGGGCGTTGTGCTGGAGCAGCCCTCTAAAATCCAAGCGTGTATTTTTAAGGTTGGTTGAAGGATTGAACAATATTTAGTGTGGACATTTTTAAACGTCCATATCGAGTCCTTGTTACGAACCAAGACTCAGTATAGAGTGACCACCTCACAGACCCCGGACACAAGGGACAAGAATTATGCGGTATTTGAGGGCAACATGTGCTTATGTAAGTGTTAAAAGCCTATGGGAGTTTGGGTTTTTTGGAGGGGGTTTTACCGCCGTTTACCCGCTCCTCCATTTTTAGCCGTGCTACCGTTTTCGTGAGCATAACGAAAAAAAGAAAAAACAAGCAATCAAAAACCAACGTTTTGGCAACAAATATGTGACACAGGACGCCCGCACGCGTTGGGTGACAGCACTACCGTTCCAGAAACGTATTTCCCGTATAATCTACCTCATTAATGTCCAGAATTGTACGATAGGCCTCTCTTTCACGTCAAATCGCAAATAGCAGGTGTAAGGCGACGTAATCGTAATCATGATTATCACACGTGGTTGTTTGAATGCTAGGGCGCTTTCTTATCGCCATATAATTACAGAAATGAGCAGACCGTCTCTTTTTTCCGTGGACATCTGGTTCACAATGTCACATTATTAGACGCAGACGCAGTAAAAACGGTGTCCGATTCTCTTTGTTGGTCGAAAATAAAAATAGACGAATGCAAAAAAAAAGGACTTTAAAGCGCCACTTGGCCAGAGGTATAGCGATAATAATATACAATTTGATGGATTTGGTTGCAGTGGGTCTGTGGAAAAAAAAGTGTTATTGTTTTTGGCGCGTTTCATGCCCCTCGAAGTATTCAAATACTTGTACATGTAAATACCCCATTCTGACACCTCCGTCTCCGTCACCATAGTCCTCCCAAATTGATGACATATTGTGCTTGTATGTGTTGCACACCCAATCAACGACAATGCGGCGATAGTGAGACATTAATTCGGAGTACAAGTAGCACTAGTTGGTTGACTGAAAAAGGCGCTATATAAGCTGGACGCAAGAACGATGGCCGATCCAGCTGCTCCCAGCCTCAATCCCTCGTCCTGTCCGTTGCAATGCAAAAAGGAGCCATTCCCCACTGTAATAGCTCCCTGCTTGGTTGCTCTGTGCTGTCGTTACTTTTGACGTCATAGCGGAGACGGGTGAGCTCATGCCTACAAGCAGTCAAGTAAGGGGTTGTGTCAACGTAGATGGAGAAAAATAAATATTGGTGGCACGTGTGCCGCTTGTAAAGCCGCAGGGAGCCCTCCAAATCGCCTCATCCGCCGTGTAGCACCCCTCTCCCACCCCCCACTACAACTGTGTACCCTGCAGGCTTGAAAATTCAAAATGCCGTTTGGTGCAGCAAGCCCAAGTTAGGTTGGCGATACTAGAAGACGGACCACACACACACTCCACACACTCCACAACACAGCAGCCGACTTGGGAATACCGCTCTTTTGCAAACATGGCCGACTTTATCCGCACCCAGATCTTCGGCACGTGTTTCGAAATCACGTCACGATATGTGGATCTCAACCCCGTGGGGATGGGCGCTTTTGGCCTCGTGTGTTCGGCCAAGGACCAGCTCACGGGCCAGAACGTGGCCATCAAGAAAATCATGAAGCCCTTCGGCACACCCGTGCTGTCCAAACGCACATACCGTGAGCTCAAGCTGCTCAAGCACCTGCGCCACGAAAACCTCATTTGCCTGAGCGACATTTTCATCTCGCCGCTGGAGGACATTTACTTTGTCACTGAGCTGTTGGGCACAGACCTGCACCGTCTGCTCATGACGCGGCCGCTGGAGAAGCAGTTCATCCAGTACTTTCTGTACCAGATTCTGCGAGGACTCAAGTACGTGCACTCGGCCGGCGTGGTCCACCGAGACCTCAAGCCGTCCAACATTCTCGTAAACGAAAACTGTGACCTGAAAATCTGCGACTTTGGCCTGGCGCGAATCCAGGACACCCAGATGACCGGCTACGTGTCGACCCGGTACTACCGAGCCCCCGAAATCATGCTCACATGGCAAAAGTACGACGTGGAGGTGGACATTTGGTCCACGGGATGCATCTTTGCTGAGATGCTGGAGGGCAAGCCGCTGTTCCCCGGAAAGGACCACGTGCACCAGTTCTCCATCATCACCGAGCTGCTGGGCTCGCCCCCAGAAGACGTGATCCACACCATCTGTTCGGAAAACACGCTGAGGTTTGTCAAGACGCTGCCCCGTCGGGAACGAATCCCGTTGGCGTCCAAGTTCCGAAACGCCGACCCCGAGGCCATCGATCTCATGGAGAAAATGTTGGTTTTCGATCCCAAAAAGCGAATAACCGCCGCCGAGGCGCTGGCCCACCCTTACCTGGCACCATACCACGACCCCAGCGACGAGCCTGTGGCTGACGAGCGATTCGACTGGTCCTTCAACGACGCCGACCTGCCAGTGGACACATGGAAGGTTATGATGTACTCGGAGATTCTCGACTTCCACAACGTGGACATTGACGTCAACGGCCAGCCCCCGCAGGGCCAGTTTGAGCAGGTTCACGCCCAGGCACAAGCAGCCGTGGCGCAGAACGAGGCTGCCAAGGCCAAGGAACAGGAGCAGCAGGCTCAGCAGCAGGCTCAGCAGGCCCAGCAGCAGCAATAAGTGTGTTTGGGCGGAGACGGATACAATAGCCAATTCAGTAATAGGAGGACAGCATGGCTGACATTATATAAGTGATGAATGTGTAGGAGTGGATTATGGTTACCAAAGGGTAGGTGTTACAGTAGCTACCGTATGGTTAAAGACGGACGTCAACTTGAGGCATACGGGTGAGGTTTGGAGCTAGGTGTACCAGCAGATGAGAGTGAGATACACCAAACTAATTCCCTATTTATTTTGGTTGTGATCACTGTTTCTCATTGCCTTGAGGTTTATTTGTCTTATATTATATCTAGTCAGAGGACAAGTGATACAAATCTTTGCCCACTACACTCCTGCAGCCAGACATAACAACATGATGTCAAATACTCGTCTTTAACACATCACCTTATTAGCTATTGTCTGGTAGCCTTATTTTGTATTTCATCTTCAACTGTGTCTGTAACTGTGACGGATATGAGCACACTACAGAAATACCAAACAGTCACCCAGAGGTCCCTGGGGCTCGACGGGGTCAACTTCAAGGGTTTCGAGCTCGATGAGATCTTCACACCGGGTGCAAACCTCCAGGACATGCCTATCACCACATGGGAGTTGTTGCAGTTCCATATTTATCACGCCATCCTCGTCTTTCTTCATGATACTATCGACTTCTGGTACCAGATCCGCGGAGACGTGAATCATGCCGCTACCTCGATCTTGCTCATGGTACGAACATGGACTCTGTGGGTGGTGGCACTGGCACCAGCTAGACCTGGCAGAAACAGGTCTCGAACTAACAACAGACATGGCCAACGACTACGTCGACATGCTTCGGGAAGTAGTTTCACATCTACGGATTCGTCATCTTCTCCCACTGACTCAACCACTCATCCGTCCTGGACTCATCAACTGCGCACATGGGTCACGGGTTTTATTGTATCCCTTTCAAGACGCCTTCCACTAGCCTCGCGGCATCTCAGCTGGCTCTATGCTTCGGCGTCTTCCGATCTCGGTGCCCATCTTGGTCTTCTTGAACAGCAGAAATCTCCTCTTCTAATTAAGCGAGAGGTAACTAAGCTGGGAACTGTGCCGACCAATGTTGGGTTTATTCTTGAAATCCAGCCTCTCCTGGAAGCTCCACCGGAGCTCTCTTTGCCCAAACCACTCCACCTGGCCACTGGAGAGATTATTAACCCCAGCCAGGACGAGGTCGACCAGGCTCAGGGAGAAATTGATGCTTACAGAGTCAAAATGGCTGTCCATAACGACCGAGAGCAGGCCCACATCAAACAGAGCATTGCAAATATTGTCGTTTGGTGTTCCGTAGTAGGGATCAAACGAGTATCCATCTACGAAGACTCGGGGGCCATTGTTCGTGACCACGACAGTCTCTGGGAGATCATTCAGCGACAGCTCAAGGCTTACTATGGATGTAGTGCGACCAACTGTGGATCCCGTCCCGACTTTGTCGCCATCCATAGTCCTGGAATTGCCCTGTCCAATAAGTACAACAATGAGTCAGGTAGACAACACCCTCTTACACCCAAAGGAGGGTCTGATTCGGCCCCACCAGTTGCCACTTCTACCCCTCTTGGCTCACCTAAGGAGAGGGCACAGGCTTCTTTGTCTGCTCCCCTAGAGTCAGTGGAGTTGTGGGGTGTGGACCTTACTCTTATTTCAGGAACAGACGGCATGTCAAAGGCTGCGCAGGTTAGTAACCTCTGGTTGAACCAAACGTCTACAAAACCAGCTGTTGACTCAGACGCTGTACACCAGTCAATGCTAGAGCTTACCCGGGGTCCAATTGAGCTTTTGTATGTTGCTACCAAGCCTTACTGTTCAGTTCGCCGGTTCCCCCAGACCAGCATCTACGACTCTGTGGTTGTGTACGACAATCCTCGCTGCACAATCAGCGAGTATGTGACTGGATCTCTTCCTACCGACTCGGTTGTGCGCCGAAGTCTTCAGAATGTGTTTGGGAGCCCTACTTCCTTAACCCAGGATGAAGGACGGATGTTGTTTGAGTTCTTTTACCGAGGTCTCGAGACGTATGCACGAAGCCTTTCGTCCGAGTTTCGGTTCATGCATCGTCGGCGATCTCGAAATAAGAATCGGCGAAGACGTAAGAAAGAGGGTGGGGAGGAAGGAAGTATTCGGGGCTCCATTCGAGGGTCACTGAGTCGGAGGGGCCGAGAGAAGGAGAAGGAGGGTTCGGAGGAAGGTGGCCTTCGAGGCTCCATTCGTGGATCTCTAAGCCGAAAGGGCAAGGAGAAGGCAGAAGTCTAGAAATTGCTTAGAGCCATATATAATAATAATTCATCTCATTGCTTACACGTCGATCGGTTATATAATTTAAAGCTTGGAGTAGACGGCGTCGAATCCGGACACAGTCACCTCCTTGGCGGGCTCCTGCTCGTTGTAGACCACCTTGCCGTCGTCGACAATGATGGCGTATCGAGCAGATCGCTCTCCGAAGCCAACGGAAGCCAGATCAACAGACTGGCCAATGGACTTGGAGAAGGCAGCGTTTCCGTCGGAGGCGAAGATGACGTAGTTGTCCTTAGGGGCGTTGAGGGCTCGTCCCCAAGCGGACAGAACAAAGGGATCGTTGGCAGAGACGACAACGACCTTGTCCACGCCCTTGGCCTTCAGCTTGTCCACATTGGCGATGTAGGGAGGAATGTGGTTAGCAGTGCAGGTGGGGGTGAAGGCACCGGGGACGGAAACGAAGACGACCTTCTTTCCGGCAAGCTCCTTGTCGGTGTCGAAGGGCTGGGGGATACCACAAGCAGTGGCGCTGCCCTCAATTTCGGGGGTCTCAGGGACGTAGTTAAACTTGGTAGAAGGGAAGGAATCTGTGTTAGAGAAATGATGGAGAGAAGAGGTTGAGGAGGTTGTTTTATGAGTTGTTCGCCTCAATTGGTTCAATTGAGACCTTCTTTAGTGTTTTGTACTCACCACCGGCTCGGAGGGGCATTTTGAAGTCTTGTTGGGTTGGGTTGCAACTAGATTGCGGCCCGGGTTATATATGCTCTTTATAGTGTTCAGTGCTGTGGGGGAGGGTTTTGGATTAGGGTAGAGAGAGAACCCATTAGAAGATAACGCAATATGTGCGTTTGGGAGGTATGCGTGCGATGAATATTCCTGTGCAGACAGACACGAGTGCAAAGCAGAAGCGGTGGGTGATTGGTTGTTGAGTGTACGTAAGTCTTTTTACTGCTGGGTATGATTACTCAGTTACACGACACTTTATTCGGGCGCTTTAAAATTAAAAAGTGGCAAAAAGTAGTCGCCACCTTTGAAGTGCACGTGTTGGGTCTGGAGGGTCGGAGCAGCTTCAGCCACAAGCTGTCTTAGTTTACTTGGACTTTCCGCCCTAGCAGTTCAGCCAGGCACAAGATCTTACCATAGCAGTTCTCTATTATAAGACCCCGCCTGACAGTACCAGTAGGTTAAGGATATATACAATGGATACGGTCGGTTAGCTCAGCCTAGTCTCGACTCTCGGAAACGTTCTTCCGAGGTTCTGACAGCATGGTGGTTCTGCCTGTTACAAATACGTTCAAAAAGTGTTCTAGAGAATTCTGACCCTCAGAGCCACTATTTTGGCACTAATATACTCTGACAAATATTTTCACTGCGCATACTGTGTGGCCACTGTGCGTCTTCCCTCGTGCCGCTTGTTCTCACTACGATACTGTACTTGGCAGAGCTTTATTACAAACGTTGCAGCCACTGCCGACGACGTATTAGGTTGACGGGTGACCAGCACCCAGCATGACGAAGAGTGTCAGACAGAAAAAAGGTACCGATTTTGAGACTTGGGGTGAAAAATGGAGGGTCCAATCAAAAAAAATTCAATCGTAGCCTAAAATTTTATCTGTTCTATCTCTATTATGCCACTTGCAGTCTCCAGAGACCTCTATCATCTGCTTTATCCATTGCACCCACCGTTACTGGCCAACTCTAAAGCCCCCCAAATGAAACTATGGGTGTTCGGAGGCCGAAACGTCAACGGTGTATTTAGTAGCAGTTTTGTGTGGGGGATGAAAAAAAGAAACCTCCCAGACAAATAAGGGGGGGACCAAATCGCTCACATTCACCCTCTCCCCTTCTCCTACAGCCACTTCTGCCCCAGTAACGACACCCCCACTTCCACACTTTGGTCTCCGAACATTTACAGAAAGCTAGATTCGCTCGCATAAAAAAAGTGGACGGGCATACACTCCATCTTTTATCTTCAACCAACACATTTGGACGGAAATGGTGAGTACCTGGACAATCCGAGAAAACAACAAACTGGCAGCACTAACCCAGAACACATGTGCGGATCCTGAAGGCTGGGGTCCGATCTCTACCATGGGGTCGGGCCTAACGCCCTGTTTCGTCGACGGTCCCGTCATGCTGACCCCTGTGGTCATTCTAGCCGTGTGTGGGCCGTGGCAAATCTACTCGCTGCTCAAAACACACACAAACGGTTCGCCCACACGCAAAAACTGGACCTATTGGACCAAGGCCGTGCTCCTGGCTTTGCAAATCATCCACTTTGTCCTGCTGCTGAGCAACCAACGCTTCAATGGCTGGGACGGCTCTCTGGCCTTCCTTAGTCCCTTTTTCACCCTCGCCACTCTGATTCTTGTGGCCGTGCCGCTCCATTACCTCGAGTACTTTGGCTCCCGGATCCCCTGCGGCTCGCTGCTCTTCTTCTGGCTGTTGTCGCCCATTGGCCTGCTGCTCAAGACCTACAACGTCTACGCCCGTGTGGGCTTCGGAACCACCGCCCAGCTGTACCTGGCCGCCACTATCACCGCTTTGGCACTGTTCATCGTCGAATGGGGTGTTTCCAAACCTCTTTCGCCCCAGATGGCTCTGGCTCGACAAATGAGACAGTCGCCCCTGGAGAACGCTGACATCTTCTCCAGACTCACCTTCCAGTGGATGGGTCCCCTCATGCGACAGGGATACGACCATTACCTGACTGAGGAAGACATGCCTCCTCTGCCCAAGGGCTATGGAGCCGGAGACTCGTACGACGACCTCGAAAACGAGTGGGAAAAGTCCCCCAACCTGCTGTGGGCCGTGTGGAAGGCCTTTGGAGGACCCTTCATGATCGGAGGCTTCTTCAAGTTCATCCAGGATATCCTCGCCTTTGTGCAGCCCCGTCTTCTGGCCCTGCTTATCAAGTTTGTCAAGGACTACAAGGACAAGCCTGAAGACAATCCTCTCAGTAAGGGTCTGGTGCTTGCCTTTGCCATGTTCGCCGTGTCCATCATCCAGACAGCCGCCCTTCACCAGTACTTCCAGCGTGCCTTTGACACCGGTATGAAGATCAAGGCTGGTCTGACTGCCGCCATCTACCGAAAGTCCCTGAAGGCTGCCACTCGAGACAAGTCCACCGGAGACGTTGTCAACCTCATGTCTGTCGATACCCAGCGTCTTCAGGATGTTACCCAATACGGTCAGATCATCTGGTCTGGTCCCTTCCAGATTATCCTGTGTCTGCTTTCTCTGCACGATCTCGTTGGTAACAGTATGTGGGCCGGTGTGGCCACTCTGCTGATCATGATTCCCATCAACGCCTGGATCGCCAAGAAGCAGAAGACCCTGCAGCAAGCTCAGATGAAATACAAGGATCATCGAACCCGACTGACCTCCGAGATTCTCACCAACATGAAGTCTCTCAAGCTGTACGGATGGGAGATTCCCTTCATCGGCCGACTCAACCGAGTCCGAAACGACGAGGAGTTGGAGAACCTCAAGCGTCTGGGTAAGTTTTCTGCCCTGGCCTCGTTCCCCTGGCAGTGTGCCCCCTTCCTTGTCTCTTGCACCACCTTTGCCGTCTTTGTCAAGGTTTCTGACAAGCCTCTGTCCACTGACATTGTGTTCCCCGCCCTTGCTCTCTTCAACCTGCTGGGTTTCCCCCTGGCTGTCATCCCCATGGTCATCACAGCTATGATTGAGGCCTCGGTTGCCATCAACCGTCTGGAGAGCTACCTCAAGGCTCCCGAGCTGCAGTCCGACGCTGTCACCCGACTTCCTCGAGCCGTTGAGCGAGGCGAGAATGACATTCTTCTCAAGGGATGTACCTTCCTATGGGAGCGAACTCCCCAGTACAAGGTTGCTCTGGACGATATTTCTCTGCAGACCTTCAAGGGAGACCTTGCCTGTATTGTCGGCAAGGTTGGTGCTGGAAAGTCTTCCATGCTCCAGGCTATTCTTGGAGACCTGTACCGAGAGTGTGGAACTGCTCAGGTCAAGGGCCGAGTTGCCTACGTTGCCCAGGTTCCCTGGATCATGAACGCCACCGTCAAGGACAACATTCTGTTTGGATCTAAGTACGACGAGTCCTTCTACGAACAGACCATCAAGGCCTGTGCTCTTGTGGACGATCTTGCCATTCTTCCCGATGGAGATCAGACTCAGGTTGGAGAGAAGGGTATTTCTCTGTCTGGAGGACAAAAGGCTCGTCTTTCTCTTGCCCGAGCTGTTTATGCTCGTGCCGATGTTTACCTGCTGGATGATCCTCTGTCTGCTGTTGACGAGCATGTTGGACGACACATTATCGACAATGTTCTGGGTGAGTCTGGACTGCTGGCCACCAAGACCAAGGTGCTGGCTACCAACTCCATTTCTGTGCTGTCCCATGCTGACTCCATCATGATGCTGTCTGATGGTAAGATTGTTGAGACCGGAAAGTACGTTGATGTCATGGCTTCCAAGGGTCCTATTTTCAAGCTGCTCAACGAGTTTGGCCGAAAGAAGCAGGATTCTGACACCCTTCGAGACGACAGCTCCAACGCTGCTTCCACTGCAGCCTCTGCTGTCCCCTCCACCAATGGATCACCCCAGGATGGCCCCTCGTCTTCCTCCTCCATCGTGTCCATCCGAGAAGATAACACCACTGGCAGTCTGGCCAAGCGACGAGACTCTTCGCATACTCTTCGACGATCTTCCACCGCCTCTTTCAGACTGCCCAGTTTCAACGTTGATGCCGACGAGCGAAAGTCCAAGCACAACAAGGAGAACATGGAGCAGGGTAAGGTTAAGTGGAGTGTGTATCTGGAGTACGCCAAGGCGTCTAACATGCGATACGTTCTGCTTTTCATGTCTTTCCTGGTTCTGGCTATGACCCTGACCACCGCTGGTAATGTTTGGCTTAAGCACTGGTCCGAAGTTAACACTGAACATGATGGTAACCCCAACATTGCCTTCTACCTCGGTATTTACCTGTGTCTTGGTCTTGGAGCTTCCTTTGTCACTGTCATTCAGACCTTTATCATGTGGATGTGCTGTATCGTGGAATCTGCTCGAAAGCTGCATCATCAGATGCTCATTTCCGTTGTTCGAGCCCCCATGTCGTTCTTCGAGACTACCCCTCTGGGTCGAATCATCAACCGATTTTCCAACGATATCAACAAGGTTGACCAGGTTCTGGGTCGAACTTTTGTGCAGTTCTTCTCCAACACTATCAAGGTGCTCTTCACTCTGATTGTTATCTCCTGGTCCACTCCCCCCTTCATTCTCTTCATTCTGCCACTGCTCTTCCTCTACATCTACTACCAGCGATACTACCTACGAACTTCTCGAGAGCTCAAGCGTCTTGACTCTGTGTCCCGATCGCCCATTTTCGCCCACTTCCAGGAGACCCTTGGAGGTGTGTCTACTATTCGAGCATACAACCAGCAGAGCCGGTTCAACTTTGTCAATGAGGCTCGAGTAGACCAGAACATGGAGGCCTACTTCCCGTCTGTTTCTGCCAACCGATGGCTTGCTGTTCGTCTGGAGTTCATTGGATCTATCATCATTCTTGCTGCAGCCTCTTTCTCTGTGCTGCAGCTCAAGGCTGACCTCATGACCCCTGGTCTCGTCGGTCTGTCCATGTCCTACGCTCTGTCCATCACCCAGTCTCTGAACTGGATTGTTCGAATGACCGTGGAGGTGGAGACCAACATTGTGTCTGTGGAGCGAATTCTGGAGTACTCCAACCTCAAGCCCGAGGCTCCCGAGTTTGTTCCCGACAAGCAGCCCGGCGTGGAATGGCCCGAGCAGGGAGGTATCACCTTCCACAATTACTCTACCCGGTACCGAGCCGGTCTGGATCTGATTCTCAAGCAGATCAACCTGGAGATCAAGCCCAGAGAAAAGATTGGTATTGTTGGTCGAACCGGAGCCGGCAAGTCGTCTTTGACACTGGCGCTGTTCCGAATCATCGAGGCTGCCGAGGGTTTCATTTCTATTGACGGAGTGGACACTTCGCAGATTGGTCTGCATGATCTGCGGACGAGACTGGCTATTATTCCCCAGGACTCGCAAGCATTTGAAGGTACTCTGCGAGACAACTTGGACCCCAACAACGACCACTCGGACTCTGAACTGTGGCGAGTGCTGGAGCTGTCTCATCTTAAGAACCATGTGACTGACAACATGGAAGGAGGACTGGACGCCAAGGTCAAGGAAGGAGGCTCCAACTTCTCCGTGGGCCAGCGACAGCTCATGTGCCTTGCCCGAGCTCTGCTCACCCCCACTTCTATTCTAGTGTTGGACGAGGCCACTGCTGCGGTCGATGTGGAGACGGACAAGATCATCCAGGAGACGATTCGAACAGAGTTCAAGAACCGAACCATTCTGACTATTGCGCATCGACTCAATACCATTTTGGACTCGGACAAAATTGTGGTTCTGAACCAGGGAGAGATTGCTGAGTTCGACTCTCCTGCCGAGCTGCTCAAGCGAAAGGAGTCTTTGTTTTACTCCCTTTGCAAGCAGGGTGGATTTGTCGACGAGGAGTAGATTCGTACATAGTAATTATTAATATTGGAAGAGATGCACGTAGAGGGTACAAGTAATATGTATTACCGGGGCAGTGTTTGTATAATCACTTATTTATCGCGTTCTATTAGGAATGTATGATGTAATCATGTAGGAATGTCAGAGGTTTTGCTTTCTCAATTGTGGTGTTTCTGGTGCAGTATATTATCGTACTGTATTTGATTTTGTCATCAGCTAATTATTTCCGAGGCTCGCTATTAATTATTCATCTACTTTCGCTCGCCTCGGACCGGCACGAAAAAAGGCCGCCTCTCAGTCACTTGCGTGCACCGCCACTGCATGCACAGCCACTTTATTCAGATGCATTTACGATATTACCTTCCGAAAAAGAAAAACTGCACACAAAAACATCATGAAAGTGAATTAAAAGAGGGATGTGGATTCCTGTTATTCCCCAGATATTTCAGCCTGTACCTTAATGAAGCCTGCCAATGCTACTTTAGTTTGCTTTTCGGCTGTCATGTGGGCTTAGCCGTGAATAATGTTACAAGTAGCCCAATTGTGTTTGAATGAGACATTCTGTGTTTGGAGCAATAACGGAAGGGTGAAATGAGGGATATTGTGGAACGTAATTGAGTAGAGTGAGAGATAAAGAAACAACGCACAAAAAGTGACTGCAAAAAATCTCTTTACACCACCCTACCCTCTGTTTTCTTTTATCCATTCGTAATATTGCTCATGTCACCCCACAGTGGCTTGGTGGCTCCATATGCAAGTGCGTTGGGCTGTCTGGTCTATCTTTTTGTCTTGTGCAACTTGGCCAAACTCAAACCGTGTGGCGATAACAAATGTGTCCAAAAGACGCGATACACTTTAGAAACCTGTCCTGTCCTCCCCCCAGCTACAGTACAAGCACCACAATGTCCGACACTACCGATAACAAGCTCCCTCTCGAATCCCAGCAGCCCCTGGACGAGAAGGCTCCCTCCTACGAGGAGGCCACCCTTGAGGAGGCTCCCTCCAAGCAGCTTGACTGCGAGGCCCAGACCGAGCAGCCCAAGAAGAAGTGCCGAAAGGCCCTGTGGGTTATTCTCGGTATCCTCTTCCTGTCCCCCATCATCGGCATGTCTGTTGACGCATGCAACGAGATGATGGAGCAGAAGGCCATGCACCATGGCGAGCACCACCGTGAGCACCACGGTGACGCTAAGGGTATGATGATGCCCGCTGGCGGACGTCACGGTAAGCACCATGGTGGCATGATGCGAGGCCGACCCCACGGCATGATGCGACCTGGCAACATGCCCTGCGACGACGACAAGAAGGAGATGCAGACCGTCCGAGTCCACTACATCCTGCCCAGTGGCGAGCACAAGGTCGCCGAGATCCACGGAGGTCGATTCTTCCCTGGTCGACCCCAGCAGGACGAGCAGCCCGAGAAGTCTGAGGAGAAGGTCGAGGAGGTTGAGTCTGACGCTGAGTCTGACTCCGACTCCGATGACGACTCCGATGACGAGTCTGACTCTGAGAACGAGGAGGAGACCATCGAGGCCGCCCCCGTTCCCCAGGTCGAGTAGATTGATGCAAATTAATTGAACGATCCTTTATTTAACTAGCTATATGAATATGATGAAATTGTGTTAGTTGGAGCTGTTGTATTGCAAGATAGGGGTATGCTGTGTCCGAATACTAGTAACTACAGATACCGTTTGTAGTCGCCTTAATCGTAATACTTAATCGGCTACGTGTATGCTCTTATGTAGAGCTATTATTTAGATAACCCTTGAACCATTTGAATAACATAATCAAGGTGCGTCAATACGGTGGAACTTCATACTCTATCGAAGACAGCTGTGATGTACGAGTGCTGGTGCTGGTACAGTAGCTAAAGTCCAAGGATGGGAAACAATAGGTATAAATTAAAGAATCGTATTTGAATAGCTGTTCGTTGTTTCAAATTGCACTCTCCAGGCATCAACTGTTCTCAGAACGGTACAGAATGTACATACGCTTCTAAAAGTGCGCTGCAAACAATTACCGTATATGGACGGTGCGCACCGGTACAAGTGTACCTGGTAGTTGCAACACAGACCTACCCTATTCATTGATAGTGTCTCTGACACTCGCTAATTACAGAAAACGTAAACAATAACCGTTATGTTCATTATATCCATCTAGTAATGCAATAAATTAGTTCTTCTTCTTCTTCTTCTTGATGTTGAAGGAGATGTTATTGGACTTGAGCTTTCTTGCCTTCTTCTTCTTCTTGGAAAAGCCTCCGGTTCCGATCTTGGGCTTCTCGGCCTCAGCCTCCTCAACAGGGGCATCATCAGTCTCCATAGCTATGTTAGCATTACTCTTGCTGAGGCGGTATTCAATAACACATCCGTACTAGGAAGCACCTCAGAACAGCAGTCTATAGTTACCCCTGGCGTCATTCTCTTGAAAAGAACGTCGTCTCACATGCAACGATATCCAATACTCACCATCTTCCTTCTCAATCTTCTCCTGCTCCTTCTTTCTCAAAACTTCCTCACCGTGAAGACGCTTGGCAATGGAGAGCTCAACCTTTTCTCGAGCGGGTCCGAAGACCTTTTCTCGCATAATGGCACGATTTCGCTGCTGCCCCTTGGATCTCAGAGATTTACCCATGTTTGATGTGTTGTCGAGGTGCGGTTATAGCTGGAAATTTATTTCTACTTTTTTTTATCAGAAGCTGCATGTTGACGCACGGTGAGAGTATTAAGGTTTTTCCCGAATAAGTTTTCATAAATAATTCATTCCCAGGACTCGAACCCACACCTGCCAGATTTTGTCAAGATAGATCACATGACTTTTTCCCTTTTAGGAAGAGTGGTCACAAACTCTCGAGTGCTCCCAACCCAAACCAGCAGCTAACCCTATTCCCCATAGTAGGACTACTGGTCACCCTCGCAGCGCTCCCAATTAGTCGAAGTTTTTCTGGCTTTTCTCTTCTTCTCATCTTGAACAACGACACTGACAAAAATGTGAGTAGACAACACAAACGTGAAGCTGGTATGGGAGGATTACGACAACAGCGATAATGAGATGACGGGCATATTTCAGAGATTTTACCGACACCACATTCCGTCTTTTCGACATGTCCGGACCATGTAAACAGTGATCGGGCTAGCAGCATATGTTTGGATTTTCTTGTGCCAAGGAAAGCGTTTGCAAGAGTATCTCCATCCACATGTTCCCCGTCACAGCCTGGCATGTTGTCACTTCATTGTGTGTGCGACTTTCCCATCTCTATGTCCAGTTCAGCTTGATTCTTTGCTCTGTTGTTTTCCCCTCTTTAGCAGACTTGCCACCGCCACAAAAAACCGTACTAACACACAGGGCCAACCTCAAGACCACTAAGCGACTCGCCGCCAGCGTCCTCGGCGTTGGAAAGAGAAAGATCTGGCTCGACCCCCAGGAGCTCACCGACATTGCTAACGCTAACTCCCGACAGCAGGTCCGAAAGCTCGTCTCTGACGGTCTCATTGTCCGAAAGCCCAACGCCATGCACTCTCGATCTCGAACTCGAGCTCTTGCTGAGGCCAAGCGAGCCGGCCGACACACCGGTTTCGGTAAGCGAAAGGGTACCGCCAACGCTCGAATGCCCGAGCAGGTCCTCTGGATGCGACGACAGCGTGTCATCCGACGACTCCTTGCCAAGTACCGAGAGCAGGGCAAGATTGACAAGCACCTCTACCACGAGCTCTACAAGCTCGCCAAGGGTAACACTTTCAAGCACAAGCGAGCTGTTGTTGAGCACGTTATCAAGGCCAAGGCCGAGGCTTCTCGAGAGAAGGCCCTCAAGGACGAGGCTGAGGCTCGACGAGTCAAGAACCGAGCTGCCCGAGAGCGACGAGCCGCTCGAATCGCTGAGAAGCGAGAGCAGCTCCTCGCTGAGAACTAAGTCTTTTTTTAAAACAGATTTATTTAGAGGGAAAAAAATGTATTATGTGCATGGGACCACTCGTCCGTTTGTAGATACCTGAATGTATTGCTTGAATGTACAGAGTCGTAGAAATGGATGTTGAGGGGGGGAAATTGTTGCAGTAAGTGCTTGAATTGAATTTCCCACACACATTAAGAGTGCTGATGAAATACAGCGGAAAAACACCTTGTGAGTTAGGAGCCCCGTACTTCACCATGTTATGGTTACGTATGATCACACGATGAAAAACATTGAACCCCGATGATGACGCCACAAATCCAGGAGTAAAACATGATAAGAGATAAGAGAGATAGGGTATGACGAAACGAATAAAATGACCAAAGGAGTGTAAATATCCTCCAGGTGTTTATTTACAACTACTTTTATTGTGGGAGGAGATCTGCTTTCCACTCGCTAGGTTATTATTTTCTAGTCCACCTTCCGTGCATTTTTATTGGACCTGAATCTACTGAGGATCCAAGTATTGTAATAGTAATTATGATACTGGTCCGATTTTTCTGAAGTCACGCAAGTATGACGCTGTTTGTGCTTCTTGAGACTTGAGCCGCTTGGATAGTTAGTACAGAGTGTAATGAATAGCAATGTTACAGCGGCCTTTGGTTCTTTCCTTGCTATTAACCTGGTGGTTGGTATTTATGAGATGCAGCGATGACCAGTTAGCATGTGAGCCTTGAGTGAGGGGCAGTGGGGAGGGGGAATTTACGTGAAGTAAATAGAGGGGAAGTTGCGCTTTAGAAGTAACTGGAACCCCTATTATTTACAGCTTGTACATTTTCAAATGATATGACATTTTTAACCACGTTCGATGGGCTTAAGAGCAAAATTAAACCTCGGGCTTCATACCAGTATCGTACCTACTACTTGCCCCATGAAGATACCACGATTAGATACTCCAACCCAAAACGGCCTTATGGACAAGCCACACAATCCAAAAGGAATGTCGTAGGTCTTGGTTAGCTGATGAGCGTCTGTTTATTCTATGTTCATCCCCACTCGTTCTCCGTGGCGTGCCCGTCTGTACGCGCGATACTATAATGAGTCCCCTTGTTCTTGTTATAGCTACTCATCCGCGTTAACCGCGTTGGATAGCTGCCAGGCATACCAAGGCGCAGGATAGCTATGGGCACACAAGGCATTTAATTTTTACAGTAGTCGCGTGGCAAGGAAGAGTGGTACCGGCCGTCATTGTCACTCTGAGTCACGCTGACATATAACTTCTGCCACTTCGTTCTGTCTGGCTATTGTACCAGGCACCGCATCAGCTACCTCCCAAACCTTGGCCTGTCGATCAGTTACAGCCGATTCAACCATACAAAGACTGATAGCCAAGTGTGTCACCTTCGTAGGCACAAGTGTGGGGAGGAGGTTGAGATTAATTTGCAAGTACAAGGAGAGCCCATGACGCATGGTCAAAGGAGAGTTGCAAATCCACTACAGTACAGGGCTTGTAAAAGCACAGAAAGCCGGGAAAAGTGGACGAGAAACTAGAGATGGATTTTTTGGTCCAAGCTGCTTCTCTCCACCCCCACAAGGTGGAGGGCTTGCGAGGTGGAGGTGTTGTGTATTGGTAAGGCACAACCATCAAGGAAAAGGTGGATGGGGATTTACCGCGAAAGGAAGTCATCACATTTAAACTCATAGTGGAGCCAAGGGGAATGGTAATTCTGATATCAAACTCAGACTTTTTCGACGGTCCGCAAACGGCTTTTGTCTACTTCTTCCATTATAAGGATGGATACATTTGTGAACTTATAAATGAGGTCTTGCGAACAGGAGTCAATAAAATACGTGAAATGCATTAATAAATAAATGTGTAAGTAAATGTGTATCCAGCACTGCTATCAGCACTGGTTATGTTCGGCGTGTTAAGCACCCAACTGGGCCCTAAACAAAGTTGACTTCATCGACAAAGTCATTTGATCCTTTCTGTGCGGATTTGCGCCGACGTTGTCACTCATTCCAACGCTCAGAGGAGTCTAGTGGGTCCAATGTAGCATCGCGTATGGGAGTAACTCCGGGCTGTGTGTGTTTGAGTATTAGTGTCACTCGTTGCACAGCTGGCCCCATCCCATTTGTTTAGCCCTCAACGCAGCCATCTAAAGGTATATACTCTTCGGACTTTGAATCAAACTGGTTCATGTTTGTAGCGGGGAATAGAGAGACCGCTGCCGGTGAAATCACCTGTGATTCCAGAGGTGTTGGGATGCTCTCTACCGTGATGGAGACCGCTGGTTGTTTGCCCTTGCTCTTATCTGCTCCCGTGCTTGCGGGAGTAGATGCTGGGCTGTTTTCTGCCTGGCGGTCAAAGAAAACGTCCACATCGTAGCGTCTGCGGCTCCGTGTCGCGACGTGTGACTGTGTAGCACATGACAGCACCATTTGCTCCTCGCCCCCAGGGTGTATCAGTAGTTTTTCGTTGAAGGCGTCAAGCGACAAGGGAGGCACCGAGGAAGATGAAGACGCCTCAGCTAACACCGGCGTGCCAGTGTGAGAAGTCATGGCACTGGAACAAGAGGACGACAGACCTGGCGAACGCACGTCATTGTCGTCTTGCTCGTTCATGAGTGTTGTGAGTCGTGAGAGAGTGTTGTGAGTCGTGAAGAGAGTGAGAGCCTTGGGAGAGTATTTCTCCGTACCAGTATGTTGTGTTATTTTGTCGGTCTGTTGCTGTTTATCGATGCTGTCGAGAGTGTTTGGTATCGCTTAATATCACTGTCGCTCGTTGCAAGTCCAGCCTCACTCCTACCTCTAGTTGCCTAGCGGTTTGCCCTGGACAACCGTACCGGGCGAACCGACTGGTTATAACTGTACGCACAAGCCGATCAGCCGCAGAGTGAGACTCAGAGACAAGGCAACCACTAAAGACGCAGTAAGTAACCTGGGGAAGAAGCGCAGAAGACAAAGAATGATGTTTCCGGAGCCCTGAAACTGATGTGGGGAGGTTTAGATACTGTAGAACACCTTCCTAGGCTTCAAATATCTGTTCCGGGTATTTTTCAGCCACTCCCAAATCCACTTTTTCGCTCATCGAAAACACTTCATTTACCCCAGGGCCCTGACGCCGTGGCACTAGCGCCTTGGGACGGCATTTACTAAGGTTCAGAGTTTAATGTTACTGTAGTTGAAGAAAATGGAAATGGCAAGTGGAGATAGTGGACATGTCTGTATGGAGCTGACGAAGTCGCACTGGCATTCTGATTGGATGTTTTTGATCCTGTGTCTTTGTTTATTCTATCGGCCGACTTTGAGCCCGTTTAGACAACTTCCTCAAACACCAGTTACTGTACAGGTTCTGCCATTGGACGATTAACTCACATGTTTAACGCGACTCTACAAAGCGGAAGTGTGACCCAATGCACCAAAGCGGACTCCGTCAGCGACATCGGATTGGAAAAAAAAATCTAGAAATCCTGCCCAGGCAACGCAGTATTTGTAGGACATGTATTTATTTTTTTCTCTTGGCTGGTCTACAGAGTGGATATGCAGAGCCAAGACGGTACGTGTTCTTTGAAATGTTCTATCACCCCAGTCATAGTTACATACTCTGGGAATAAATGGCAGCCATAAACAAGAGCTATTCTTCGTCTCACCGGCTAAGCTTGGCATGCGTATATTGTTTCTTGGTCTTGCACGGCACTGTAAAGTCGGTGGAAGAACCGCGCAGCGGCTAAACTGGTTCTGTTACATACATGGAACGTCTCTGCGGTCTATTTTACCGCCTGTTTGTGGCAATTACTGTCCTTTGTGGCCTCCCACGAAATTCGGCTCGGTGAGGTTGGAGTCAAACCGAAAAGTTAACAATTTTTTACAATTGTCCAACTGATGTGTGTGCGATGCCAAGAACGTCAGGCCCTGGATTGATCTGCGAAATAGGCGAAAATGCGAAAATGACACTTGTAAGACATGCAGCCGGCTATGGAGCTATGGAATTGCACTTGCATGGATTCTTCCACGGCTCTTGGGACTCTTCCTTAGCCAAAAGTATTATGGTGTATAGCTAGCTTGTAAGCCTCACAGGTAGGTTATGTCCGAAGAGGCCAATTAAAACTAGCGATTTTGCAGATAGAAGATTGCCCGCATGTATGGAATTTCTGTCCCTTGATCTGCGCTGATCGGCTTCAGAAGTTGTTTTTAATTCTTTCGGCTCATTTTGGGACACCGCGGGCCCGGGTTCCCGCCCGTACTAGTTAGCTACAGTACAGTAATTTATAGCTGTCGTTTACTTGTTTTTCCCTTCTCGGAAGTAAATAAGACCCTGGGAAAAGGTGATGGGATTGCTGAAACAGAGCCTACGTATAAAAGGCCACCAAGCTTCTAATTGCACGATAATTAGTGGGATAAAATCAGGATATGCGCGAATATTAGCCGCGCATCGAGGTTGATAAACTTGAACCGTACGCGTGGAATGCGACGATGTTTATCCGTGTAGCTTAGATGGAAGACAAACGGAGGTGTATCTGGGGCAAACTTTTCTAGATTGATTATTGTGAGCTGATCGTTCAATTGGAGTAGAGTCTGTGTTTCCCGAGATGCCTTTCATGTACTGACTGTACATTTTCATCCTACAGCCTGCCTGCGTTAGAGGGCTCTGTTTATCAATTTTTAGCCTGTTGACCGGGGTTTTTTGATCCAAAAGGTGCAGAAATTGGACCATTCAAATACAGTTTGCTGGGCAATCAGCAATAATTCCTAGATTTAGAGTGGGAAGACACACAAACTGCTGGGCTTGGTATTGCTACGAGTGCGGGAACCGGTTCCCGCTATAATACTGGAAACATGCACAATTAACTACAGTAATTACCGGTACAGTACACATGAACATGCACTGTGATATGTATGGCGGCTGTCGGCTTTTTGGGGGGACTCTGCAGCATGAATCATGTCAAACTAACACCAAATTTGCTTACACGCTGTGCTTGTAGCCTGTGTACTTGTAAAGTGGCTAGTGTCGTACATACAGGAGCCGATTGACCCGGCTTCCGACTTGCGTGTCACTCACTGTGCAGCAGGCCTCGTACGATTCTCGCTGTGCGGCCCTTTCGACGGCCTTAGGTACGTGCACGTTGCTTTTTCTCGTATTATACCGACAAGTCGAGCACTGGTGCCAATATTGAATAATGATGGTCTCCAAAAATATTCTTGGCATGCAGAGCGATTCGGGGGGGTACCTGCACCGCGTAGATTTCAGAGATTCCCCCTGTGGTCAACGTATGGTATCGGTACGGATACCAGTGGTTTATTAGACGGGTATTATAACCTGCTGCTATTTATAGGAGTGATACTATTATTACGGTACCACTTTATAAGCCGAGTAGCATCCTACAGTAGTTGTAATTTCCGGTAATTACCCATTTGGACTCTACAGGGGTTACAGTATTCCTGTAGCTACGTAGCTACTGGTACCAGGTACAGGTATTTTTGTAAACAAATATCTTGTCCAGTCCAGGTCATGGAGCCATATCATTAATATATTCCCCATACCAGATCTGAACAATAAAAAGCAATCATAGCTATTGTTTAATTGCAATTTCTTTTGAACACATGGGCTTTTAATAGAATATAAGACGATGAGCTGTTGCACATCTGATATCGGTAGAAGTATATTTTTCACCACTTTCAAACTGCATTCTTCCAGTACGAGTACTCGTACCGGTACCGGTAGTAATTATGCACTGTAGTAATTTATGCGAGTAGTAGATTTGATCGGAGGGTCCATGGGATAAAAGAGGGTACAGTACTTGTACCGTAGGGGGTGTACGGTACCTACAGTAAGAGTACGAACAACGCTGAGAAAAGTATATCAGTCTCGAAACGTTGAGTTGACACTACGCCCTCATTCTCCACTTTCTTTCATTATGTTGATAAGATTAAATATATACAATGCAGTTGCTGCTGTTAGTTGTTGGTTTTCGTTACGTGACAACGATGATGCAAACACCAATCAGTCCCATACCCAGAGTCACTCCAAGACCCTGTATCAGGTTGGAGGCCCCGGATCTAGGTGCACCAATCTGCGAGTTTCCGAGCGGAGCTTGTCTGGCAATTCGAGGCGACTCTGTAGGGGATCCCTGCTTGAAAATGGTGAGTGATCCAGAAACAGGGGTGCCGAAAATCTGAATCTGTGGAGGTTTCTGCGTGGAAAGTGTCACCTTCGTCGTGGGGCCAGTGGGGTCGATTCGTGCGTTGCCAGAGAGTGTACCTGACTCAGGGACGGGGAGACCAGCCGTTCCGATGGGGATACCCTGCAATGACAAGACAGAGGAACCGTAGGTAAGAACCACCATGGAGTTCTCGTCCGTGGGTACAGGAAGACTGGACATGACTACCAAGGAGTTTGAAACGTGTCTAGAGGGACCATGACCATTTGTGGTGGTGATGATGTCGGTGACAAGAGTAGGAGGAACATACTGAAAAGTGATTTGGGCTTGTTCGGACACAGTAGTGACGTTTGCAATTTTCGATAAGCTGCCGGGTTTCAAAGGCTTGACGGGGTTAGGATACCTGTTCTTGAACGATTCCTTTCCCAACTCGTCCAAGCTCTTGAGCGTTCCCAAGGACACATAGTTGTCATCAGGATCAAACACCATGTAGAAGTTTTGCATGAACCCCAGGCCTAGAGAGTTATAGCCTCTGTTTTCCGACGGTCTGATGGCCAGATAACATGCATCATCGCCACCGTTGAACTTCATGGTGTTCCCCTGCTCATCAACCATGGGTCGCAGCATCTGGGAAATGGGCACGGAGAATACATTGGAGGTAAGTTCAATGTTCAGATAGCCACCAATGCTTCTGTATGCACATGACTGGATCCATAGTTGCATATCGGACGAGTACATGGCGTTCAGCTGGATGGCCAGGTTGATGACTACGTTTCGAGGCAGATACGACATGTAAGTAGACGTGTCAAACCCCACAGGCACACAATCTCCATCGGAATCTCCGTCTCCGCATGATCCTCCCAGAGCTCCTAAAGATGCGGAAGTACCGTCGTTGGATGTTACTGACACTCCAGTCAATGTAACCATGTACTGGGTAGGGTGGGTGAAGTTGTTGCCCTTGAGTAGTGGATACGACACGAAAAAGTTGTCCTTTGCCAGCGACGTATCCAGGCCTCCAAACATCATGTGAGGCGATGTGGTGGAGCCGTTGACCAGGTATAGCGCGAGAGACCGAGACTGGGTGTATCCATTATACATGAGGGCGGCTGAGAAATCGGTGGTGACGTTGGTATCGTTCATGGTGCCCAGCAGGTACTTTCCTGGCGCAAAGCCGATTCCTGGGTTTTGAGTGGTTCCCTTCTTTGCGGCCACGAAAGCGAATCCATCCACTGGCAACGCTGCTCCGCTGCTAGGATCTCCCATCTCCACCCAGTCCGTGTAAAGGTTTCCAGTGATGGACTGGTGAATCAACGAGATGTTATAGCCCGTATCTGTCCCCAGCAGCTCCGTGTTGACGTTGGTACCGTTGGTGGTATTGTATGCGTAGATGTTGTCCTTGAAGTTGCATCTCATAGATTTTTCAAAGGCGCACTCGGGGTCCGTAACCTGGTCACAGGGATCCATTCGTGAGTCTTCGGGGCACGCTGGTATGTCCTCGTAGTCGTACAGAATCGTTGCGTTGTTCCACAAGTTGACAGGCAGCTGGTACCGCTTGTCCTCTCCTCCTAGCCCACGACCCTTGGACCATCCGATCATGAGATCCAGGAACAGCTGTCCTCCACTGACTTTTGCAGCGTCCTCGTCGCTGGCAAGTCGTTTCCGCAGATGTATGACGTCCTCCGGCAGGTATTTGTCGATACGTTTGCCTCGCCTCGTTCCGTCAGAGTACTCAATGTGAAATTGGTCCTGGAAGTCCACTCCCATGAAGTCGTAGATGTCGTCCCATGAGTAGGGCATGACATCCTTGTCTATTGGTCCGTTGGACACGGAAAATGCCTTTTGAGCGGCACCTAGTGTCGCCAGGTTTGCCAGTATGCTTGTTATTTTCATGCTGTAGTGGTGGCTGCCAGGATGATACTGGTGGTGTGCTTCTGCTGCGTGTGCGTTCGTAGGTAGGATACCGAGAAAGGGCAGATGTGCTGTTTAATAGCTGGCCGTGCGTCGACGTTGGTGCTGCAAATTAGGCCACTGTTGGTTGGGTATGTACTGTTTGGTAGCTCTTTTGGTGATTCCTAGGCGTCGTTATGAAGCTAGCTCTTAATGGTCCCCTTCATAATTCCGTGGACGAAGTTTAATATTGATGCTTAAGAAAAGGCCCTTCAGGTTCTATAAAACAACCACAAGCGAGTGGTGTTGTTTACGGTGGATACGCAGGGGGTCCTCTTTAGTTTAATCCCGCCCTGAGCTTCTGTTCCTACCTACCATCAGTGACAGGTTGTATACGAGCCTTGTATCTCCTCAAACACTCTGGTCACTGCATGCTATGACGTCCTTACACTTCCTCTAACGGAGAAATATTTATAGTCTGCATTAGCGTCCTACAGGCAAACAGTGGGCAGGATGTCGTGTTTAGCTGCGCACACGCGTTATAGGATAGTAGCCGAAGTGGTGTGTCTACACGTGCATACTCGTTATTGGGCCTGTGCTCTGTTCTCCCATATAGCTCCCCATGCACGGGTATGATCGGTGACGTCAGGATCGGAAAGGGTCACTATTAGGGTTCCGCATTAGGGTATAGGCGTGCACAGGGTGTGTGCTTAGGGACGAGCATAATTAGTGTTGACCAGTCGCGCCGTTCAGGTGTGTTGGAATGAGCTTGTTGATTGTGGAGTTGTTACTGTAGGTGAAGTGGTGTATTTTGAACCCTTTTCCGCAGGGCTTACCCTTTGGCTGTCTCGTCGTCGTATTCTGCTAAACTTAATCACTTCTTATTTTTTACAAGTAATGACTGCATTTACAGCTCTTAAGTTGTCTCCCTATACCTAAGCACGATACTCGTAGTAAAATGAGGCTAACCCCGTTTCCAACGGTTTGAACAGAACGCAATGATGTTGTTACAGGTATATTGGACGATTACTCAAAAGCTCAGCAACAATAAGCACACTCGCATGGCAATACAGCATCAGGTACGATATCCACAAACAAGCCACGGAGGGTCAGGAAAAACCGCTCCAGAGACCTCGGTATCAAATCACCCACCCACATGTCCTCCTCTTGTCCCACTTCAACAGCAACAAACCCTAAACACGATACGCTGGGTAATAGGGTAATACTTGTACCGTGGCCAAGAGTCCTAATAGGAGCTATCACCTCGTAGTGTACCAGACCCCCAACAACACCCAGCCCACGCGTAAAACGCAGACGCAACAACTGCACGCTTCTTCCGAAAACCACGCAGCCCATAGCAGTCACGTGACTACACACAAACGTACAAATCTAATTCTCCCATCTGCCACGCGTTCAGCACGTGACACAACACCTCCCCACCACACCACACCTCACCATGGGCCAGTACCAACAGCTGGACACGCCGTCCGGGCAAGAGGACGGCATGATGCGCCGAAACACGAGCGAAGACTTGCCGTCGCGACACAATACCCACAACATTAACGACAGTGACTCGGATCTCGATGCGCTACTGGACGACGACCCCATGGACTCGTTCCATGAGATGGAAATGAGCGACTCGGAGTCCAAGGAATCCATAGCGATCAAGAAGAACAAGTGGATCAAACATGCTCTCAAATGCACAGCGTACCTGCTTTGCTGGTACACGTTTTCGCTGTCGCTGACGTTATACAACAAGTGGATGTTTGATCCGACCAAGCTGGACTTCCGTTTCCCGCTCTTCGCCACGGGTATCCACCAGTTGGTGCAAACGGCACTTGCCACCGCAGTAATCGCCATGTTCCCCCGACGCTTCAACCCGCGTGTGGTGGCAATGGAGAAGGGAGATGCGTATGTACCCCTGACGTGGCGAGAGTACTTCTACAAAATGGGACCCACAGGCCTGGCGACGGGAGGAGATATTGGTATGGGCAACATTTCGCTCAAATATATCACCGTGTCATTCTACACCATGGTCAAGTCGTCCTCGCTGGGGTGGGTGATGATGTTCGGGTTCATGTTCCGCATTGAAAAACCCAATGTCAAGCTTATCAGTGTGGTCGTGGTGCTGATGATCGGAGTGGTCATGATGGTTGCGGGAGAAACCAAGTTCCATCTGATTGGCTTCCTGCTGGTGCTCGGAGCTGCGGTTCTGTCCGGTCTCAGATGGGCCCTGACCCAGCTGCTTCTGACCCAGTGTCCTGCCACCACAAACCCCTTCTCAACCATCCAGAACGTGGCTCCAATGATGGCCCTGTGTCTTTTCCTATTTGCACTGATCGTGGAGGGTCCTGTGACCTTTGTCACCTCCCATTTCTGGGATGACCAAGGCATGCTGTGGGGAATCTTCCTCATGATCATTCCCGGTCTTTTTGCATTTTTCCTCACCGTGGCCGAATACGCGCTGCTTCAGGAAACGTCGGTCATCACTCTGTCAATCGGAGGTATCTTCAAGGAGATTCTCACCATTGTGGCAAGTGCGCTCATCTACGACGATACCATGTCTGTGGTGAACACTCTTGGTCTTGTGATCTCACTGCTGGCCATTATTGCCTACAACTGGTATAGATGGCAGACGTTCGAGGGGTAAGAAGGGACACAATACAAGTAAAATACAGTGCAAGTGTACTGGGAACTAACTGAGCATACGACATAAAATATAGACTGTAATGACAATTAGAGATGAGATGAGATGAGATGAGTTTAGGCGGGATGATAATGAGATGGAATGAAATAAGACGAGGAGAAGGCTGCCTACAACACACAACGAAACATCCATTAAACCAGCGTACGATGTTATTGATCGGGATCAATCACGGCATGCTCACCACTACAACAGGTCATGCATACAACAACCGGAGCATTGAAAGACGCATCTTCCATTTTCCAACAGAGCTACAGGTATTCAGGTTTACAAAGCCCTTGATTTGCCTGATGTTGGCAATTATTGTACTCACACTATGAAATGATGCCTGAGATGAGATGGTTATTGTCAACGCCAAGAAACCATTGAAGACAAGACAACCAACATGACCCTGTAACAGTACAATGTACTACTGGTAGCGCTAACAAGTACTCGGATATTACGACCCATTAGCTCCAGGTGTATAGCCTAAACAGATTACTAACCAGAAAAAGTACCGGTATTACGATACTCATACTGTACTCATACGATACTGTATCGTACTGTTCCTGCTCACAACTCATGCACATGAAAGTGGACTGGTACCCACCCATGCTCCTTGTAGCCGGAAGCCAGACTTAGATCAACAAGGCTACATATAAGGAACTCAGGTCTCTCCGGAGAGTCACCAACCACCCTTGAGAGGTCTGGTGGCATCAGGACAGTTGCCGAGAAACTAAGATGGTTTACGGCGGCTAAATACCAAGGCGTATAAACGCAAGGCAGAAACCTCCTCCCCACCGTTTGGTTATTGTGTGTCTCCACGAACAGACAAAGAAGCGTTTGTCCTCGGGATCTATCTCCACCTAAGCTGTTTTGGTTTCAGGGATGGCTATCGATTTCTTATAAGCGGGGAAAGGAATACGACTTTGTGGAGAGAGGAGGAGAAATGTATAGCAGGTTGTTATGGAATGTGCCGGAGGGGTGTTAGTGATGTTTTTTTTCTGGGGGACTGGGACGATACTAGCTGTTTTAGGTGCCACCAGACCCGTAAATGAGTCTACTGTATTAGTCACATGGCCACCTTTGTTTCCATCTCTAAACTACAACTGATTGAGGAGCCCATTTCCACACTATACACACACCACATTGTCTAAACCATTGGTGCGTTCTAGATCATGTGCCATTCGGGGGAACTAAACTAGAACCGCACTACACGTACAGTAGGTCCGCAGTAGTGTTACCCAATTCCAATGCACTTTAGGCGGGATTCACAAGCATGTTTCTCCACGATGCAAAGAGGAGGAGCTGGGGTTTGGCTCAGGGTCTAGTCTGACCTGAGGAGTGACTCGGTGAAGCCGTACCCCACAAAACGAGAGACAAGAAAACCAAAAAAATAAAAAAAAAAAAAGAGGAGGAAGAAGAAGAGGATGATGGGGAATGTGTAATGACAATCACCCCAAAGCAGCAATGCTACTGTACCGTACCGGTGCCCCCCCCAACGTCGCCGCGCATCCGATCTCGCGCCATTAGCCGTTGAGGGGAAGGTCTCTCCGTGGCGCATCATACAGTGTGGAGGAAGTCAGCCCATGTCAATATTAATAGCTTCCTTGATGGAGCAAGCTCCAGTAGCAGTCATTCTATTATTCATGGGGTGGGACAAAAAAAGCAGCAATGTTTGCTGCAAAGCCTGACCTGTTTTATAATACTCATGATTACTTTTCGTCCCGATCTGTGCTGGACAATTTTAGGGACAATGTGGGGTCGTTGCAGCGTGTAGGTTCGAGTTTCAGTGATGCTCGTTCGTCTCGAATGTGGCTAACAGCTCCATGCGTAAGCGCAAACAAGTGATTATGATTCCTGCACGCTACAGTAGGTCGTCCCCTCGCCTTGCAGTAGAAGCACGACGACACTCGCCGCCGCGTACGAAAGACGCGAATGTCCAGAGAGGGTGTTAGATCCGGGGTAAATAACAGAATCGTTATTTGTTTTTTTCATCTTTTTTTTTTTTCTGTTCTCCTTGTGCCTTGACCTTTTTTGTGTGCCCGAGTCTAAAAGAGAACAGCGTGTGCGAAAATGGTTTGTTAGTGTCGCTGAGTCTAAAACCCGGCCCCCCATTTATACTCTGAGCGGTGTAGCATTAGCAATTTTTGCGACGGACGGACAGCTTGTCGTATCCTTCGTGACCTCCGGCGGAGCCTCCGAAACCCCAAGTGCACCTATATTGGCTTGGTCTCAGTTTGTTTCCCCAGACTCAATGCGTCGCCCTGGAGGGCTTGGCACATGGGGTCAGTACAGTAGACACACTACCGATACAGAAGGTAAAAAAGAGTTGTGAGAGATTGGACGATGGGGAACCATGGGGGACCCTACCGGTGCGGCCTCAGAAGACAGCTGGGCTGGAAACGACCAAAAAGACTTTTGCCGGTGACGCTCCTTGCCTGAAAGGACCCTTCATCTCGCAACCGTCTCAATATTGCACCTGTCATCTTGGGTTTAATGCTCCTCCTGAGCTTCCCCGCCATCGTTATCTTGTCCAAAATATAAACTCGGGCGACAGCGCATTGCAGGAAACGGCACTCCCCCAAAATAAATTAGCAAGCAGCCACCGAGGCCGAGAGAGGGTGGGGGTGATAAGGAACAAGAGGGTTGGTGAGTAAGGGGAAATGGGGACTTCACAACGCGATTACGAGCTGACCAAAAGCCGAGAATGCCCCTAGCTAGCGTCCCCGTGATGATGCGGGTGCTGCTCAAAGGCATGAAACGCCCGTCAACCACGCCATAGGCAAGTCTATATTTTTCCAAAGTCTACCCGTCCGTCCATCATGTGCTCGTCAAACAAACAACCACCAACGTATAACGTAGATAGCAGGTCAGAGATAAGCCACATTATCTTTTACTCTTTACCCACGTCTTTTATCTTGAAAATAGCGTGACCAATCTACAATAAGGCTTTGTGGCACACGAGAGCTTGGCTTGGCTTGGCTTGTTACACCTTACAGAGTTAGTGCTGAGTGTATTTGACACAGGCGATACACGCAGCTTTGACATTTTCATTTTTTGTGTTTTTCCACTGTATTTTAATACTTTTCTTCCCTTAAATTTCCGCTTAGCACGACACTCAATTACACCTTTCATTTTGAGGACAAAAAAACAAAAACGTCGCATCGTGGTGGGAAACACATGATATGAGCACAGTAGACAGCACCGAACGCCGGTATTCAGCAGCTATCTCCGACTCATACATGTACATCCGTGGCTCCTTTTTCCTTTCTGTACAAGTACTTTCTTTCTTTCTTTCGGATTTACCGTATATTTTCTCGCTTTCACCCGTCGTGCCTCTCTATCTCTCCCACAATTTGCCTTTTCTCTTTTCCGTCCTTTATACCCTAGCCCTCTGCCCGACTGGCCGCCCCTCTCGCTCGAGTCACTACCCGTTTCGCTTTTCACTCACTTGTCTGTCAGCCTTCTTTTTGTATCGAGCTTCTTTGTGTTGTCAATGAGACTTTCACTTTTACTTTTCTCTTTTTAGACTCTTAGACTTTTCCCAATTTAGGCTTTTTTCCACTCCCAAACCCAACTGTCTTTTATATACCCTAGCTTCCGAGCTACGAGGACGCTGAGCAAAGCACACACCTAGGAAGGAATTATCAGGTTGAAAATACCGACTTACAATATTGCAAGACCAACGACGACTCCGGCAAGTAATATCTTGGACAAACGTTTGCATACACCACGAAAAAAACAAACACCCCGACTGTCCCCTTTTTGCGAGTAATTCCACCGCGCCTGTAACACCACGCCACTACATACACAAGAAGACAAAACAAAATGGAAACATCCACAGTTTCACGCTCTGCTTCGCCACAACTATTTCGGCTCTTGAGCCAGGGAGCCATGCTCGTCCAGATGCTGGCCACCCTGGTTCTGTCGCTGTTCTGGCCTAGTACCGTCTCTGAGCAGCCCCAGGAAAAAGCGCCTCTCATGAAGGAGAAAAAACAGCAGCAGCAGCAGCAGGAAAGCGAGTCTGACACCGAGCAGTCTGACGAGGAGATTCAGACCCCTACCGTCTCCCTTTTCCCCTCCATCTCCAACCTCCAGAAGCTCGACGACGACACCAAGTCCCCCAAGCCCTGTGCCACTGACACCTACTTTGGCATGCTCCCTATGGTAAACCCCCAGGGAGACGTGGTGGGATGGGACGTTTGCGACAACACTGCCGCCATGCAGAACACCCAGATGCCCTTTGACCTTGACGTGATGTATTCTATGGACTCGCTCAGCGACTTTTCTTCCGTGCCCGACTCCTTCTTTCTGGGCGGAATGAGCGTGCCTTCCAACGACCCCAAGCTCATGCGACGAGCCGGTCCCGAGCGAAAGCGATCGTCTGTCACCTCTTACGCTCCTTACGAGCGACGGCCCAGTGCCAAGCAGCAGCAGATTGTGGCTCAGCAGCAGCAGCAGCAGCAGCAGCAGCAGCCCCTGACCCAGGACCTGCTTTTCGACCTCGGCGACTTCCCCTCCGCCGATGATCTGTCTCCTCTATCGCACTCATCATACACTGAGTCTACCCTGTCATCTCCCAAGTTCCAGATGCCTATGGGTCTTCAGCAGCAGCATCAGCCGCAGCAACATCAGCAGCAGCAGCAGCATCAGCAGCATCAGCAGCATCAGCAGCATCAGCAGCACCAGCAGCATCAGCAGCAGGTGCCTCAGCAGGTTCCCCAGCTCAACAACCAGCAGGTGCCCCAACATGTTTCGCAGCAGCAGCTCTTCTACACCGAGTCTCCCCAATCTGAGGCTCTGGACTTCGAGACCTTTGACCGTGTCGACCGGTTTTCATCGTCCTCTTCGTTGGAGTCCCCCCAGGCCCTCGATTACCTGGTCCAGGAACCCCAACACCATGCTCCGGTTGCCGCCATGCAGCAGCCCCAGCAGACACAACAGCTGGAGCAGCAGCCTCAGCACCAGACACAGCCTATTGACTTCTACCAGATTTCTACTCAACACCAACACCAACACCAGGCCCCTGTAGTCACTTTGTCGCCCCCTGCATCGTCTCGATCTTCGTCACCCTACTCGGTGTCCAACTCTGGCTCCGCTGGGGAGGAGGGAGACGATGTTCCCAAGTTCGTGTGTCCTCATTGCGATTCCACTTTCCGAATCCGAGGATACCTGACTCGACACCTTAAAAAGCACTCTGAGAAGAAGGCCCACACGTGCCCCTTCTACGACTGCACCGCCGAGATGCCCTGTCATCCTTCTGGCGGCTTTTCGCGACGTGACACCTACAAAACTCACCTCAAGGCCCGGCATTTCATCTACCCTCCTGGAACCAAGTCTGCTCAGCGATCTACCACTTCAGGCACCTGCTCTGGCTGCGGTGAGATGTTTGAGTCCAACGAGACTTGGATCGAGGAGCACATTCACAAGGGGGTGTGCAAGGGACTTCCTGACTTTGACGGTGTTCCTGGACGGGTTTGTGCCGAGTAAGGTAGCAAGCACACTAGACTATTTATTTATTTATTCCATACTGACGATCAATAAGAGCGACTGATATTTGTACACTTGTATTTTGTAATAATGAGAAACTGGAAGTATCCTTCGCAAATTTCCACTTCGTACGAAATCAACGTTCCATATTTTGACGAGTCGATTTCATTTCATGCCTGTCCCTGGTGCACCTATAATAGTAATAGTCGGTCCGATAGACTGATAAAAATTTTCCCGCCTAAATGAATCCATTGACGGCTATAACTGCCGCCTAAGGCGAGTTTTACCTTTTTACGCGCTCGCTTGTGGGCACCTACTTACAGCAGTTCGTTGGCTCGTTTACGCATCTTCGCATACCCGTTATTCCACTGCGTCTTTTGTGCTCATGTGTAATAGTCGCCTCTGGCATCGTACTGTAGTAAATATTCCGGCGGCTTGTGGCTTTTGCTGACTGTCTCAGTGCGGGTTGGTGACATGACGAAATTGTGCATGAACAAAAATAGTTTGGAGTTTGCACATTCGCTTAAATTCACTGGCGTAGCTACTGGTAGGCCAAGCTGCGGAGCAGGGACTGGATCCGCAAGTTGAAAAATTGGGGCCAATGATAGCGTGTCGTTTGGAACCCAGACGACAAGGTCGTTGACCACAGTGTTTTTTTTCTCGGTTTTTCCATACTATAAGTCGAGCTTTGTAAATATTAAATCCAAACACAATATAGGGTTTTGGAATGTCCTTGTTCCTCCCCCCTGCTCTTTGTTTCAACACTACTTGTAGGCAGACAAAGGAATCGCCCAACTTTTCGGCAACTGTCTTGTTATCTCCCTCCTTGAGCAAGGGTGGAGACGCATGATTGAGTTTTGGCCTCATAATCGTTCCACCACAAACATGACGACAGCGGCTGGAAATATCTGGAACTAATAATGTAGATCAAGCCACGGTATGATTGATCGAGACGGGCAATTTGGGTAGTCAGCCACCAAACGTAATAAAGTGATACACCCAATTGTGCGACGGTATTTGTAAGCTCTTAGAAGCAGTCCAAGACCCCTATTATGGGCTGACACTACAATGGTTTACGCACGGTAGCTTGGTGCCAAAGTAATTTCTACACCTAGATGAGGGCTGGAATCATGAAACTGAAGATAACGAATCCAGGCCCGTGATCTTTGTCTCATAATTAAATATGGGCCCAACGTTCCACATACGGCTGACCCGCTTTTGCTTGGCGACTTGTCCAGTTCAGTACGACGTCCGATATGCTACTGCTGGACTGGGGTAAGACACTCATTCCTGTCTTGAAGGTTACTTTTCTGTGGAGGTGAAATCGTCGCCTCTCAGCCGTCAGCGCGGGGTCCGTACTGTAACACAACGACGGGGCCTAACTAAAACAGTCTACCGTTAGCCGTTGACTGCCGATCTAATTTCCACGGATACTATTGTACGTAGTGTCAGAGTAGTGTGTACGAGTAGTGAACGTACCAGTGCCGGCACATACCGTGGCTACATTATAATCATGCTCCACAGAATCGTATGCAAAAAAAGAAATATTAGCATGCTCTTCGGAACGAACCGGTAAAATTTCCGTCAAACAAGTCTTACACAGGGTTCTGGCATTAGCTGAAAAGCTGGTCTAGCTAATCTACCGTTCTAGTACATGTCTCAACTTACAAGACGTGCAATCTCCATGATCACATCCTAAAACTGTATGCCAGTTACCACGGACCTTTTCTCGCCTTTATCAATTAACTTCTGCTTGTTTTTTTTTTTGTAATTCTAACATGCCCCTTCTCGCTACGAATAATTATCTTCAATTGAGTTGACCACCTTCACGTGTTGACAATAGCAAGGACGTTGCTCTATTCTGATACTTGCTCTACATTCAAGGCTAATGCAATGCGTAACGCCGAAAACAGACCCTTCACATTCCCGTTAATAGCTCTCAGAATATGAAAACGTAGTTCTGTACCGCCGTGGAAATCCGGATCTGTCTCGTATCTAGCCGACCTCGTGAGCGGCGGTATTAATCCAATACCTGCATTCACCGGCTTGTGACGCCCCTGTGCCTTTCCCAGGTGTAGTCTAAAATTGACAGCATGCCAATCTCCAGGCGCGCGTCCGTAGATCTAAATGAGATGTTCCGACATGAAGCTCCGACATGAAGCCCTAGCCCTCACACATCGAAAACGTCAGTTCGAGCCTTGCACGGCCCTGCCAGGTGTGTGGGTTATAATTTTTTTCAATGTGAGATGTAAAAATGAATAATTATGGGACAATACTACCGGTACCAGTAGCTACAGTAAAGCGATGGCTCAGACCATGTAGAGTTCATGAGGAGTGCTAAGTCTGAAAATAAATAAATAATTAATCCTCTAACAGTCTATGGGAAAAATACTATTTGGGCAAGGCACTCTCCTTCAGGGGCTGTGTCAAAAGCTCCGGATTAGTCTTGGATCGTTCGCTAGCGTTGACATCAAAGCTCGGTTTCTTGTGTGAATCTGATGTTTGCTGCTCTTGTTGCTGCTGGTCAGGTTTCTGATGCTGCTGGTCAGGTTTCTGATGCTGCTGTTGTTGCGCGGCATCCACATGAGCCTCAAAAGAGTGGATCTCAGATTCATACTTCGAATCCAGTTGCAGCTCCGCCATACTCTCTCGAGTGTTATTGACCACAGGCGCGTCCTTCTTTCCAGACACCTCCGGAGCCACCTCTAGATTGCTGGGCTCAAGAGTCTTGGGGGCATTGTCGTAGGCAGTACGCGCCTGTTGAGAGTGTTTGGCACCAGAAGCTTGCGTGGGGCCAGAAGCCTCGTGTGCATTCGGATCAGGCACCTGCTGAGACTTCTTTTGGGCTTGGGCTTCTTCCTGGACAGCCCGAGCATGTGCCAACTCAGGGATGATGCCCTGACTCTTAGGAGGCAAGGGATCGTACACAGGCTTATCAATCCCATGGGACTTGTTGAACTGCTCAACTTCCTCCAGGGCCTTGCTTTCTTCTGCGAGAACGTTGATTCTTTCCTTCATGAACTCGTCATGCATTATCTTCTGCTCTGTGTAGTGCTTTCGAGCTACCTTGCCAGCCTCCAGATTCTGCCCCTCCTCTTCCACACCTGTCTCCTTGTCCACAACATACCAGCTAATGTATCCATTTAGCAAATCAGTAGCTCGCGGAAGGGTGACTCCTGGGGGAGCACTGTTGATAACATAGTTCTCCACCGACTTTCCGTGTCTAGCCTGCTCTGGCCGGGCACTCTGAAAGTCTCGGAAACCTCTATACAAGTCTGAAACTTTCTCGCTGCCTCTCTTTCCACCCAGATTGATACCCGCAGGCTCATCGACAGCTGGCCCCGCACCAAACGAATTGTCCTGAGTGGTTCGAGGCATGCCTGCACTCTCCTCCTGCAGTTGCTTCTGGTCAGCAGACTCGTGCAGCGGCGAGGGCTTGGGAGGTGTGTGGGGGTTGTTGGGATGCGACTTATGGAAAGTGAGTCGCTCCTTCAGCTTACAAGATGCGCTGGTTTTCTTGGAATGGCCTTCGTGTGACGTAGAGGGTTCTGGGTGCTCCTTGATGTCAGGCTGCCGGCTAGAGCCCTTCTTCTTAGGCGGCTGCCAGTACATACCGCGGCCTCCATCTCCAAATCCATCGCCTCCATGGAAAATGTCATCGATACATTCGTTCACCGGCACTCCTTGGGGCGAGACGAAGTACCCTCGAGCAAACTCTCTACGGTACTCGCAGGTTTTGCTCTCTGTACTGTCTGAAGACTCCTTGACATTCATTAGTCCAAAAATGTTTTGTGTGGAGAGCGGTGGAATCATGTAGTCAGTATCTCCCCTCAGCTGCTCCATGTGAATGGACAGGTTGAGAAGCGAGTTGACCTTTGACTGTCGGAGCAGGTATCTGTGTGTTATAGGCTCATCCTGAGCGTATTCTGCTAGATTCAGCTCCACACGGCCTAGGTGGTTCCTGTCCGAGGTGTTAATTTCCTTGTCGTTCTGGCGGTCTCCTCGAGATTCAACAAACACATCGAACATAATAGAGGACCCATGTAGCATCTTGTCGTCATCAATTCGCATTCGGAATTCCATGGAGGCCTCAAAATGCCACTCAGCTCGGTGGTTGCGGATTTGAGCAACATCTGTTCGTCCTCGAGAGTCGTTTCGCCGATGGTCTGTTAGGTGCCATCGCACAGTAGCCACTCCAGAAAGCTGGGGCACATTTGCCAGCTCAATGATCTTGAGTTTGAGGTTGAACCGGGGTCTATCTCGTGAACTGAACATTGTCTAATCGTGAGCTGAGCGAAAAAAGTGAGCAAGACGGCGATGGTGGTACTCAAGTTGCTGCATGAGGGGAGCTTATCTGGGGTTTTGGGTTAGGGCATTATAGAGGCACGATTTTTGTTTTGCCATGCTTGTTATTCAAAGAGGCCTATACATGTTTGTAGAGAAGAGAAAACTGTGGACTAGTATTTCAACGGATTGTCTGCAAAGTTGCATCCAAAATCACATCAATGAATCTGTCCATTCTTATTCACGCCTCTGCTGTATATCACTCAGTACGGACTCCAACAAGACTCTTTTTGGCTCTCTCCCTCCACATGAATCCTATTAAGGCAGGAGGCTAGCGAGAGGTGAGACAAGGTTCAATTAAACACACTGCCTACGACTGGACACTTTGGAGCCTAACAACCACCAGGGTTCATTGCAGGGACCGATTTTGTTTCCGGAAGCGGTCAAAAATAATAAGAAGGGGTGGATGTTGTAGTTTTCGGCACTTTTCGGCTGTAATATAACTTGAAACCTGTTGCCATGGACACCGTTATTTTCAGGGTTATATAGTCCAGCGCAATTATTATTGGGAATAAACTATTGTTGCATTTGTACGGTAACGTTGTGGTTTTTCCCCATTAACGCCTCCCCCCTCTGTTTTTCAATCTTCATGCTTGACGTTTTGCTAAAAATGCGCCCTTTTAGTCAAACGTGGAGGCAAACACCGTCAAATGCTCGTAAGATGACTCTGTACTACACCCAATGGCCTCCTCAACACATGCCCATGTAACCATAGATGAATAATACACGTCTCGCCTGCAAGCGAGCTTATCTGTGCAAAAGTGTGAACAACAAGAAAGACGCTTCCTTTTTGCGAGGTGGAAGTGTCGTATAAGTCACGTGCGGCGAATTGTCTTCGTCTGTGCAATTCCCAGTTCGAGCCCCCGGAGAGCCACTTTAGTAAAAAACACGGTGCAAGCGTGTGCAAGCTACTCCCACAAACGCAGCTGTCGTCTCTTACCGCGTCTTTAGACTCCAGCGAGCCCACCATAGTGATGGCCCAGGGACGTGCGTGATACAGAGCAACCGGGTAAAACCTTCTTAGCCTCACCACCACCACAACACGATAGAAATGGATAGTGATCGGGATTCAAAGGAGGTAACCGAGCGCCAGGCAGAGACCACAGCGGTCGAGCAAACAAATACCGCGTCCGACACGCCTTCCACACAACCCAATCCCTCTAATGTCCCTGATTCCACCAGTGCTGTTGAAGCTGAACAAAAAGTTGAGCTAGCTGAAAAGACTGAGGAACACACGACAAATGGTATTGAAGAAGAGAAGAAAGAGGAGCCCAAGGAGGAGGTGAAGGAGGAGCCCAAGGATGACACGGTGGAAACAAAGGTAGATGACATCAAGGTCGATGACACCAAGGTTGATGATGTCAAAACTGATGATATCAAGGTTGATGACATCAAGACTGAGGAGGCCGCCGCAGCCCCCCCCACAACAGCACACGACACCGCCGAACACGAACCCGAGTTGCAACCCATCCACGACACGGTGGCAGTAGCGGAGGCAGACCTGATGGATACGTCGGACGACTACAAAATCAACATGGATCAGGTGGAGCTGGGAGACTACGACAGCGCCTCGATCTCAGGCCAGATTGCAGAGCGAATGGCACAGCCCATAAAAACGGAGTTCGACACCAACTTTGTACCTCAAACATTGTCGCTGGTTGATCTGGAAAACGGCAATGGCAAGCGTAAGTTTGAGGAGACTGACACGCCTGAATTCGACACACAACGCGCTCGAGAACTCATTTTGGATGCAAACGTCAATCCAGCACTCAAGGCACCCCAGCTCAGATACATTCCCTTGAAAACAGGCGTGTGCTACGACGTGCGAATGCGATACCACGCACGACTGGTGTCCACCTCATACGATTACGTGGACCCACACCCTGAAGACCCGCGACGTATTTTCTCAGTGTACAAGGCGCTGGTAGACGCTGGACTGGTTGTGGACCCCGAGTATCTGGGCTTGGAGGACATTGGCCCCCTGATGGAGAAGATCCCCATTCGAGAAGCGTCACTAGACGAGGTTCTGGAAGTACACACTCCCGCCCACGTGGACTTTCTGGCGTCGACAGAGAAGATGAACCGACCGCAGCTGCTGGAGGAGGGTGAAAAGGGCGACTCTGTCTACTTCAACAACGAATCGTTCAGTGCTGGAAAACTGTCGTGTGGAGGAACCATTGAGACCTGTAGAGCCGTGATTGAGCGAAATGTGAAGAACGCTATCGCAGTGGTCCGACCACCAGGCCATCACGCTGAGCCTGGTAACCCTGCTGGGTTTTGCATGTTTTCCAACGTTGCTGTTGCTGCCAAAGTCTTGTTGAAACGATATCCTGAACGAGTTAAGCGGATTATGATTCTGGATTGGGATGTCCATCACGGTAACGGTACCCAGCGAGCCTTCCTGGACGATCCTCGTGTGCTGTACATCTCTTTGCATCAGTATGAAAATGGAAAGTTTTACCCTGGAGGAACTTTTGGAGCACACACGTCGGTAGGAACCGGAGCTGGAGAGGGCTACAGTGTTAACATTCCCTGGAGCCACCCTGGAGCTGGTGATGCAGACTACATTTACGCATTCCAAAAGATCGTGATGCCCATCAGCATGGAGTTTGATCCCGACTTCGTAATTGTCTCTGCTGGCTTTGATGCTGCCGAGGGCGACCTTCTGGGAGGATGTAAGATCACCCCCTCTGGATACGGTCACATGACCCACATGCTCAAGGGTCTGGCATCTGGAAACCTCGCTGTGGTGCTTGAGGGAGGTTACACTCTTGAAGCCACAGCCAAGTCTGCTCTGGCCGTCACCAAGGTTCTTCTTGGAGAGGCACCCCTCCCTCTTCCTGCTGCCTTCAAGCCTACTTCTGCTACAATCTCTGTGGTGCAGGACGTGGTTGAGACGCAGTCACAATATTGGCGATGCCTCCAGCCTGGATTCGAGACCATCATCCCCAAGGAGATCACCACGTATGACCTCATGGGCGACGTTGTGCGGTCGTACCAGGCACGCAAGCTGTTCGACAAGTACAAGCTGTCTGCAGTGCCCAACATGGGTGGAAGCAGCAGTACGCCTTCTGGACGAGCTGCCACTGCGGGTCCTGCATCAGGATCGTCAATTTCTCTGGCTGACCAAATTCTCGCATCCCCCAAGATCCACTCAGCTGAAACCGTGGTTGTGTTTGTGCATGACCCTCCCCAGATCTGGGGAAAGGTGGACGCTGTCACAGGCGAGCTTGACTTCGATTCGTGCATGGTCGATGTGACAACGAAGTGGCTGGAGTGGGCCCATGAGCGAGGCTATGGTATCATTGATGTCAACATCCCCAAGGCTCTCAACGGAGCCGATGACGACAACTACTATGCGCTTTTTGCTAGCCAGGAGGTGTGTCTATACCTGTGGGATAAGTACCTCAGTGTTTTCGATGCCCAAAACGTGATCATGGTGGGCTTTGGCGATGCCTATGCTGGCCTGGTGCATCTCGTTGGCCACCGTGACACTCGAGAAAAGGTAAACTGTGTTATCAACTTCATCAGTGAGACCCAGCTGCGACCCATCGTCTCCATCATTGACGAGTACATCACCGACTGGTTCTACCGATCATCCTTGGTTTTCACTGCAGACACCCATCCCTGCTGGGACGTGAGCACTAACCCCAAGAAACCAAGGCGTAAGTTTGGCCGAGTGCTGCGATGTGACAGCACTGGACTACATCGAATTGTGGAGGAGCGGTTCAAGGAGGCCGTCGAGTTCATTGATGATCAGCTGGAGGATGACGAAGAGTAGAGCGTGTGTACAGGAAAACGACATGATGTATTTTTATATAGAACCCCTGAAGTCTTATGATTTATTAATCGCGTAATAGTAAAAAAAATGCGTACCCGTAGTAAAAACAAGATACATTCTCTAGAATTTGTAGCTAGAGCAAAAAATAAAAAAATTAAAGTGCCTTCGACCAGATTTGAACTGATGATCTCGGCATTACTAGTGCCGCGCCTTACCACTTGGCCACGAAGGCTGGTGTTAGTTTTCCAGTAAAAGTGGCCTCGCAAATGTGACATTAGTACTCATAATCTGTAGAATTTTTTGGCTATTTTGCATTTCTGAAGGTGTAAATATTATTATTGTGCCTCTATGGTTACCTCCGAATGCCCCACTAGCACTATTATTGATTAAAAGTAAACTTTGCAGTTGCTTCAATCCAACGACTTATTTCCAGAACATATTGGATCTAAGAGAGTCCAAAACGAAAACCAATTCGAGGTCAGAGAAGATCACTGAGTTATACATGCATCTAAATTATATACATTAACCCCTGTATCCTGGTTTTTTCAATTTTCACGAATTCAATTCTCATGCGTATCTTGGAAACCTCGAGATTAAGTCTAGAAAAGTTGACAATGAATCAGGAAATTGATAGATAAGTAAAAGTGGTAATACAATGAGATAATCCCTGTCAATATACTACGGATAAGAACTTTGAACTAGCTGATATGACATTGAAGTACACTTAAATCGACTTTTTTCTTTCGATTTTTTTTTACTTTAAGGGAAATGCATTCAGCTATATAAGAGGAGTGAAAGGTCTCAGACGCAGACACTCCTCAGCCATGCGGGCCCTGTCGCTTGTATATAGAGACTCTTGTTATCTTTTTCATCTTTTTCTTTTAGGTCTCGGGCTCTTAATTACTCATGTTCCAAAACTACACTTTGTTTTTTATTCTAGGCTTTTTTTTATAGGCACCTTTTTTTATTCTAGGGAAATACATTAAAGCTACTAGAGGCCTATAAAATGCTGAAACCCACACGTCGGACTCAAACTCGGGTAATCAGGGGAGAGCGAATAAATCAATGCTCAAGGGAAGTCAATGACCTCAGTTCCTCCATTCCTCCTTCCTCCTCCTCGTTGACCGGATAAATATCATCAATCGAACAAATAACAAAAGCAAAACAAACAAATATGCAGATAAATGAGCAAGCAAATAAGCAGTTAAGCAGATAATCAGATGATCAAGTAAACACTCAAGCAGGTGGCAGCAAACTGCTGGTGTTCAATGACTCTGAGATCGGTTAGTCAGTGGACTCACGATCAGGGGAAGCAACCTCGGGGTGATGCAATGACAAGAGTCATCAAAAATGGTGACGGTAATCCAAGACTATCTCCAAAAGCCAACCTCTCTTTTTATCTTCTTTTCCTTCTTAATTTTTCTTTTTTTAATTTTTTTAATTTTTTTATCTTTTTTATTTACACACGTGACTTATTCTTCGTGATATGTTGGGAAGTGAGACTTCGATGGGCACGTGCCAGTCCCGGTGGCCGAGTGGTTAAGGCGTTGCCCTGCTAATTTGTTAGCTGTTAGGCAGTGGGTTTTGCCCGCGCAGGTTCGAATCCTGTCCGTGACGAGTATCGTTCTTTTTTTTGTCCCCATGACCTTTATTTGCATCCGTTGTGATCTATATCCCATCTTTTCACTCTCAACACCCTACACTTGCCCGTGTATCGTACTGTACTCGTACAGTAATTACTCTTAAATTATTATGATTAAATGCTATTAATGACATGCAAATTATGCTTACTCTCTATCGCTCTCGACAGTGCTCAGGATGGCAATGTCGGCATCCTCTTCCGTCACCTCAGGGGACAGCTCTACACGCACCTCCTGAACGATGTCGTCCTCAGGCTTGAGCAGCTTTACCTGATTGGTGTTGTATGACCTGCAGTTGTCACACTTCAGTCCCAGGAAATGGAACTTGACGTTGCTCTTTGCAGAGCAATCGTTACAAGTGACGATTGAGCGCCAATCGGAATACGGCGGTGGTAATGGCTGGTGCTCTATCTCCGTATCCATGATTCGGAACTGGGCTTCCATATTCAAAACACTCTTCGCACATGTGGGACACTTGTAGGACACTCTAGTGTGGTCGTACCAACATGTCTGATGAATGGCGTGTCCACAAGGCATGAAAATCACCTTGGTAGTAGATGTGAAAAGGTAGTCTCCACAAATAGGACAGTCACAATCCGTCGACCGCTCAATGCATTTGTGGGAGCCATGCAAATCCATAGTCATGCATGCGTTACACCTCTGACAATGGAAGAAATCAATGCCGAGACCCTTGCCAATTCGACAAATGCCACAGTCGTTGCAGTGGTAGATGGACTTTTCCGGATCGTCATCCCAAAGCTTGCAAATGGAACAGTAGTAAGAGGCCATGGTCTTGTGACACGACATACATTCTTTCGCTGCGGGCTGGGCTGTACCACAGTACATGCACAGCATATTGCGCGTATCCTTTCGGACCAATGTGTGGGACTCGACGTTATCGTGGCAGAACCGACAAGCGTACCATTTGTTGCACTCGTTACATTCGAGTTTGCAAGCTCTTTGGTAATGCTCACAGCCCAAAATTTGCAACTCCTCGTCGTGGTACGTGGGTTGTTTATCTGTAGATGACGCCTCAGCTGTTGGCCGAGCCGCGTTGGCAGCCTGTTGTAACCTATAGTAGTCATGCGTCATGAGATGTTGAAGCATGTAAGCCTTTTCTCGCTCAGAAAAGTCTGCATTCTGGATCTCCATGATTTTCTGTCGTAGCGACACTTCTGTTTCGGGCTGGTCACTGGTGGTCTTGCACAACCGCTGAATATACGCCAGCATACGCTGGGGAGCAGCGGGAGCAGGGGTAGATCTTGGGGTAGCGGCCGTATCTGTGTTGGAATCGTCATTATCGGGGTCACTGTTTCCACGCACGGGGAATGAGGGAATGTGAAAGTTCCATGAGGGTCGGAACCTGGGCGGCTGGAATCGCCGTCTGTCAAAGCCGTCAAAGTTGAGACGGCCGATCATGTCCATTTCGTCATCTGACGATGATTCCGAAGGGGGTAGTATTGGGGATCGCAACGCAGAGATGGATGATGCCTCCACGACATCGTCTCCTCCATCCAACTCATCCCCATCTGTATACTCGTACGAGCTTTCACCTACCACATCGCTTTCAGCGGCCGAAAAGTCATATGGATGTCGTCCGTCCACAAACAGTTGCTGGAAGCCCGTTGCTGCCGATGCTGCTTCTCCGGTTTCCTCTCTGCCTCGTGTGAACCATGCCATATTAAGTCCTCCAAAGGAAGGCAGGTTAAGTGGTCCTCCTAACAGTCTCTGGTTTTCAGGGGCAGAAAAGTAGTCTTCCGGTCTGACAGCCGAAGGTCGTGCCCCGGCAGTTTCGTCATCCGAGCCCAGAACCGCATCTCTGCTCTCGTCCCACAGTTCGGTCATTTCTCGCCACCTCTGAAGATAGCTGCTCTGTAACTCTGGTTCGGAGCAAACTGCTTGAGCAGATGGCGTTTCCTGGAGCGTGTTTCTACGCTCTCGGGCTCGAGCCAGAACCGATCCCTGCTGCTGTTCCAGGTGTGCCTCTAGCTCCGGGGCTTCTCCATTTTCCTCCGTTCTCTGCTGGCGATCTAGCCAGTTGCGAAAGACCTCAGGCATGATGTCGTCCCTTCTATGCAAAAACTCCGGGAGCCGAATCACCGGGAGCGGCGGAAATTGCATGTAATCCATGGCGGTGGTTGGGGAAGACTCTCAGGATGAGTGTGTTCTTTTCTTTTTGGCTTGCTTAGTGAAAAAGGTGTGAGCCGTTTGAGTTTATCATGCAGTCACGCTCTCTAATAATGAGTGATAGTAAATGATACTTTTGCGAGCATGTATGGGCACGCAGAGCGGGATGTGTGCGGAATCTTCTACGAGCACGACATTCGAAAACTAAACTGCTGTGCTACACGCTAGGGTGACACGCAACGGACTAACTACAGTGGATCCTGTGTTCACGACCACTCGTGTGGCCTCTTGAAGCTTGTTTTCCGCTCCGTCTCGGAGGGCCCATTTTAGACACCGTACGAATGGCGGACTTAGTCATATCCCCGCAATACGAAGAACTTGTATCAGACCATTTGAGAAGAATGAATAGAAAACAACTGTAGAATATAAGACGAAATTATGAAAACCCGTCTATTTTATACCCCGAAAATTTCCACATATTTTTCTGCTTGTTTATTACTTTTTTAGCCTCCTCTTTCCCGTCCCATGTTCTGTTCCGTCTTCCGCCTCATTGCCTCATCTCGCCATCAAGCTCGTGCATGATCAAAAATAATTTACTGTACGCTAAAATTCGACATACACAAGTTTCAGCCAGAACAGACCACGAAACACACACTAATAATGTCGACCAGAGCATGCTACAGACGCTGTGTCAGGGCAGTCAACATGATTGGAAGCGCCGGATACAACCACAGCCGTATAAGACTGGCAGAGCGACTCAAGCAGGGCTTTCAAACCGGATCAGCGTCTCCAGATCAACAACTGCGAACGACGGAGTTTCTTGAACGAGCAGCAAGATACCAGGGTACGGAATACAATGTGATCCGTAACATGATCACCATCGAAGCAGCTCGCTACGCATACCAGAAACGACCCAACCCCACGAAAAAACAACAAGAAGATTCAGATCAGTTGTTTAACGGGCTTGAATACGTCGTGGCAACCCATAACGTGCCTGGACCAAAGGAATACAACGAAGCACTTAAGATGAGAAAGTTGCCAGAAATACCCGAAAGTACGAGAGCGTTGACAGATCTGATCAAATACAATAAGGAGACCCAGTATGACGAGTACGAGGCTCTGGTTAAGGGGTTGAACGAAACCATGGGCCTCGCTCTTCCTACGGATAAGCTTGTGCAGGATACGACACCTAAGCGGGCCTTTCATCGTTGAACGAGTGTGACATAAACGGAACAGTTGTACATAAATTATTGCATTATTACTAATCATAAGGAACCATAGAGTTGAGTCCAAACTAAAACTGGTAAATACAGTAACCGGACCTGTCCAAGGAGACTGTTTACAGCTCTCGGATGTTTACTGTAGCTTGCTTACTATAAAGAGTACACCCCACCCTTCACATCAGACATGCGACGACATTACAGCAGCGCACCGACAGGTTGGCCCACCCTAGCTATCACTAAAAAAAAATCACTATGAGTTCTATATATGTTACATCTATTCCCGACCATACAGAACCTGCTTGACAGGCTCAGTTTCACCGACATAGAGCCGATGTTCCTGGATATATCGAATGACCGAATTCGGAATGAGGTACTGCACACTCATTCCACGTCTAATAAACAGCCGCACCTTGGTGGACGAGATATCATTGTAAATGAGCTGTTTGATGACAAGCACGTTACGTCGGTGCTCGTACATAATGTCATGTGAAAGGAGGAAGGACCGCACATCCGCGCCCGTACGCTCCACAATCAAACAGCCGTAACGTCCAAGAATATGATGCAAATCTCGCTCCTCCCACACATTGGGCTCCCCCATACTTTCAATCAGGTCGCCACCCGCCAGCAGCATGATTTTCACGCCCTTGCGCTTACCGCTGGGGGTTTTAATGCCACCTCGCTTGATGTTGATTTCCTCATTGAAGTGGTCAAGCACCGTAGCGGTTCGCTGGTACGACGGCTGCAGCGACTCCCACGCGTCCACCATGAGCCATGAAGACGTTCGCTCGCACGCCAGCTCGCACATTCGCACTCGGTGGTGGGCTGGGGCCAGGCCGGGCTTGTTGTAGTTGTCCGACACGGGCGAGTAGTAGCCACCAATGACCTCGAACCGCGTCTGTTCACGGATCGAATCCATGGCCATCTCGAACATGCGCAGATGCAGGTATGTAATGGGCGAGAAGGAACCACACGCCACAATAACCAGTGGGCTCTTGGTCTCCTCGATCATCACCTCTGACAGCCGGTGGGTGGGGAAGTTGTAGTGGTCCATGTCACGGGCTTGCCGCGACACTCCAATAGGCACTTCCTCCAGGTCTGCGCTCTGGATGATGGGCCGTAGACCGCTGTTATCCAGCAGGTATGGTGGGGTTCGCGACGATGAGTCGGCTGTGCGGGTGTCAAGGTTGACCTGTGGCTCTTTGGGAGACTCGGGCGAAGTGGGCGCCATGGCCTCCTCCACTGTAGCAGGTGGTGGGACCTGGTCTCCTAGAGAAAATTTGGAAAATGAGGCACGCACGGCGTTGTCGTCGTCGTTGGGCGACAACTCGAGGTCAATCTCGTCGATTTTTTCGCATCTGTCGGGGCTGGAGTCGGACATATTGAGCTCTGACCGGATTCGAGGAATATTCACCGGTGCGGGATGGTAGTTTGTGTCCTTGGAGTTGTGCTTGCTGTGGTGTTTGAGCGTCAAAGCAATCTGTTCGAGGCCCACGAGAGAGTCTCTGGAGTTTGTTCTGGAGGGCAGTAGCCGAGGGCTGTCGTGCGGGAGGTCGATTTCGTGTTGCGAGTCTTCCAGTACGTAGGGCTGGATAGGTGCAATGTTGGGGATGAGATAGGCCTGTGCTGGTGCTGGGGATCGGTAAGCGGTGGGTCGCTTATCGCTGGGTCTGACGAAATTTGGCGCTAGTTTGGGGTCCATCAGGTTGCGAGGAATACGTCAGCTTGGAAGACACAAGCAGATTTTTTTGGGCGCCCAAAAATGTGTTGTGGGGGCGGGCGGAAAGCTGGAGATGTGCCTGTTTGCAAGACAGGCGTCAATCTTTTTTTTTTTTTAGTCTCGAGTGGCTGAAGATAGATTTAGTTGTGAGTAGGGCTTTTGATAACGTGACTCACAGCAAGAAGTTAATGTATGGACGTTGGAGGGGAGGTTTGTCGTGCAATTGGATAATATCACCGGTGGTTAAGTATCGGTGCAGAAATTTGTCGCAGTTTATAGCCTGCCGATGCCTCCCCTCGTCTTAAATACAATGGTCTAAATATTTGAGCTTTTCCCAGCCGCAAGCCTATAGGGCCCTTGACCCGAATAAAGAGCGCACTGTTTCGAAAATCCTTTCCCGCGGAGTGGGGTATCGTACCTTTGACTTTCAAAGTTTACTGGCTACGCGGCTCAAAGGAGCGGCTTGCGATATCGCTGGCGTTGGGTAAATGGGAGGGGAAGATGATGAAAAGAGCAATAANGGCTCTTGGTCTCCTCGATCATCACCTCTGACAGCCGGTGGGTGGGGAAGTTGTAGTGGTCCATGTCACGGGCTTGCCGCGACACTCCAATAGGCACTTCCTCCAGGTCTGCGCTCTGGATGATGGGCCGTAGACCGCTGTTATCCAGCAGGTATGGTGGGGTTCGCGACGATGAGTCGGCTGTGCGGGTGTCAAGGTTGACCTGTGGCTCTTTGGGAGACTCGGGCGAAGTGGGCGCCATGGCCTCCTCCACTGTAGCAGGTGGTGGGACCTGGTCTCCTAGAGAAAATTTGGAAAATGAGGCACGCACGGCGTTGTCGTCGTCGTTGGGCGACAACTCGAGGTCAATCTCGTCGATTTTTTCGCATCTGTCGGGGCTGGAGTCGGACATATTGAGCTCTGACCGGATTCGAGGAATATTCACCGGTGCGGGATGGTAGTTTGTGTCCTTGGAGTTGTGCTTGCTGTGGTGTTTGAGCGTCAAAGCAATCTGTTCGAGGCCCACGAGAGAGTCTCTGGAGTTTGTTCTGGAGGGCAGTAGCCGAGGGCTGTCGTGCGGGAGGTCGATTTCGTGTTGCGAGTCTTCCAGTACGTAGGGCTGGATAGGTGCAATGTTGGGGATGAGATAGGCCTGTGCTGGTGCTGGGGATCGGTAAGCGGTGGGTCGCTTATCGCTGGGTCTGACGAAATTTGGCGCTAGTTTGGGGTCCATCAGGTTGCGAGGAATACGTCAGCTTGGAAGACACAAGCAGATTTTTTTGGGCGCCCAAAAATGTGTTGTGGGGGCGGGCGGAAAGCTGGAGATGTGCCTGTTTGCAAGACAGGCGTCAATCTTTTTTTTTTTTTAGTCTCGAGTGGCTGAAGATAGATTTAGTTGTGAGTAGGGCTTTTGATAACGTGACTCACAGCAAGAAGTTAATGTATGGACGTTGGAGGGGAGGTTTGTCGTGCAATTGGATAATATCACCGGTGGTTAAGTATCGGTGCAGAAATTTGTCGCAGTTTATAGCCTGCCGATGCCTCCCCTCGTCTTAAATACAATGGTCTAAATATTTGAGCTTTTCCCAGCCGCAAGCCTATAGGGCCCTTGACCCGAATAAAGAGCGCACTGTTTCGAAAATCCTTTCCCGCGGAGTGGGGTATCGTACCTTTGACTTTCAAAGTTTACTGGCTACGCGGCTCAAAGGAGCGGCTTGCGATATCGCTGGCGTTGGGTAAATGGGAGGGGAAGATGATGAAAAGAGCAATAAAGTGACTCAACGATTACAAACACTCGATGGCCAAATGGGCCGGGCGCTTGTGACCCTGTCAGCTTCCACATGTCACCGTTCCTGGGCTCTTTGTGGGTCCTTCTGTCATGCCGTTTTTTCACGTCCTCGGCTAGCTCACTACACATCAAAAAGTTCTTATGCGGCGTCCATTATCCCAACAGTAGCGGTAAAAATGGAAAGACCACTGACGCGCTTTTTTGCCTATCTTTTTTGTATTATTCATTTATGGAGCGATGGTTAGCAAAGCGAGCTAGTGTTTGAGAACCCCACGCTGTGAAAACACATGCCAGACTCAGCCATAAACTGCCTGTTGCAAGGATTATACACTATGACGTTTATTTTTTCAATTCGCGTGTGTTTTCTTTTTTCTTTTTTTCCCTGTCCCCTTTTAAGTTAGATTTTCAGTCTGCTACATTGGTAAGCATGGCATCACACGAACACGTCACGTGAATTCAACAGTTGTTGGGGGCACTATGAGAACACTAAGGAGGTGGAGGAAATATGATACCGGATGTATCACCGCTTGCATCGCCACAGATGTATAAAATGTACCAAAATGCATAAGAGAAACACCACCATTTTTTCCATGTGTTGATGTGGTGATCCAGATCTCTACGATAATAAGATCTGTGAAGGAAGGAAGATGCCCAAGTATAGTTTGAGGGCACCAGTACTCGTAGTGCTGTAGGAAGAAGCACGAAGCCAGCGACAAGACTGCCACGGAATGTAGCGATGAGGTCCGCACTATCAGCAGCTATTTTTGTAATTATCCCCCTTTTTGATTTGTCTCATCACTTGTTCCCCACGTTCCCCTCATGGCTGCTGGGCTTATGGAAACTGCAGTCGGTCGGTCTCTCAACCCAACCCTAACATTCAGCTTTGTTTGTCAACCCTACAACAGGGATAGCATATGCACACGCTTGCCACCCAAAGCCGCTTGCTTGCTCATCGAGGAAGCAGATGGCCGGTTACGTACGATGCTTGCGCAGGTATCTGTTTTGTGCTTTTTGTAAGCCTACATTGGGTAACAGTGCGTTATTGCGTATCTTACAACTCGCACACTAATTTTCTGTTTTGATGCACGATAATAAGAAAAACCCTGAAAAAACAAAAAAAAACAAAGCAAAAACATTGAAGGAAACAAGCCTTCACAGAGATTAGATTTCATCTTGTGCTGATACTGAGTTGTTGGTTCTAGCTAATTAGACCAAATTATTACGTGGAATTGATCTGAGTCTGAGGTTTGTTCCAGTGATCCTACAAACTATCAGGTAAGCATTCCGAACCTCTCCATGTTTCTCGGTCTGGACCCTGACGGCTGATGTCAAACCACAACGCAGACAGTGACTCAACTTCCCGAAGTCCACGCAGTGGTAGCCGAACCCGATACACCAATATCAATTGCCGTACGAGTTAGTTGCTACTAGTACATGACGAGCTACCTGATACAGTACATCTTTAGCTAGCTCCTAGTACCCGTACTGTACCGGTACGTAGTGTGCACTGTAGGCCAGTTTAGAGTCCCACGATAAAGTAGCCCTCAGCCCCAGTTTGGGATGTCCATATCAAGCAGGCACACCACATTCCAATAGTTACACGGAGAGAAATTATAGGAACAAAATATGTTTCAATATATTTGTGCTACGAGAACCATTACCACCCGAGCACTTGTGACACTAACAGTCCATCTTCAATATGATGTCTACTTTTCCAACACTGCAACACACGTCTCGTTAATTACGACCTTGTACAAAGCTTAGAAAGACACGTGTAATTAATGATGTTAGGAACTGGGAGGTATAGTAGGGTGTCAAATTAGCGAAGAAACGAAACAACATGGTAACCCGAGTGAAACAAATAAAAATTGCTATTTTTTTTTTTTCATCCCAAAAACTATTTCTGCCCCACACCAACTTTTACCAATCTTCAATTTCAGGCTCCTGAACCGTGCAGTTCCAAGGTACGATTGGCCAATAAGGTTATCTTAAAGGGAGTAATAACCTGACAGGTTCTTTGACTTGATATTAGGTCTCTGTCTAACCGCTGACATCTTCCTTTGCCCACGACAACAAAAATGCTCCCTCGCGAACTCTGGCTATTGATCCATCCCCTCCTTGACGGTCCTTCCTTCCAGGCCCTGGCCCTGACCTGCAAATGGCAATTGCAACAGTACATCCAGTGTGAGGAGGCCTTCTTCAAGCTGATTGATTCCATTCCAGCCAAACACACTCTGGTGAATCCTCCTCGATCATACGATCCCGATTTCTGGCCGGAATGGTACGGACGCCATTTCATGACGCTGCTGGTGCCTAATGGCAAGGTTATGCCGTTTACCATCCACACCAGTCCTCCCACGGAAGAGGAGATAGCCACCTTGTCCACCAAGGCCAACAAAAAGGTGCACTTCAACTTCCAGAACCGCCCAAAGCTGAGATACATTGTGGACTTTGAAGAGTGGAAGGTGTCCGCTGTTGAGCTGGGAGACCATGTTCGTAACACCAACCGGCAGAGTAACCACCGAGTGGTGCTGGATCATGACACCAACCAGCTGGACGAAATTTGCATGGAAGAGGACACGGAGGGTCTGAGAGTCGTTTGGAAGAAACCCAATCCAAAGGATAATCTCGTTATTGAAATGCCCCTGGAACCGCCTCTTCTGGAAGGACTTTTCAGCTGCTGGCTGTCAGATCGACCCAAAACAGCCCATGACGTCTTCTTCTACGCGCAGAGTGACTTTTTCGACAACATTCTCGTCTACTACGTCAACTGGAAGACACTGTCCCTGGACTTGGTGTCTAAACGGTGTTTTCCTTTTGATGGAGCAGAGACTATAGCTATGAAGAACAGCCTTTTCTCAGGCATATGCAACGGCCACTTTCTCTACTTCACCCGGGACGCCATTTATGTGCGAAACGTTATCTCTGGAAGCGTCATGTTACTTTGCTGCCAAGAACCTCAGTTGCTCCACTATGAAAACCGATACTTCATCTACATGGACAACCAGGGCGAGTATGTGGTGGATGTTCTAGAGGGCGAGGTGTACGCATTGAGTCCCAGAAACATTCTCAAGGCAATTCCTTCAATTCACATGGTGTCGATCACCGAAAAGGGGGTTTCATGCTGGGTTCCAGGATGGGCGAGTCTCGGACAACTCAGGGCCGGCCAGAGCAGGCCTATGATTGAAGGGATTTATTTTGGACGCATTGAAAACGAAGAGTTGGTTTTCGACAGAGACCAATAATCAACAGCTTGGGACACAGTTACATTGATGATCTCACGAACTATTACAGTATTATACCATATATATATATATATATATATATAAATATATAACGAAACTAATCAAAGATAAAAAGGAGAACAGGTTATAGATTCTTATTGATGCTGATGTATTATGTACAGTATGTATTCAAGGCAATAGCAGTGATGAACAGTCTGTTTTGGAACTCCATCTTAACGACGATAACTTTTGAGTACAAAAACCAGTATCAAGTAGTTAATACAACAACCCTTCAACACTCTATATTAAATAATACTATAATGCCTATACAATGCCAAATGCCTGTGGAGCCCACTTTTCATGTTTAAAAGGGGTATCCCTGGAAACCGCCCTGCTGGAATCCACCCTGCTGGAAGCCTCCTCCTCCGAAGCCTCCGCCTCCGCCGCCTTGCTGGCCAAACATTCGGAACAGCATCTCGGGGTCCATGCCGCCCATGCCGCCCATGCCGCCCATGCCGCCGTGCATGCCGCCTCCCATGCCTCCTCCAAACATATCGCTGGGATCCTGGAGATCGACACCGGAGTCGTATCGCTGTCGCTTCTGGGGGTCTGACAGGGTCTCGTAGGCCTCACCCACGTCCTTGAACTTCTCGGCAGCCTCATCGTTGTCGGGGTTCTTGTCGGGATGGAACAGGAGAGCCTTCTTTCGGTATGCCTTCTTGAGCTCCGTGTCGTTGGCGCTCTTCTCAACCCCTAAGATCTTGTAGTAGTCCTTTCGCTTGGACATCTTGAGCTGGAGCTCAGCATCTCGGAGCTCGGACCGCAGAGAGTTGTCGCTGGGGTCAGCCTCCATGGCCTGTTTGAACTCGTTGACGGCATCCTCCCACTTTTCGATGGAGCCCAGGGCTCGAGCCTTGGTCTTTCGCGCCTTGACGAAGGAGGGGTCGGCCTCCAGAGCTAGGTCACAGTCCTTGAGAGCATCCTCAAACTGGCTCAGCTTGACGTTGGCAGTGGCTCGGTTAGAGTAGATCTTGGCGTTGACCAGCTTGTTGGTGGGGTCCAGTGCCAGGGTCTCAGTGTACAGCTCCTTGGCTCGGGCGTACTGGCCGGCCTTGAAGGCAGAGTTACCCTCCTCTCGCTTTCGGTCGATTTCCTTAATCTGCTTGAGCTGCGTTCGAGCCTTGGAGTTGTCGGGGTCGTTTCGGAGAGCCTGCTGCAAATGAGTGATAGCAGCGGCCATCTCGCCGTTGTAGTAGAGAATCTGAGCTCGCAGAGTGAGAGCCAGGGGGTCAGACGAGTCCTCTCGCAGGAGGCCCACGACAGCCGAAGAGGCCTGGTCCAGGTCGCCAGCACCAATCATAGACTCGACCTTGAGCAGAGCCCAAGCTCGTGGGGGCTTGGCAAACCGCCCCAGCAACGCCTCGGCCTGGGAAATGGAATGCTTGGCCAGCGAGGGGTTGCCGCCGGCAATCATGTTCTTGGCCTGCTGGATGAGGGAGTACATCTGGCCGGCGTTGTGGGTGTCCATGTTCTCCACAGGAGGGTGGATGGACGCAAAGGTGTTGAGCGCATCCTCGCAGTGGCCAAGAGACGTCTGGATCTTTCCGATACGCAGCAGCGTCTTCTCTGTGTGGGGGGACAGCTGGTTGGCCCTTTGTGCGTCCGCGAGAGCTTCCTCGTACTTGCCAAGCTGGAAGTACGCCATTGATCGGTTGTTGAGATACGTGGCGTTGGTGGGCTCCTCGTCCACCGCCTGGGTGTAGAGGTGCACGGCCTCGGAGTACTGGCCGGCCTTGTAGGCAACGTTACCCTGCTCCTTGTATTCTAGTGCTGTGGTCATGTGTGTATGTTACGTCTGTAACTGTGTCGTTTTTCGTTTTTTCCGCGGCGGGGGACTCTGTATCGCTTTTTCCTCCTTTTATTGTCACCAGGAACCAGATCGGAGGAGGAAGAGTGGAAATTTCACTTTTTATGACCAACCCAGAATTAACTTTGGACTCAAAGAATCTTCCAGAAACAAGTCGGTTGTGCACGTGACAGTCGGAGCATTGTTCTCCCGGGTATTGTGTCTACAATTAGAGATAGAGTCCGGTCAGGGGAAGTTGTTTTCCTGTCTTTTACCCTTCCATGCCGTCTACAAGCCCCAGATCTCGTCTCCATTTTTTCAGCTGAATTTGGGATGTCCCAAGACGGTTATTGGCTGAGGCAGTACCAGTAGCCTTAAAGAGAGCAAGAGGAAGGAGCAAACAAGAGTGTACAATATACGTCTTTTCCATGCCAAAGTACTCTACAACACACGAGCAGTCTCGTGACTACCGGTATCGCCAACTTGATCTATCATGTAGGGGTTGATAAGAGTCATGGGCACGCGCTTATCGAAACCTTCTGGAATCTTCCATAGAGTTCGGTACAACTGGGGTATGCGGAGTATAGAAATATAATATGATGGGGAGGTTTGAAGGTGTTTGGAGCGTCACAAGAGCGATGAAATGGGGGCTTGATGCTCTCTCAACTTTTTCCATGCCCTTGAAAAGATATATGGGCCAACTATCTACGCGCATGTTTTGACTTTATGGTCTTACAGTATTAGCAGACAGACAATAGGGGTTGAGGATGGTTCGATTTTGGAGCTGATAATTACCACAAGAGAATGAAACGGTATCGTACTCTTTTGGATATACAGGCCATTTATAGAGGTTGAGTTGTTCATACATTGGGTATCCGTTGACTTGTTCAGTTATTGACTCGTCTGATTATGCATTTCAGATGGCATACAAGTCCAGAATTCTACTAAATAGTCGGGAAAATAGTGTGTATGGGTAGACTGTTTTGTTAAAACATGTAAGCAATTGCTCTCAACACCACGGTGATACAGCACGAATCAAAAAAAATACACACAATAGCGAAGCGTACGATCTATCGTACTGGTAGGTAGGTCATGTTACAAATATCACTGATGTCTACATAAAAACTTATGACATCTACACTCTCCGTCCATCTTCAGCATTCTCATGCCTCAATACATACAATAAATACATTAGCTATACCAGCCAAACAGCCACTTTGCCTATCTCAAAATAATGTTGGCGCCCCGCAACTCCAAGTACTGCTGGTCAACTCCAGGAGGAATGTCTCGAACAACCTGGGCCACCTCCTGGTTGTAGAATCGCAAATTGGTGCTAGGAGACCGGTACTTGCCTTCCAGACCGGTAATGTCGCAGTAAATCTTTGAGGGGATCAAAGAAGGCGGCGCATCAATGTTGAAATACGTAATATCGTCGATGCCCAGATCCTTGTCAGCCAAACGACGCTGTTCTTCGGCGATGATGGCCTTGATGTTTTTGTTTCGGTTCTTTGGGGCCTTCCAGCTGTGGTTTCGGAATGTTCTGGGCATACCGTTGGCATTCGCCTCGGCTATAGTTGGTGGAAGTTCTGGATTGGTGGATTCCGTCATGCTGAATGTGATTAGTTTGTGGTTGGGTGGTGATGCTGCTTTTCCATATTGGAAATCTTGAGGTGGTGCATACCAAACCATAAACTGCAGTGCGAGTAAATTACNTGGTTCTCAGGGTTTGGTCATGTGACGCGTCGTTCAATGCGTGCTGATTATCGATTATCTACGCCAGGGCCCAGCGACTACAGATATACCACGTTGAGGTGCATGTGATAACCTGGTTGGGCCCGTGATTGTGCAAACGATAACCATTCTGCGGCGCGATTGACGATCAGGGTCTTTGGCACGCCACTTTGGCTTTTTGACTTTACTTGTCTGCCAGCGTGAAAATCCTCCTCCCGTCAGCTTTTATTTTTCCACGCCGCCTTTTCCACGCCTTGTTTCTTTTGCACGTGAGCCAAACTCCCAACATGCCGCACGGTTGAGCATGTTGAGGAGAAGAGAGACAAGCAAGGGTATGTTGCGTTGCGAGTGCGGAGCACCGGAAAAAAAAAAAAAAAAAAAAAGGTACCAACAATCATAGCTAGATTCAGTTCTGACTGTTTCTCTAATGTTCTACTGTACATTACTCAAGGAAATTCATATACATCAAATCTAATCATCTATCGTCGTTCTATATATCTACTTGGTGACAACATTGTCTCCATTGACCCAAACAGAGGTGGTGTTTCGGTCATCTCCGTTAAACAACCACTTGTGCACCAGGTTCTCAAGCTTGGAGGCCTCGGCAACGGGGAGCTCCCATTCAAAGATATCGACGGGCGATCCGTTGACCTCGAGATCAATCCGCTGAGCGTCAAATTGCTTTCCCACCTCGAAAGATCCAATCTTAGAGTCCAGCTTGAGAGCCTCGGCACCTCCTAGAGTAGCCAGATAAAGCACCTCGTCCACAGACAGCTTATCGGCATCGTTCTCCGACTTCATGGCCACGTGACGAGATACCAAAAGACCATGTCGGGCTGTGCTGAGAATTGAGGGAGCGTAACCTCCTGACACGTCGGTTCCCAATCCAAAAGGAATCTTTCGGTTGAGGATTTTTCGGGCATGGAACTCGCCAGAGGTCAGAGACGAGTTGGAAATGGGGCAGTGCGAAAGAGCGCACTTCTGCTCCTCCACCAAGTTGAGCTCCTCGTCGGACAGGTGGATGGCGTGGGCCAGAAGAGTCTTTTCGGTCAGCAGTCCGTGCTGGTGGTAGGTGTCTGTGTACGACTTACACTCAGGGTACAGCTCCTTGACCCAAGCAATCTCGCCCTTATTCTCGGAAATGTGCGTCTGGATGTGCAGGTTGTTCTTCTGGGCGTAGTCTCCCTGCCAAGACATGATTTCACTGGTGCAAGCGGGAGCAAACCGAGGTGTGATAATGGGCAGAATGTGGTCAGGCTTGTTGAGCGACTGGATGTACTCTACGACCTCCTGGTCACTCTTCTTGGCATCTTCCACGCTGGCATCTCGGTAGTAGTCGGGGGTGTTCTGGTCCATGCACACTCGCCCCACCAGAGCTCTCTGGCCCTGGGACAGACAAATGTCGGCCAATTTTTTGGTAGCATCCACATGGACGGTGGCGTAGTAGGCAGCGGTGGTGGTTCCGTTGGCCAGCGTCTTTTTGACAACCTTGGAGTACACCTCCTGGGCGATCTTGGGGTCCTTCAGCGACGACTCCAGGGGGAAGGTGTAGGTGGTCAGCCAGTCGAGCAGAGTGGTCTTGCCGAAAATGCCACTGTTGGGGTACTGGGGCGCATGGATGTGAGTGTCGATAAAGCCGGGGAAAAAGAAGGACGTGGTCTGTGAGACGTCCACGGTATCAAAGTCCTTGATGTTGTTTTTGGCGGCAGCAGCGGAGGCCGATACGGCAGCCTTGTCAAAGAAGACAATCTGGCCGTCCTTGACGCCGATGGCCGCCTTGGGAAGGTACTCCAGGGACTTGCCCACAGGGTTGACGACAGCTCCAAAGAAAACGGTGGTGTTAGAGGCGGTCATGATGGTGTATCGTAGTCTACTCGTAGAGTCCAAGAGGATCGGATCAACGTTATATCACACCTACGTTGATAGTGCATAAGGTTTGATGGGAGATAACACAAGGTTTATCCACCGGTCTTTCCGTTGGCAGTGGAATGGGCCGGCGGCGGTGACATGGGTGTAGAAGGGACAAGAAAAGATGCATTTTTGGGTGCTTTTTCAAAAGAGAGGATAGTTGGGTGAGGTTTAAGGGGCCAACTGTGGCATTTTTGGGGGTATTTTTCTACAATTATGCACTCATGTGGGAGTTGCAGTGGTGCTCTGTTTTGTATGGTCCAAAATGAAATGAAATTTGCTTGCATTGAAAAAGATGCTTAAATGTAAGCGCACCAACTTGGCCTATTGGTGGAAGAAGGAATCAGTCATCGACTGTGCCGTGCAGTTGCAAGGCAATGGTGTAGAGCCGGCATAGATATACTAATACGGATGCAGAATATGTTTTCGATTGTGATGGAAACTACTGTATAAGCCAGCCTTGGGTGATGCGCAATTTGAAGTGTGACAGCGATAGCAGATAGCCGCTTGTACTTGCATTCCAGTCTAAAAGTGAAGAGATATGAACCATGGCTACCACAAGTGTCATCAAGTTAGATATGAAATCATGAAGGTACTGAAATTCAGTAAAGACGACAGTGTCGAAGATCCGAGCCAAAGAGTATGTATGAACGTACCAGCAAGTCTGTGCGCAAGCATTTATGACACAGCACAATGGTGGTTCTACCGTGTACAGTGCTTGTAGAATATTAGGCCGAAGAGTAATATCGCACCGAACTCAGGGTATGGCAGAATAATTTCATTAACTGATCCATTCTGTAATACAATAATTGCATCAGGTCTAATCAACGAGTTGAATTACTTTTTATCGACTTATTCGATATATCTGTTCGCACGTCTCATTAACACAATTTTCTGCATTAAGGTTCAAACGCGACGCGTACTTGTAGCCAGCCCTTAATGAAAGTGCATACAGGAGATGTGCAGTGAAAAGAGAGCTCTTTTCTCAGCACATCACACAACATACAACCCTGGAAATGAGCGCACCTATGAGAACATATGGACGTGCGCGTGAGGCCAGTCCCGACACAGTCGCCGCGCCTGCCGCGATCTCCAACTCGCCTCTTTTGTCGCCCAATTCGCGTGTCAAAAAGTTGCTGGCGGATCTAGGAGACAGCAGTGACGAGGAGGAGGACGTGGAGCAACTTCGAAGCAAGTTTCTGAACAAAAAGACGGAACAATCTGACCAGGAGGCAGATTCGTCGCCACTTCTCAACCGAACGCGTCCTTTGACCGCCAAGTTGCCCAGCAAGCCCATTTTTGGCGACCCACCGGTCGATGACGAAGCTGACACCCAGCCTGATCTTCAGGACATGGACACACAAGATGACGCCGATGGATTGGCGTTATCTGAGCCCATTGCATCCAAGGAGCCCAAAGCCTCTCCTGATGTTGATTCCACAGCGGATACTCAGCCTGATTTCGATACTCAGCCTGATGATGAGCCTGTTTTGGAAGCTCCTCAAGAAAAAACTGCTGAACCTTCCAAGCCAGCCGAACTCGTCCCCAGACACAAACGATCCAACCGCATCATTGCGGACTCGGACTCGGAGTCTGACTTGCCCATATCTTCTCAAATGCAAGCTGCCCTGGCTATGGGAGGCGGTCTGACCAAGGACCTGTCTGATATTTCCGACCTCTCTTCAGATGACAATGAGTCCGAAGACGAGTCACAGATGCGTGTGAACTCGCTGAAGGAGCGTTTGGCATCGACCATGAACGAATTGGACCCCTTTGAAGATGCCGATGTCTCGGTGGTGTCTTCTCAGAAACCCACACGAAAGGCCAGCAAAAAGGCCCTGGAGGAAATCGAGCGGGAAAACCAGCGAATCAACCGACAACGAAATCTGACGCCTGAAGTTTACACCACCGGTTTGGTGACTAAACAAAATCTCCTTGCTCGATTTGGAATGGGTCCGAAGCCTGAGGATGAGGACGAGAAACAACCACCTGCCGCGCCCACGACACCCGGTAAGGCTCATCTGCATTCCGACGACTCTGTCATGGATCTGGATCTGAACTCTTCTCCTCTGACTTCCAACGACCCTGGTTTACAGCCTCTGGAGGTCGAGGAGGTACCTGCTACGCCCTCCAAGGCGGCCATGGCTCCCCCTACCCCTTCGCTTTCGCGATCAGTCAACAAAAAGCAGGTGAAGAAGCTGACAAACGTGGGTGTCCCTCGAATGGCCAGCTACATCACCAAGCGGCCCTCTCAACTGCTTTCCACTCTGTCTGATTCCGATGACGATCTAATCATTGTCCCCGATGCTGAGGCCGACAAGGTGCCCGAGTCGTTCCGAAAGATGCAGCAGCAGGGTGTACCTGTGATGTACAGTTCTCAGAAGCCTGCCACGGCAGCAAGTCCGGATTTCTTCAGCCAGATGAGGGCCAATATTCGAAAACAGCATGCTCAGATGAAGGCCAACAATGAGCGAGAGCGAGAGCAGCTCGGACTGGTGGACCTGACGGAACAGGATAAGGAAGACGAGGCTGTAGAGTCGCTGTTGGACCAGGCTCGACGACAACAAAAGGAGATTGCGGACCGAGAGAAGCGAGAGAAGCAACGTGCTCGGGATGAGGAGTATGATTCCGTGGCGGAATCTGATCATGATTGGTTTGATAATGACGAAGAAGCTGGTGGAGAGGTTCCCGATTCTGACGATGACGATGTTAATTTGTCAGATGAAGATGGTCTTCAGGCCCAGCAAGCTCTTGTCGATGCTGTGAGTGACCAGGGTGAGGATGAAGCTGTAGCTGAAGCTGATGATGAAGCCGATGAGGCCGACACTCAGCCTGATTTCCCTGTTGCGGAGGCTCCCGCTTCTCCCTCTGCCCCTTCCCCCGTTGTGGACTCTGTGGACGACATCATCTCTGGAATCACAGCCGATTCGGAGCCCGAAGAGGAACGAGATAACTCGGCATACCTGCGACAGCTTGCGGAGGATGAGGCAGCTCATCTGCGTCGGGAACGTGCTCGAACCTCCACCAATGGACTACTCGATGGAGAAGCCGAGGAGTCTGATGACGACTGGGCTGGACTGGGAGGAGCCAGTGACGAAGAAGGTACTCGACCCGAAGATCTGGCGGAGATTGGCAAGATGGTTGATGACACCAAGGCTGGTGCCGATCGAGAAAACTATGCTGCCAACCGTCAGTATGACCTGCAGAAGGATCTCGATGACGACGCTCGGCAGGTGGAAAAGCTGCTGGAAGACGTGACCAACGGAGGATTGCGTCGAAAGCGACAGAACAACCTGGATCTCGACTTTTCCGACTCTGAGGATGAGGACGAGATGCGTCGAAAACGACGGATTCTGTCTGAACGAAAGAAGAAGCGAATGTTGGAGGCTGGTAACCTGGAGGATCTTGCCAAGAACCCCGAGGCTGCTGCTTTCATCCGAGCCATGCAAGATACAGACAGTGAGGAAGAAGGAGATGATGATGTGTTTGCACTTCCTACAAAGCCCAGCACTTCAGTTGGTGCTTCTGGATCGCCTGCTCTCAAACGAGATGGACCTGCTCTGACTCGAAAGAAGCCCTCTATTCAGGAGACATTGTCGTTCCTGTGCGAGGAGTCTGCGGTTGAGCTGCCTCCTTCGTCTCCTACTGGCAACTCGGATATGGAGTCTGACGACGATCTCATCATCACTGGTCACACCCATTCTACCATTGATCTGACTGCTTCTCGACAAGACACCGTCATGGACGACCACGATGATGAGGATTATCTGGAGCGCCTGGGGCCTTCTCGAAACGTTGTTGTTCGAGAAACCGAAGATGACGATGAGCTCAAGACCATCATTGGACCCAACGGTAACTTCCACGGCCTGATTCGAAAGAAGAAGTCGTCCATGACTTCTTCTACTTCCTCCGACACTTCGTCTAAAAAGAAGAGCTCCAAGTATCTACAACAGCAGGAGATGGAGACTCAGAAACAGCAGAGTCTCAAGAACAGATTTCTGGCTAAGTTCAAGTCTGTTGGAGGCAAGACCAAGTCTCAGAGTTATATGAAGGGTGGTAGTTTTTACTAACGGGTAATTAAACATGACATAAATTATTAATATACTAAGCATTGATTTGATCTATCGTAGTCTCCAGAATCCTTGGAGGGTAGGACCTGACCAAGACATTGCCTGATTTTGAGTCTGCCAAAACCAATTATAACAGAGACATGCTGTCAAACTCATATTAAACGAGTATATACCGCCTGTTTCATGTCTTAAATTCTACTGTAGACGTTTGTGGGTTTTTTTTTTTTTTTGTCAGCCCATCATGACACTTCCATGTGTGAAGTCCGACTCGGTTGCTTCGGATGTACGAGTACCTTGCATTCCCAATGTCAGTTTCAGGTACCAGTACCGAGGAAGAGAATGAAAACAGCGTCACAGAGGAGAAAGGGGGATCTTAGAAGCTCTTTATTAAACAGAAGAATCGGGAAAATCACAAACATTTCTTTTCATTCGTCTAAGGGAGATTCACGAGGTATACAGCCGTCCCGTGTTTTTGTCCATCTCGTGCCCATCTCGGGCAAGGTTTTGAGATCGGCGTGGTTATTGCGTGTGATTTTGGCGTAGAGAAATAGACGGGATTCAGGCTAGACAAATAGGGCCCCTGTTGTTTATGTTCAATTGATGAGAATGGTGTTATTTTTATCACACGAGTGTCATATTGTTTTAGTGTGGTTTCATCCTTCTGCTGCTCTCGTACTCCTCAGACAACTCTTCCTATTTACAACGTTAAAAGTAGTGATCTTCAAAACAAGCTGATGCCCACGGTGTACTGATTTTCAGGAAACTTGGAATATATAATATGCAATTGCGTGGAAATTGCAATTGATGCCCATCTTCAAAATGCATTTTTCTCTCCTCGCAGTGGCTCTCTATGCCCTTACCGTCCGTGCTGACGCGACTGTCACGGTCACCGCTACAGTCACCAAAGATCCTGATCTTTCTTCAACTCTGGCCGTTGCAATTGCCGAGTCCGAGACCCCCAAGGCCTCGCCTCTGGTTGCTACCCTCAAGAATGAACAGACATTTTACACAACCGAGCTAGAGCTGGGAACCCCTGGCCAAAAGTTCAGACTGTTGTTAGACACTGGAAGCAGTGACACCTGGGTCTTCTCCAAGGACGACACCTACGATTGTGGCTACGGAACTTGCGACTACACTGGCCAGTTTACGAAAAACCAGAGCTCTTCTTACCATGAGATGGACGAGGACTTTACTTTCTACTACCTCAATGGTAACGCCAAGGGCAAGTTTGCAAAGGACACACTTTCTATCGGAGGTCGAAACGTTCCCAATTTCCAGTTTGGACTGTCCGACGATGCTTTTGGACCTGATCCTCTCACTGGAATAGCTGGAGTTGGCCCCAAGAGCCTGGAGTTCACCAAAAACAAGTACCCCAACCTGCCTGAGGCTCTCAAGGAGGCAGGCCATATAAAAAAGGTGGCCTATTCGCTATACCTTGATGACGACGATGGACACATTATCTTTGGAGGATACGACCAGGCCAAGTACCATGGAGATCTGAACGAGCACAAGATGACCAACGACAAGAGAATCCAGATTGATTACAGCGAAGTGAGAGTCAGTGGCACACTGTGTTCACCCGAAGATCAGGGAAACCAGCCTGCTCTGCTGGATACAGGCAGCACTCTGTCTTACCTTGACGACAAGACGCTTCAGCGAGTGTTTCTCAAGCTGCCTGTTTTCGTCGGTGACTTCTTGGAGGACCAGGGAGCGTACGAGATTTCCTGCATGCCTCCTCAGTTTGACGTTTCGTTCAAGTTTGGAGACCAGCACCTCAAGATTAACGGCTCGGATCTGATCATTCCCGTTTCACGAAACTGGTCGGATCTCGACAAGGGCTGCTACTTTGGCATCACGTCCAACAACCACTCCAACCATAAAACAATTTTGGGAGGCACGTTTCTGCGATCTGTCTACGCTCTAGTTGATCTTGAAGATAAGACGGTGTCCCTGGCACCTATTAAGAAGACTGGAGACAGCGACGTCAAGGAGTTGAAATAGAAACCCCGCAAACGGCAGCAGCAAGTATTCACAGTAATTTAATGATTGATGGCCTATTTAAACAATTGTGGCGCTCTTCGGTGCTTCGCTCAGGTAGGTACGATACGACACTAGAACTATTACTACAAAGTACAACGGTAACGAACAAAGCATGGTTTCATATGCATCATGTCAAGTTTCTGAGACTTGCTAATGTACACTGACCTCATACTGTCTCAGGGTAGTTGAGTGTGGATATTTATAGGACAGTGTAGCATATTGAAGTTGGAGGATGAAACCGCATGGCGGGTTATACACCTCCAGGCCCATTGTTTCCTTTTCGTATTCCCTTATTTTTCATTTTTCATTTTTCACTTTTCATCTTGACCTCGTTTCCTCTACCCTCGACCTGCCACTTCATTGGTAGCTCCGATTATGCACAGCCCTGAACTTTGTCGCAAGAGGGGACCCTGTATCTTTTTGAAACGGGGGGCTAAGCAGGTGGCAAAGCCCGAGGTACATGTATAATAGCTTTTCCGGGTCATTACGCCTTTTTCGAGACCCGAAAAATCGGCTTTCATGATGATAGCAAGGCTCAGCTCAACCTTGGAATGCCGCCTCGCTACTATGCACTCCTACATACGCCAGACTCAGCCACGTAATGTAAGGAGTGCATGCTTTTTGGGGGGTCCAGAAATGAGTGGCCCCCATGTCTCAGCGGGCCGCTTTTGTCGAGGTGGGGATGGAGATATAAATATTTCGTCGGGAGTGTGTGACGACAGTTGCTTTTGCCACTGTACATGCTGTAGCTGATGGTGGGTCTGGGAGCGATTTGAGTTGAAGGTAGGTTGGGTTCAGGAGTAAAACGATCCGGGTAGCTTAGACCAATCTTCCCGAGTGGTGCTAGGACAATGAGCACGCGGGGCTGGTTTTTACTCTTTAGCAATGACTCAGAATGAGTAATGGTGCACCTTGACATGCTGTCGTTCTATTATGGCCATGGCGCTCGCATGAAATGTATGTAATTACTTCAGTGGTCTGACACAGCCGCACCTAAAAATAAACAGAACAAAGTATTATGGTGAAAATAAGCTTTGGACATTGTGCACATCCACTGCTAGGCAAACTTAGTTATATCTACACACCTACTGGCACGTAGGACTTTTTCCCACAAACAGCAGGCGGCAGAAGGGTGTTAGAGGAGGTGGCGCACGCGACTTTGAGCAAACCGACTAGCGCCAAGTGTTACTTTGAGGTATTGCCCACACGCGACTTCGCCCACTTATATCACTTGAACACCGCCAGATCAGTGGAGGAACAACATAGAGACACACCTCATCGACAACAGCGACAGATTACATATTACAGCGACATTACCAACGCACCCTGAGAGACACTCGCCGCATTCAAGATGAAATCAATCTTTCACGAGGAAACCGACAGTGAGTGGTCGGTGGATCTGAATGACCCGAAACACAACAGACGGTTCATCCAGGTGCCACGAAAACCTGTGGGAACAGGCCAGAGCAAGCTGAGAGATCCAGACTTGGTCACATCAGCCGATGGCAAAGTAGTAGAGTGTTTCCCTTTCACCAACGACCCTCTACCAGCCATTCCCTGTTCCCCTGAAGAGTCCCCCTACAGAGAGGACCACAGTGCACAAACAGCGTCTGCAAGCACGGAATCATCGACTTCTCCCGATTCCCGTCCCGCACGTTCATTTTCTGTGTCTCGAAAACCCGTCCAGTACGGTCTCGTTCAGTCCCCTGCACCAGTCACACGCACAAGGGGTTACACTGAGAGCGACGTCGGAGGTGCAGTGCTTACCAGTGTGACCAACATGAGCAACAAAACGCCGCCGTTGGGCTCGGAGGGATTTGCGGTGGCAGGAGCCAGACCCAAATCAAAACACATCAGCATGAGAGAGTCGTCCAAGGCCGATCTGTCCAAGGCACTTTCGAAGATCGGCATCAAGCCCAGCGGATCAACACGTGACATTCCCACCGATCCAGAGGCGTTGCAGGCCGAACGTGAGGAGCATATTCGTGACAGTTATGCTGCTCTTGAGCAGGTCAGAGACAGCGTGGCCGTGCAGGAGTTTTATGCTGCGGGAGGAGGAAGAGAAGAAGATGAAGGAAACACGGATAAGGAGAGAGCTAAGAGCAGAAGTAGAAGCAGAAGTCGAGATGTGCAGTCTTCTCTTGAACCTCTTTCTGAAGAGAGCAATTCCACTGACAAACGTCTAGGTCAGCTGGGTGATCATCTGGCTCTCAAAAAGGAGGCCACCATGTCTCCCGGAGCTTCAACGTTGGAGCACGAAGGAATTTCCGACGCCCCCTCTACTGAGAAACACGACTCCGACGACTCCGATTCAGATACCCAGAGTTTTGTGAAATTGCCTTCGGCAGACATGCATCCCGTCTATGGGGCAGATAACGACTTTTCCAACACTTCCTACGCTACCCCGTTCGAGACCCCCCCTGTTGAGTCCACTTCGACTTTTGGAGTGGACCGTTCTCGTTCTCGAACACCTCCATCAAAGCAGTTGTTGGAAGCTTCTCCTACCAAAACCACCAACGTCACGCCCCGACGAGTTCCTGTGGACCATCCCTCCTTGCATTCTAATCCCGAGGGTCGGTTTCTCATTGACAGTTGCCCTGAGCAAGAGTTGAAGCGAGAGTCCACATCAGTTTCGATTGCCCCCAAGGGTTACAAGTACCCTATTGACGACCGTTTCCCTGCAGCGGTTCCTCGTCAATCTTCGCCTCCTGCTGACCCATACCAGGAGATCCCTGAGCCGTACGACTGCTGGAATGAAGAGGCTGACCGCAAGAGTCCGGGGGCTGTCGCTGTACCAGCTCGTCATCCCTTCTACCGGTACTTTATCATGCGGTTCTCGCGAGACTTGTATCTCACCACGACCCCCACCCAGCATCATATGGTGGCCAACCAGGCCCAGTCGTACTATGTGAAGAATGAGGACTATCGGTTCATGTTCTACACCAACATTAACGAACAACCCGTGACTATTGTTGAGAAACGCGATAACTTTCTGCAGATTAGCTATGACGACTCGACCAAGAAGCCGCTGGGGGACCTCAATCTATCCAGCACCGTGTCTTTGGAACAATCCATTGATTCGCAATCTCTCAGCGAGTCGCTGTCGGATATTGTGAATCCCTCTTTTGTCGGCCAGGCAATTGAGATCCCCTGTGGCGACAAGGGCAAGAACAAAAAGTACAAGCGGTACTCGTTCATTGATGAGTTGGGCCAGGAGTGGTTTATTTCCAACGACAAGTCGGGGGTTTACACTTTCTCCAACACAAACTCAGTGGTTGCAACTTACAAGCGCAAGGAGAATATTGGCAAGCGTATTGTCAAAAACGGACTGGAGTGGCTGTCTCAGCAGGAAAACAGTAAGAACGGCAACTACCGGGATATTCCTAGTGCTGGCCCTCAGCCTCAGCCCGTGGCGTCCTCTATTGAGACCGAAGCCAGTGCTACATTGACTGTTAGTGAGTTGGTTGATCCGTCATCCAACTTGTGGAAAATCTGCATTGGCTTGCTGGTGGCTGTTGCGTACAAGAAGCCCAAACAATAATATGAGAGCAGTGTGATATATTCCCGTGCGGTACGGCGGCGATAATTAGATTATTAAATGCATTCATTATAGATTTGATCTCCTCTTGTTGGGGTTGTATCGTACTGGTATTAGTGTTGAATGAAGGTCAGAATATTACTCGGAGATTGATAACCCGGTCACATAATACAGGGCATTTTACGAGCGAGAATATGAGGAAGGTGGACTAATGGTAGCTACCGGTAGGTGCACCAGCTGCTGTTTACCACAACATTGAGCGTGGCAGCGCAGCCTCCGGTACCGGCACAAACACGGCCCATGTAACCCCTACGTGGTACCCTGGTACAAGTACCAACTTTGAAACATTAGCTTGTTGGGCTGGTATTACAAGGCCATTGTTTTCGGCTACTATCGTACTCGTACTGTTAAGATGTCACGGTATCAGTTTGATTTCGGGTTCCTCTGATCTGAGACGCTCGTTTTTCGGAAGGTTTCGGGCACCCTGTCCTTGCCTTTAGCTTGATTCAGGGGCGCAGGAGGCAAGGTACAGATACTGTACTCGAATACGGTCATCTGTTGCGAGTTTGAGGGGGGCTTGCCTCCTTGTGGTTCCGTGTCGGGCAGTGAAAAGGAGAGAAAAAATATTTTTCAAAACCAAACAAAGAAATCAGAGAAGCAGCAGATTACATACGGTACTAATATCGTGGAAGCCTTCTAGTATCGTAGTTAACTCGAAGATGACGGCCCGCTGCATCTTTGGCTTGGTGCAGAAATGTTCAGGTACCCGGAAAGCAGCCAGCTAGAATGTGGGGACTGACTATTTTGGAAGGGTGTATTTCCAGCAAGAAAAAAGAAACGAGGAGCAAAAAAATCGAGTTTAAAAAGTTTTTGTCTGCTTGTAGGCAGTGTAGTTAAAGGCGGTGTGCTGCTCCCCCCCTGTGCATGTTACATTGAAGCAAAATGAACTTATCTTGAGTCTGTGGAATTGTTTGAATGTTGTGTTGTTTTTTCCTAGCTATTTGGATACTTGGGCAACGCTTGTGATATTATTTATAGGGCTCCATTTGTGATTCCACTTTTGCTCATTTGGCCCTTTCCGCACTTGGATTTATGTCTCAGTGAGAAAAAAAAAGAAAAAGAAAAAGAAATAAGCAGCTAAACCACAGGAAAAAAGTCTGTGTCCAATTTGTCTTAGTTTGGCCGCCGTTGGGAGTATAAACGAGAGTGTGTCAGGTATGTGAGAGTGTGTCTAATAAAAGTACAAGGGTCGTCGACTGATTTCTTCGTATACCTCGTTTGACGTTTCATTCCGTCATGATGCTGGTAACACGTCTAGCCAGTAGAAATGGAGAGCGAAAAAAAACAAAACGGGAGAAAAACAGCCCATTGTGTGCTACTCGTACAGTAATCCCCCCACTCCCCTGAACATAACCTTTTATTAGTCTTTGCAGTTTGCATTAAATTGCATATTGAAATTTCAATGCTTAAAAAACAGACTGGCAAATAGGGGACGGGCAGAGTAACCAGTGCCAGAAAGATTCTTGTGTAAAGTAGCGTAATTTCCGCCACCATATCGTGGAAACCCTCCGTTTTACCCAGAGTGCAAAACTTTGTCGAGATAAAGCTCTCTTTTCTCACAATCGGACCTTTTTCCCAGTAAATACAAGATCCGCTCGAAACCCAGGTCTAGAACGGCCCGGCACGCGAAGCCAACCTTCGTGTTTTAACGGGAGTTAAAAAAGGATAAAAGTGGTGTCAACAATTGGACGTGTTGCCTTTGGGCGGGGAACGGTAAAAAAAGGTGTATGAAAGAGATGCAAAGAAGCGACGAGAAAAAAAAAGGAAAAATTGGCCATGGCTAGCCCAACGGCGCATCCATTACAGTAGTGGTTATACAAGTATAGTTATTCATGCACGTGCTTGCAAAGGGCCTGTTCCTTTGTGTCATTTTCACCCCATCATTGAATCACGTATCGGAATCGATCACACAGATCTGCATCGTTTCTTTTTGATCCTTGACTGAGCTTCACCCCACCTTTGTCGGAGACTCCATCCAACATAATTAGTGTAACAAGGCCCTGAACAAGAGAAAGAGGGAAAGGGCAACAAGCCTCCCGCTCCGTGTCAAGGTCTGGCTGGCGTTATCAAAGAAGCCGCCGTGCATATACACTATACAGCTTAGATTGCCAGACAATCAACGTATACAAATAGACAAGCCTATCAGTCCAGGGTAGGCGCTTCCAAACCGTCGTTTTTTACACCATTGTCCCTTCTCACACTTCCGTTCAAAGCCAGCTGCGCTAAGCTCGCCCCCTTCTTGTACTTCCGTCGAATTTGTCTTTTTGTCAAATCTTTCGCTTGGGACTTTAGGGCCAAATCTAAGATAGACGCTCACCACCCAAAAACCACACCCCTTCTTTTGCACACCACCCCACGACCTTGGAAAAGAAAAGAAAGGACGGAAAGAAGAAGAGAGAGAAAAAAAGCACCAACCACACCCAGGCATTTCCCAAAGATATTTACAGGAGCTCACCTTCAACAAGACCACGCCTTTTGTAAATAACCCCCCGTTCACTACTCGCCTCCTCGCCTGTGTTTTTTTGCGTCACTCACTATAACCCACCCCTGCACACCACAAATTGATATACTCGCCAGAGACCCATCGAAATCTCTAGCGACCCCTCCTACACGGACACATACTACACAAAGACACTCCATACAACTACTCTCGCTACCACCCCTAAAATGCAGAGTATAAAATGTGTCGTCACCGGCGACGGGTAAGTATGGCCAACAGCGGCAACGGCAGAAACGTGCAAGACGCGACAAGTGCTTTGTCACGAGCTGAGGAGTCGATAGCACTACGAGCCTGGAGCAGCAGAGGCTCGGGAAGAGCTGCATCCCTTTCGTATCACCACTCAGACCATACTAACACAGTGCCGTCGGTAAAACTTGCATGCTAATCTCATACACCACAAACGCCTTCCCAGGCGAGTACATCCCCACCGTGTAAGTATCACTATTCCCCCTATGGATGCCACTCGTGCTGTTCTAACTCAGGTTCGACAACTACTCTGCCAATGTCATGGTGGACAACAAACCGATAAACCTCGGACTGTGGGATACTGCTGGCCAGGAAGATTACGACAGACTGCGGCCGCTGTCATACCCTCAAACAGGAGTGTTTCTCATTTGCTTCTCGCTCGTGTCTCCTCCGTCTTTTGAAAACGTCAAGACCAAGTGGCACCCCGAAATCTCCCACCACGCCCCCAATACGCCCATCATTCTCGTCGGCACCAAGCTGGACCTGCGTAACGACAGTGAGACCCTGGCGCGTTTGGCTGACAAGCGGCAATCTCCCATCACATATGCAGAAGGCGCAAAGTGTGCTCGGGATATTGGTGCTGTCAAATACTTTGAGTGCTCGGCATTGACCCAGAAGGGTCTCAAGACGGTGTTCGATGAGGCTATTCATGCCGTTCTGTCGCCCCCTCAGCCCAAGAAGAAGAAGAAGTCTTGTGTGATTCTCTAATCGCAGTGTCTCTATTATTTTCCCTGAGATAACCACTGCGAAATGAGGACCATATCACGTGACTATGCAAACAAACAAATCTGGTGGGGTCCAACTTCCCTCCAGCTTTTCTTGCGACACACGTGAGGACCTTTTCAGAACACTAAACAAACACTTGTTTTGTTGGTTAGTGGACGGTCATGCTCTTGTTGATCTACCCTTGCCAATGACAGCTACCCGCTGGTCCACCAAAAAGGGCCTTGGCTAGCTTAGGACTCCACTCATTAGTTAATTGATGTGTTTGGATTTTTTGTACATAAATGTGTAGGTGCTCGCCGTAAAAGCTGATTGGCCCGTCTAGTGGCAGCAGCAGCAGCACATGTAAAAATATTTTTCTTTTCGATACATAAAAGTGATTACCCGGTCTCGAGTATGTCTACATGCAGCTTTCTATGTTTACTGTAATTAGTATCCCATCAAGAAGGGAGTCGTGGAGATTATCGTACTTTCCACACTCGCACGGCTGGATCTTGGCATATGGGACCCGTTGACACCAAGCCGGGTAACCTTTTTTTGATCTCTGTTTTGTAAAAGATTCGTTGATTCCACCTTGTTTGAGACTGGCTTGAAACATGATGTGCGATGATGTAATAATTTTTATTTTATTTCACCATTGTTTCGTATTTTCAATAGTGTCTGGGAACGGAACAGCTGTTTCGGTCTGGTGAGCCACAAAACAACATGTAACATAAGGGGTTCGTTTCACTAAAGGCCCAGCCACTTGAAATTGCCGAAGTTCGTACTAATGCCGAGGTGAACATGGAATGTTGAAGTATTGGCTATCTTGGCAAATGTGTCATTTGTCATTATCTAGGTTGGAAAAGTCATTGTACAATATGAAGCATTTCAAGTACCGTAGCTACAGCGGGCACATCAGTATATTTGATAGAGAGTTGGGTCCCTGTTGAGTTGTTTGGTTGTGCACTTCGATCAGATTTTTTCTGCCTCTCATTACTGCTTTTCTGCTTTCCGGTATAAATTACTTTTGTTCTATCGTTTTTCACCAGTTTTTTATGCGGCACGGTGCATACTGTCGCATACAGGCATGTCATGCCGGCGATTGGCTTGTCTCCGACAGGCAACAACGCACGTGGAGATAATCAGAGACAAAACAGTGGGAGCGGTAATTTGTGATCTTACAGTTACAGCAAATGCACAACAAACTTGTATCTGAGAAGTATCGTACCTTAGTTAAATAGGTTTTTTTTTTCAGATTCGAGTTGCGGGTCCCAGAGGTTGCTTTCGTATATCGCTATCACTGTAGTATGCCCTGTACCAAGGTACGGTGTCCGACAAATACGATTTGCACCAACAATAAGTTGTGTTGGTTAGCAACAATAGCACTCCTAGAGATGTAGAAAAATGGGGTGACTATAATTTGAGCATTTAACATGTCGCATTTTGTTGTATTTGCCGACGTCTTTTGTCACGACTGGAGAACGCAACAATACTCGGAAGAGGGATTTACAACTTGTTGCGGCTCACAGAGGAGGCCGTTGATTGGGTCTAACAATCAAGTATTTACGTACAGCAAGTATGGTTCACGGGCTGAGTCCGAGTGAGACCTCAATCTAAACTAAATAATTAACCGAAGCTTGGAGGTGGATTCCTATACGAAGCGCGGGCCTTTGAAGGTCTATACGTGCTTTTAGTAATAGCTGTAGGTGAAACACGCCACTATGTGAATGTGGTAGTTTCTAGATGGTGTTTTGGGCGCTCAACAGCGGTTAGCACGTCTAGAGCAAAGTGGCTTCGTTGTGATATTTAGCAAGGCTGACCTTGTGGGATTTTTCCTGCTCTTGTTGACCTTTCGAAAGTTTATCGCCCAGTACGCACCCCAGCTCTTCTTTCTATGGAGAAGGCAACCAAACAGCTCAAAAAGATAACGCTTTTTGTACTTTTTTTTTTCATCCTCACATGTGGCATGTGGGTTGGTCGCTTCAATTTTTAGGACCCATGTTGTGTATTCAGAATCATCAAGCTGTAGCCTGGGTCTCACTGCTAGTGGATAGAAATTTGGGCTTTCCGCAATCGTTGCTCGCGTGCCAGCGCCGGTTAAGAGGCACTACGGTGCCTTGCTCCATGTCTGCTTCATGACAGCTCCATCGGCTCCATCGAGATCCACTCTTGTTCCTATTCGGTCGTCTTTCTCTTGGCACACTCGACTCAAGTATCCCCCGTAACAACGAGCCCACAAGGTTTGTATTTTGTATTATGTAGAGAACAATGACGTGCAACGAGCTCTCGGACTGTCAGGCAGGGAGCGATGGGGATGGGGAAATGAGACTCTAATCCCAAGAGTCTGGGCGTCCATTGCATAAGTCTCCTGGCTTATCCTGTTAATAGATATACTTCCCTGGATGAATGTCGTGTCGCGTCCTTGCGTTTACCCTACCGCTGCGCCCCGTTGGAAAAAAATCAAAGTTACCTCCTATGCACCCCCAACAAAGAGCCGACTTAGTTGGTCCGAAGTGTCAAAGGTAAAATCTGCTTCAGGGCAACTTGTAGTCTATCACAAAAAAAAGTACAATTATAGTCGCCATTTATCCGAGTTCCTTCTGCTATTAAAACGCCGACGGATCCTGTGCAACTTGTCGCAAACCACTACCTCATCCCTCTCTTCAACCCCACTGCTCGTTGCCCCTCTGCACGCGCCAAAGTTTCTCCTGCTGCCACAAGATTAAATCGCAAAACGCGAGGATACAGAAAGACGCGACCAACGCCTAAAACCCGGAAGCCGACCTTTAACCGACAGTATTATATATTGTCTTGCGCGCCCTGACAGTTGACTGTCAATCTCATCAATCGTCCAAAAAAAACACCCTTTGCATCACACACAACACACAGAGATGTACTACTCCAACAGCAACGTCAAGCATCTCCTGGATGAGGAAGATGTCGTCCCCTACTCATCGTCCTTCATCGGCCAGTGGTACTACACATACAAGGTCCATTTCACTGTCGGCATGATCACCCCACTGGAGGCTGGCTTCTGTAACGTGGTTATTGTGCTTGTGGCTGCTCTCCTCATGGTTGCCCTGCTCTACCTGCCCCAGAACACAATGCTCCTTGCCAACCGAGCATACTACTACTGGTCTGGACACGAGACCTGGTCTACCCCCGCCTCCCCTAACTTCACCCAGATTCTGGGTACTGCCATCAACAAAGTCTACCACACTGTGTAGCATTATTTATTAGAGAATAGAATGATATGTTATTTCCATTTACTCCAAATGCTCCACACTTCATCCAACTCAACCCCTCCATAATCATTGGGCATGAACTCTCTCCCTCCGATCTGCTGTCTGGCTCTCGAGACGTACGATACGATACGAGTGCAACATTCTTGGACCATGCGGCTGAAATTTTGGCGCCGGATTTGTCGTACCAGCGCGCACCACCCACATTTTCAACAGGGGTGCAGCATTTTGCTTCATTGGCCCATTTTAATTTGCTAATGTCCCATGATACAAAAGAAAGATCCCCTGGAAGATCAAACCTACAGCCACGGAGAGCGAAGGTGCCCGTTACCTGTCCCTGTTTATCAGAGCCCATCCCCATCTCACTGTACATGGTGCCCACTAACTATAAGTTTGGCAGACTCAAAGTTTGCCTCGCGTGGACAACTAACAACGCGTAGAACATGGGCGCAAGGGAGTTGGGGAAGAGCTGCTGACACGCCCTGTGGCTGGTTGATTCTGTTCAGTTATGACATCCTGTACCCTGGTACTTGTATATTGGCTGTCAGACAGTACAATAAGGTGTAATTACCTATCTGTTAAATAGCTCACTTGTACCAGCACTGTTGTTCAACGTTCATGTGGGGCCAGTCCCTAGACACCAGACCGTCCATACTGCGCGCTCCTTCCGTGTTTTCCATGCCAAGTTACATTTATATCTCTCCTACATTATGGCAGTAAGGATGGTGTGCATTTCACTAAAATAAACTGCGTGAGTATACTACGAGTGTATTTCCGAGAGCTTATCCTTGTCTGACCCCAGCTTTGCACTGCCCGCGAGTCTGTTTTGAGCTCTGGAGCCGAAGTCAGCGGTCTCATCGACCGTGCCAGTTCGAGCTGCAAAGATATGGATTGTCATGGTTTCCTGGAGCCTTCAGGAATGTACCATTTCTCGGATATCCGGATATTGAAATTTCAAACCCTGGAGCGATGACAAGTCCATCTTTTGAAGAAATTTAACGAGCTAAAAGTACTCGTACTGTAGTGGCTAGTATGCGGGTGTCTGTGGTTCAAATGATTGTAGTAATGACTTGTATAGTATTAGTTGCAAGTCTGCACAAACATATTTGGGCTCCTCTGATTCGTTTCTGATACCGTCTTACAGAGCGAACTCTATCCCAGAGTCAAAGTCGTTTACAACTGCAATCTGGACTGTAAGGAAGGAGTAATCAATATACATACCGATTGAGCTAGCCAGGCTGGCGATTGGAGTAATCAATTTTAGTGTCATTCTATAAACAGCGTGCCTTGCACTTGTACGTGATCGCCGTTCGATTTAGTCTTCATTCATTCCCAAGACTGCCTTTCCTTTAGTTTTAATTACTCACATGATCCTGCTCACGAGAGTGTGTTTTAAGTAGTCTGATCCGTGATATTCATGAACCTTTCATAGTCCCCTCAATGTCCGGTATGTGGGGTCTTCTCTTATGGCTTGTCTTCTAATGTCTCATTCCATTCTATACGCGGTCTACTGAATGTCCCCCAAATATCATAACCATCAATTACCAATCTATATGCCTTTAACCCATTGTAATTACCGAATCAGACCCTGTCGAGAGGGGTGGACGCCAGGAGTGCTAGTTGTGGACTTGGGCTTCTTAGCCTGAGGGGCAAACTCCTTGGTGGCCTTCTTGTGGGCCGCAGCCAGGTTCTGTTTCTTCTCATCCTTTCTTGCCTTAGCAGCAGCCTCAAGCTTGGCCTTCTCCTCCTTCGCAATTCGCTCGGTTCGCTCATCGTCCAGCTTTTGACGCTTTTCCTGAATCTTGTTTCGTCGGTTGGAAGAGTTGCCTCCACCACCGGCAGTCAGCTCCACGTTGATTTTTCGTCTCATAAGGGTGGAGTGATGCATTCGGAGGGCGACATTCATTCGTCGAGAGGCATCCTCACCCTCAAACTCGAGAAAAGCAAAGCCCTTGGAATCTCGGATTCGGATCTTGTTAGGGGTGCAAGTCTTGAAATGGTCAGCAATCACCTCCTCCTTAATGTCATAAGGCAGGTTACCGCAGAACAGAATGAATCGAGCAGCAGCCTTAGCAGGTCCGTTCTCGCCATCTCGCTTTCGCTTCTTGGATGCAGGTTCCTTGGCTGCCTCCTCGGCCTTCTTGGCCTCCTTCTTCTCCTTCTTCTCCTCCTTGAGAGCCTCCACAGTCACCTCACCCTTCTCAATCTTCTTTTTGGTCTTCTTGAACTCCAGAGCCTTTCGCTCCTTCTTGGAAAGCTTTGTGGTATCCTTGGGCTCCTCCTCAGCCTTGTCCGCCTTGTTTGTCTCCTCAGCCTTCACCTCAGTCTTAACATCAGTCTTGACTTCGGCCTCGGGCTCGGTCTTTGCTTCCTTCTTGCTCTTTTCTTTGGATCCCATTGTAATAGTTGTTCAGTGTATGAAATTCGAAGATGTATTTTTCAACCTGATAATGCATCCAACATAATTTTTCCCAATAAACTTTTGGTGCATGGCCCATGCGTGTGGAGGTGGTGAGAATCGAGATGGAGGCGTGGAAACAAACGGTTGGTCTCGTAATAAGGGTATTCATATATATGGCACCAGATACACGAGATTTGTGAAATGGATCTTCTCTTATATATCGAGGTATTATTAGCTACCAATACCCATACTAATGACCGCTTTTACTTATGGTGGCGATCCAGGCTAAAATGGGCATACTGTATACTTGCATGCTTAGTTAACACTCTGTGTAGCATTGAATTAAAGCTGACTGGTTTCATTGGTGTCTTAAGTGTGATACCAACAAAGCAGAGTTCGAACCTCAGCAGCAACAATAAACTTTGTTTGGAATTCGTAATCGATCCACCTCAACCCAAGAAGCCCATGGCTATTCGCTATTAATGAAAACAGAGAAGAGCTTTTCCATGCATAATCGATAGGTGTCTCCTATAGGTTTAAAAAAACGACTATGGTAAGGTGTTTAAGAATCTTCACTATTCACACGACAAATGTAATACTAGTCTCAATGGTGTGAAACTGCTGCCTTCAATTGTCCAGTGATCCGAGATGTACACTCGTACTGTGTCACCAGGCTCGTGAGACAACAAGGTGTATAATGAAAGCGGGTATTACATAATCTGAACCCCAACAGAGACTTCGGTGGACGATCCTTGCTTCGCAGGCGTGGACGAGACAAGCGGAAGAGTGTCATTGTGAGCGTGGAAAAGGGTTGCCCCTGAAGATGACAGAATATGCACAGCTACAACAAAGACGTTGAAAATGTAGGGCTTGCACGTGGGTGTCGGAAAAGCGGATCCTGCTGCCGTTTATCTCAAAAGCTACCACATAAACCAGAATAAGACTGGTCCATGATGGCGGATTCACCACGTAGGGCTTGCCCACCTCAGCCGTGTGTATCCACTTTTCCTTCCATCTGTGGAGCTTATTATGGGTTAAGAAGAAAAAAAGAGAAAAAAAGTAACCATGTCGAGAGCATATTCTATAGTGAGGTATAATTGTAAGTTCATGGTTTAGATGGACTGGGTGTTAATAACCCGTTGAAACCCCGCCCCCTGTGGGATGCCAGCAGTGGTGCTCTGGTATAGTACCCGCTATCTTATCTGCCTATAACGGCGCTCCTTTAGGTGGAAGCATTGCCTTGGAATCAACAAACAATGTCATTCTGATGACGTACGATGCATGCACATACTCTTTTTGGGACGAAAAATTCTGTGTGTGACATGTTGATATTTGACGTATTTATGGAAACGGCAAGGGGCAAAAAAATAGACGATATGCCGATTAGGAATTTGGTCACATTTGTCTAGAGACGCTAACGCGCCCCGCTCATGTAGCATGTAACTATCGTTTATACTCTCCCTTGAGCTCGTCCATAGCTGTAACTAAAATAAAGTACGCACGTCCACCACACGCATGGACACCTAACTCTCATCACCGAAGTATACACAACACACACCATCACCAACACATACACTTCACACAGACCAAACAACAGACACAATGAGCCAAAACTGGAGGCGCAAATCGTCCGTGTCGGCGTGGGACAAACCTGAGGGTGGATGGTCGCGACGGCAACGAGGCGGGATCATCGCGTCGGTCGGCGGCTTCATCGAGGGACTGGCCACGGCCCTGATACGACGGAAAATCTTTGTGGTCATCTTTCTGCTGCTGACGCTGCTGTCCTTCTTCACAGCCGTGCCGTTTGTGCCGCATTTCAACTGGGGCTCGGGCAAGTACGTGATCATTCTGGCGGCCAACGAGGGCGGTGGAGTCATGCACTGGAAGGGCGCCAAGGAGTGGGCCATCGAGCGAAGCAGCATTGAAAACAAGCGAGAGTACGCCGAGCGTCACGGATACCACCTTGCCGTCAAGGACGTGAGTCTCAAAAAGCGATACTCGCACGAATGGAGAGAGTCGTGGCAGAAGGTGGACATCATCAAGGAGACCATGCGACAGTTCCCCAACGCCGAGTGGTTCTGGTGGCTCGATCTTCATACGCTCATCATGGAACCCCAGCAGTCCCTGGACCAGCACATTTTCAACAACCTGTACAACGAGACCTACCGAGACCTCACTGGCCAATTCAACCCTCTGAACCTGCCTGTGCAGATCCCTTACGTGGACTATAACCAGCCCGTCGACCTGATTGTCACCCAGGACTGCGGAGGCTTCAACCTGGGCTCCTTCTTTATCCGACGGTCCGACTGGACTGACAAGCTGCTGGATCTGTGGTGGGACCCTGTCTTCTATGAGCAGAAGCACATGGAGTGGGAGCACAAGGAGCAGGACGCCCTGGAGTATCTGTTCACCCACCAGCCTTGGATCCGGGGCCGAGTCGGTTTCCTGCCCCTCAGAAAAATCAATGGTCTGCCTCCTGGAGCCTGCTCCGAGATGGCTGACGATAAGCAGCTGTTCTACGACGAAAAGTCCCGAGACTTTTTGGTCAACATGGCCGGCTGTGAATGGGGACGAGACTGTTGGAAGGAGATGGAGTCGTACAAGGCCAAGGCCGCCGAGCTGCATCGAAAGAAGTGGTGGTTGTTTTGATTGACACGAGAGGTGCGAGAAAGTTAGATACATATTTGTATATATGGAGTAGTATTATAGAATCGAATATGGAGTAATCTGTGTGCGTTTGTAAAAGGGGAGATTGTGTATGTGTCACTGAGAGTTCATGAGCCAATTCAAGAGGGGGAAATATCACCTCATGGGAAGTATTTACTTCATGTTGCTGCGCTTTTCGTGTATTGTACTAGTAACTGCTACAGATACAAGAGCTTTTGATACAATCCTTACTGTCATAATATCTTTGTGACATTTGCTACAGTAGCGTGTTACTTCGTATCAGCGTTCTCGTATTTCACCAAAAACTAATAATATGCACTTTTATTTAGCCAACTTTTATCCAGCCAAGTTGGACATTGATCTTACAATGCCACCTATATATTTTTTCGCAATAGCCTTGTCCAGTACAAGCACGTTACTCCCCCTGCTGTTCCTGCTGTTCCTGCTGAGTGGCCTGAACAGCAAGAATCTTCTTCTTGAGATACTCGTTTCGCTCTTCTCTCAGGGCCAGATAGGTGAAGAAACTGAAGAGCAGATCGAGGAAAACAATTGAGAAAACCATGGAGTTTGACACGTATATACTGTTTCCGTAGGCGCAGTATGCGATGATGGCAAACAGGGTGATGACTCGGAGAGGCATGATGGAGTAAAAGTACTCGAGGTAAGGTCCGTTGAGAGGAGCCACGTCGGACACTCCGACCATAGTCAGCAGATATGCTACGAGACCGAGGAGAGGCTCAGCATTCTCGAGAGACAGAGAAGGCTGTGTTAGAATGGGAAATTCAAAAGTTCTATACTTGCCTATCCCTTTGCACGAATATGAAATCGAATCAGGTACTCACCAAATGCATGGCCTGTCCGACGATGTTGATGTACATGTTATCAACAATGACAGCGGGATCAGTCCAGAGGAAGTAGGCCAGCGACCACATGAAGGTGGATCGGGCGACGATGAACGTTTTTGCCGAAATAAACATGTTGGGGTTTGTGAGGGAAGAGAGAGCTCTGTTGGTGAGGTTTCTGTCTAATTAAATTACACCGCATAATTAGAGTGCGTGGTGTGCCTATAATTATTACTTGTACCATCGTCTAAAGGTTAAGTGAGTTACACACGACCACCCCACACGAGAGAAAATGTATGATGTTGGTGTATAGGCCGGTTAGAGAGTCTTGCAGTAGATGGATTATCTGTTTTGGTACGACTTTAGGCTCTTACTTCCATGATTCGCCCCCCGCCCCCAAATAGAGCTCCCGCTCCTGTCTCAAAGAGAGCGCGTTTTTCCGCTTACCTAAGCGTCTTCCTCCCAACAACGCGAAAGTCACTTTCACCACGCTCCTCCACATACCTCTCCAAGCACTTCAACGCAGACGCTACCAACCGCAATAATGTCGTGGCTCAACGACGGCATGCTCAACATGGACGATGACGGCGACATGAACATGGCGTCCGGCAACAACTCCAACTTTTCTGGCATGGATGGCTCGTTTTTCGGGGCCTCTCAATCACCCTTCCAATCGCAGGATTTCGACGACATGACCAACAATGCCACCAACAGCGGAAATTTCTCGGGCCAGCCTACCAGCACAAACACGCCCCAGACACACACGCCTAACAACCCTCCATCGGTTGCTAACCCCCACGTATCCCCTTCCGATATCTTCTCCCCCTCTCTCAACCCCCGTTCTCGGCCTACCTCCGCACTAAACACCACCCAGTCGCCTCAGGTGCATCACTCCCCGCAGCTGGGTAGCCCTCAGATGGGTCATCTCGGGTCGCAGAATCAGGGCGGCCAGTTTTTCCGACCTCAGGGTATGCAGGGAGCTGGCACCCCCGGCGGTGCTCCCCCTCAGGGCATGACACAGGGTATGTCTCCCCAGGGTATGCATCAGGGCACACCCAACATGGCCAACACTCAGCCCGGACAAGCTGGACAGCCTGGAGGACAGCACCCCCCGGGCCAATCCCCCGGTCAGGCAGCCGCCAAACTGCCACAGCGAACAATTACCCCACAACAGCTACAGGCCTTCCACAAGCATATCCAGGCAGTTCCGCCCCAGCAGCGGGTTGCCAAGCTGCAGCAACTGAGCCAGTCGCACCCGCAGGCTGCCCGTCTTCTAGCTCAGAAGATTGGCGTCCAGCTCCCTGGAGGAGACCAGCCCATGCAGCAGCAGCCTTCGCAGCAGCAGCAGCCACAGTCGCAGCAGGATGCCAACCAGAAAAAGGTGGAGATGTACAACAAGATGCTGCGGGAATTCCACGCCAAGCGGGGTTCCCCCATGGGCCCTTTCCTTCAGGTCGGCCAACGAAAAATCCCCCACGTCAACCTGTTTTTCTCGGTCATGAAGCAACAGGGCTTCCAGAACTGTACCAACAACAATCAGTGGGGTGCAGTGGCACGACAACTCGGCTTCCAGCCCCAGGAGACTGATGCCCCTCAGCAGCTCAAGCAGCTGTATCAGCAGTGGCTCTTGCCGCTTGACGAAGCTCGACGAAAACGAGCTGCCTCCTCGGCTACTGCTGCCACCCCCGGAGGTAGTGCTGCCACTCCTTCTGCTGCTGCTACTCCTTCCACCATGACCACACCCGGTCCTGCGGCTGACTCTACAGGGACCCCCAAGCCTCCCGTGGCTGAAGAGGATATGGTGGTTCACAAGTACCTGCCCAAGTCGCGGCAGAATGAGGAGCAGTCGATTCGAAACCCCGCCATCATCAAGGGCCTGGGTAACGACCTCAACTTCATTCTGGCCACTATGCCTTTTGCACATGAACTGGGATCCATTAACATTCTGGGTCTGACCAACTCGCTCGAGTCCGGAAACCCCGGAGAGATTCGTCAGGCTCTCGATAAGCTGTTGGTCATCTCCGCCGACCCTCGATGTCTTCTTGGTCTCTATGACTGTGCTAACCTCACCCAGGTTCTGGGAGACCTTGGCCAGGATCTCGTGACCGAGCTGGTCAAGCTGAGCGGCCACGCCACCCCTGAACGAGACTCGTTCAGTGACGAGGAGTCTGAGACCGAAGACTCTACTTTTGCTGCTTCCACTATTGAAAAGGTGTTTGAGAAGTATTCTGCTGACTTTGACAATGACCAGCATACCAACGGTATTGAGGTGGTAGTCGACTCTCTCATGGGTACCGAGACGCGGCCTTCGCACCACTATGACGATGATGACTACTCTCACAGTGACTCTGATTTGTCCGATCTGGAAGTGGAGTTCAGCCATCAGCTGAAGAAGCGAAAGAAGCTCCCCCAGTCCCCCCCTCCTCCCCGGTCCTGCAACTTCGGCAACTACATGGTCATGTTGGAAGAGTGTGAGAACGAGGGTGAGAAGCTGGACCACAATATTGATGGCAAAAATGTCGAGGATGGAACCTCGACGCCCTTCCTCAAGAATGCTCTTGGAGATCGTCTGGTGTGTCTCACGTCGATTCTACGAAACCTTTCGTTTTTGGAAACGAACCAGGCTGCTTTGATTATGGACGAAGCCATCTACGAGTTCATTTTCTCTCTTCTGCGACGAATTGGAACTCTCAAAAACCTTCTTTCCTCCCCACGACAGTACCTCGATGTCCTCAAGGATGTGGCCACGTTCCTAGCTAACGTTTCGCTATCGCTGGTGCTGAAAAACCCCGGCGATGCCTATATCATTCTGCTTCTGGTCATGTTCTTTGGCCCCAACGAGTCGCCTTTCATTGGTACACCAGACGATTACCGAGTTGTCTTCCAGGAGTACAACCCCCTTGTGGACAAGTATCTGCCTTGTGCTGTCGACATTTTTGTCAAGAGTGTGTCTCGAGAGACCCCCAACAAAAAGTTCTTCTTGGAGATCATGCTTGAAAAGTGCCGGGACCCTAAGTACCTGGAGATTTCACAGCTCAACCGAGGGGACTCGGACAAGCCCATGTTCAAGTATGAGATTCTGACCCGAATTTTCGGCATCTGTGTATCTCCCGTCCCCCGAACTGATCTCCAGATCATCCCTCACACTTTCGACATTCGAAAGCCGCTCATGCTACAAGCTCTTTTGGGAGCTGAGATTCTTGCACACATTGTCCCTGCCAAGACTGACAAGGAGAACCTGCCGTTAAGATGGCTTAACTCTGACGACAACTTTGGCAACACGCTCTTGCGAACAGCTTGTGCGCTTGGCTCAGTCAATGTGAGTGCTTACAAGGCCAAGTCGCAGCGACATGACCCCAAGAAGATTGAGGAGGCCAATCCCTTTGCCCGAATCACTCAGAGATGTATCACTATCCTACGAATTCTTGGACTCAAGGCCATGAAGGGCGAGGAAGAGGAGGAATCTGGACCTACCGAGGACGCTGCCTTGCCCCCCGGTGTGTTGCCCAACGTGGAGACCATTTTGGGTGCCATGTTGGCGTTTGAGATGGACTCTGTGGTTGTGCAGCAGATGGCTGTCTTGTCGAACGAGGGAGAGAAGTTTTACGAGGCACTTGGTGGAATTGAAAAGGCAAAGAGTTTGGCTGCCCCTGGTCAATAGCCGGGTCAGTTTCTGTATTATTAATAGATAAGTAATTAACATGGTGTATATTATTCTTTTCTTTGTAGTCGGTACAAGTATCGTACCTGGTATGACCTTCTGAAGTCGTGATATACTAGTGTATAATGCTACTCCACGGTAAATTAGATAAACCATTGCAGATAGTTGAAGGCTACAATACTTTGAGGAGCTTACTATTAATAGTGTTTGTACGAGGTCATGGGGTTACAGGTATAAATAGGGAAGTGCGTATGGTGTTTGTGGAGTGACATCAACACAAAGAATAATCTACTGAGAACGGTGAAACTGCTTGTTGCGGGGTTCAGCTCATTTAGTTTCTGTACCTGTATTTTGAGTACGCATGTGATTCACGTATTGGGATTCACAACTGGGGTCGATGTGCACTAAAAGTAATTAGCTAATAATGCAGTACGAGTATTACATATTGTAATCAAGGGGTGGGGAGACGGACTAAAAAGTGGGTTAAGATGTTAGGATGGCACTTGTGTGAAGCTAAAGGACAGTACGGTTTAGCCGCAGTTCATGCGAAGAGAGACGGTCATGGATGGTAGCGATTACTAAATACTGTACCGGTACAATTTTATACGACAAGTTCTGTTTACTGAGCCTTGGAGGTCTTGGAGTTGCTCAGCTTGACCAGAACACCGGTGTGGTGGCACATGGTAAGAGCATGGAACTTGACGGGAGGCTCAGGCTTGTCGTCAGCGTTCTCGATAGTGTCGTAGAGCTGGACAATTCGGGCCAGAGCGTAACCAGCCTCAGTAAGAGCGTACTGCTGTCCGAGACAGATTCGGGGACCACCGTTGAAGGGCAGGTACTCCCATCCCTTGGCCTGGGAAGCACCATCCTCGTACCATCGCTCGGGTCGGAACTCCTCAGCATCCTCACCCCAGAACTCCTTGAGTCGGTGGGTGGTGAAAACGTGGTAAGAAACGAGGTTGCCCTTTCGGACGACAATGGGCTGCATACCGTCGGGTCCACCACCTCGGGGGAGAGTGGTGTCTCGGGTAGCGTATCGCATGTTGGCGGGGACAGAGGGGTAAAGTCGCAGAACCTCGTTGAGGACGTATCGAAGGTAGTCGCATCGCTTAAGAGACTCGAAGGTGATGGTGGAGAGATCCTCGCCGTCACCAAGGTTCTCGAAAACCTCCTCTCGGAGCTTAGCGTAAACCTCGGGTCGTCGAGCCATCAGGTACAGGCACCAGGACAGAAGAGAAGCAGTGGTATCTCGGCCAGCAAGAAGAATGTTGAGAGCCTGGTCTCGGAGGACAATGGGGTCCTTGGTCTCCTTGGCCAGCTCTCGCAGGAAAACGTACTTGCCGTCATCAATCTCCTTCTCGGACTCCTCAAGAGCCTTCTTAACGTAGTGGTCGACAAAGGCGTGCACTCGCTCACCGGAGGAGTACAGCTCACGGGGTCTCCAGGCCCAGTAGAACATCTGGAGTCGGGCTCGCTGACCAAGGTGCTCCTGGGCGGTGTTGAAATCCTCCTGGAAGGACTTTCGCAGGTGAACGGGCATATCGGTGGGGACGACGGTAGGGTTGGTCTCAACGGTCTGAGATCCAACAGACTGGCCAAACAGGAACTCGGTGGCGGTATCAAGAGTCAGGTTGAAGAAAAGCTCCTGAGCATCGAAGGCAGAGCCGTCCTTGGGGATTCGAGAGGTCATGTACTGGATGTGCTCCTCAATCATCTCGACATCGGAAACCTGGTCTCGAGCAAACTGGGGTCGCAGCATAGCTCGAGAGTGCTGCCATCCCTGGCCATCGAGGGTGAAAATACCGTTACCAAGAACGGGGAGGAACTGAGCGTGTCGCTCACCGAGGCAGAAATCCTTGAACTGGGTGGCCAGCACGGCCTTGAGGTTCTCGGGGTCGACAGTGTGGTACATGTCGACACCAAAGACGGTGGTCTTACAGGTGTATCCGGGGAAGACCTGGGACTCGAACATCCACTGGACAAACTCGAGCAGTCGGTTCTTCTTGGACTCGACCAGGAAGGGAATGAAGAAGGAGGCGGAGAAGGGGAATCGAGAGATATCCTTGGGCTTTCCACACTTCCACTTCTTTTCGAGTCGTCGAGTCTTGAGGTGGTGTTGGACGACGTTGAAGCCATAGTAGGCAATCAGAAAGACGCCGAGCGCCAGCGACAAATTGAGAGCATTCGACATTGTGTTGGTTGGTGGGCGATAATTCCAAAAGAGTTTGGTCCCGTCACCTATATATACCCATCTGTTTTTACGCTCAAAGGCTTTTTCATATTCATGATCGCCTCTGGTATAAGGTTTTACGTTTAGATGCACAGTTGAGGTTCCTGTTAATGGAATGTATTGGGCGGGGATGAGAAGGAGAAATTAAAAGCAGACGGGCAAGGGTCGGAATTTGTGCTACTCCGTCCAGATAAGGCATTGTCGTACGAGGGATTGGTGACCTACGTGTGCGGGACTCTGTTTATTTTGGCTTACATGCTGGTTTCTCCATCTGAAATTGCACTACTCAAAACTTTGGCGCTGTCTTTGATCTTCCCCGCTAACACTTATTCACATGCTGCTGTTAGTGCTTAGAGTTTAGTTTTCCCTTGTTCGCTGTTGTTACGTTGGTGTTTTGAGTTTCAACAGTTGTGGGGACAGAGCTTGACGTTCCAGTCGCCGCAACAGTGCGCATTGGCTATACACGAAATTTGGTTGGATGCTGAGTGCTGAGTAACCTGTGAGTGTTGACGCACATATGGAGTGGATCCGTGTTGGTACATATTCGACCCTCACATGGACTTCTAGACCCTAAACTACTGCCAATCTATATGTTTAGCGCCGTTAGAACCGTTCAGACTGCGTAATCAAGCGGCCAACTGAAACCTGGGTTTGCTGCCACCTTCTCCGCATTCACCATTTGCTGGGTACAACGTGAAGGTTTAGAGTTAATTGTCGTGCTGGTGGTTAGCGCTGAGAAGCGCTGAAGAAGCCCTTTCAGAGACAAACTGCGTGGAGAAACGGACGATGAAACACAGAAGGGGGACGGTTTTGGTGAATCATTCTTGTATAGTAATTACTGTTCTATGTTTGGTATATTTCCCTTTCGCCTCCCTTTTTTGAACAAGGGTTGCCTTACCCCGGATATACCCCATACCCCAGACGATGCAACGAAGGCTTACCCCCCCTGTCCAAAAGCACAGATTATTAAGCGAGAGTGCGGTTTGAGATTTGACGTAACCCGGGAATCCCCGCCCTCTCTCTTGGCCTCCCCTGCATCATGTGGTCTCTTCGCACAACTCCTCTCTCCATTCGTCCATTCTGTGTCTGGGGGGCTTGCTGAGTTTTGTCTTTTTGACAAATGACGTCCGACTTTGATAGCTTTGTTTGGAACCCCGCGTTTCGCTAAACATTGGGACTAAAGAAGTCAAAAGAAAAACACAAAAAAAGGGATACTGTAAACACAAAACGTAACATTAAGTCTGAGACTAGAGGCACACCCAGCGCCGTGAAAAATCTCTGAGAGCAGAATGTCTGAGCTCACGATATAATTCGACGCCTCTCAGTGCAGAAATTCCATCCTATACCACGGTCCCCTCAGCGACATGAAATTGTTGAGTGAAGCCAAAAGGATTTTCCATGCAAAGGAAGAACGTGAAAGTGAAAAAGAAAAAATAAAAAAGGAAAGACGACAGATCAAGAGCACCCACCAAACTCAAGAGTGGGCACTATTCAGACATACAAGTAAGATACTCCACGTTATATGAAACGAACCATCATAGTTTCTCCGAAGACGGTCATCAGATGGAAATTTCATAACCATCAGTCTCGTCCCGCGGACAAAAGTCCAACGTGGCAACAGATTGTCATGCTCAGTCCCGTTGATCTCTTGATAGAGATCTCCAGATTGCCCACGAATTGACCTTCGCGGTGCACGACGCTGTGCGTCTCGTGTGTACCAACTGCGTGCTGCTTTCCCAAAAACAATTATTGTAATGTCACGAACATTGTCACATGGCTGTATCGATTTGTTGCAAGCTCTCCTGGCTATGTAAACGTAGTGGCGGTACAGTAACGGTCAATCGTCTCGAACGTGTGGGAAAAGGATGTCTGTGTGGTAGATATTTACAACAGATAAAAAGTGCATAATACTTTACCTGGTACCAGGTAGATAACTTGACTATATGAACATACATCATGCTCACCACAAGTGGTGGTGTCTATGTTCTTGCCTATAGCCCATCCACTTCAACACCTCCAAGCACCAATACAAAGGCCCTTGTCACATAATTACGAATCTGGGACGGGCGTGCGCAAACTCTCTGTCTGACATGGTTTTTTCAACCGGAAAATTATCGGGGTTAGGAGTGTTTTCCGTTCCTTTAGACTCTTACCTCCGTTTTGGTCCTTGGTTCCGTCTTGGCTTGTTCTGTTCCGTCCAAGTGTCATAGATCAAACGGAACTTTTCTTGAACGGCAGTTAAATGCTATAGAACTGTGTGTTGTGCATCCAGCGAGTAAGCCACTTCACCGTCCATTGAATACCTTCGTCATCGATCATGAGGCGATGCCTGCTTTTCACGATAATTATCAACGGGAGCTAGAAACATGGCTTAATTAGCAATAATATTAGGAGTCAGCATGTGAATGTTACCAAAAACTGTTATCGGAGATGGGGCGTGAATGTCATTTTTGTTGTATTTGCTAAAATATTGTTGAGCTAACACGGAATTTACAAACCTCCGTGTCACTTACTATTCTTGTCTGAAGTACGGTACATGGTGACAAAACACATGCAGAATGATTGCTTGTTCTTTGTTTTCCCACGATCCTGGGGTTGAAATTAGGTGGGGTGAGGTTGTAATGGGGTTTGAATAACTCTCATGGTCGCCACTATGCACGAGAAGTGCATTACGAAAAGCGGGTTCCTATCACACCTGTCAATGATGCGCAATGGGACTGGTCGCGATAGACGGTAACGGACTGCACTATTTCCGTCCAGCATTGTCGCACATGCCGTTGCTTAGCTGTCTCGGTTTTAGGAAATCTAATGCTCCTTTGAATAAGTTGCGCATGTCGAAAGGGGAAAGGGCAACTTCAGCCAAAGGCAATCTCACCCATGGCTTTTGAAGATCATGGGGTAGTATGAATAATCAGATTGTAATACTGCACAGCACGATAACAACCCAACATAAGCAAGATCTGTAGATTGCGACATGTGCAAGCTGATCGTTTGACTTACTGGTAGTATATTCTTGATACAGTTCTCGATACGAATCCCTCTTATGGGTCTTGCCCCACGTGTTTTATGATACAAGTTGTATGCCCCTTGCGCTCCTCATCACCATCCACTACCGAATCGTACGTTATTTCAATTACTTGTACCCTCAACCCCTATGTAATTCCCACATCCCGTATTGCCCATGTATTCTTGGCTACAAATTTCCAAAGAAGAATGTTGCCCCTCCTCCCCCACCATGACGGACACGGGGGTTGTTGTTTTGAGGCATGTGATAATAGAAAGCATCGAAAAAGTACTCTGGGCTGTTATTATAAGCAATAGCTATTTGGTTTGGTTTGAAACCTGTCTACATTATCGTACAGTATCGTACCTGGTACGGAGCAATCCCCGATTCCCGACTACCCGTAGTCGCCTCCAGCCTCAAAAGTGACATTGTGTTTCATAGTTCATACGCCATGGGTCTATGTGCTGTACATCTTTGAAGATGTTCGACTTTTCGATCCCCCCGTGTGTAATGATACCAGTAGCAGCTTTTGAGATATTCTCAACGCTTTTTGTCGGTGTACTTATTCATGTCTGCCGTGACGCCACGAACCCTGGGAGCCTCTGTTGCCAACAATCGACTGAATAAAACTCCGCTCTGATGACCTGTTTCTGGAGGCAGTCTTCACATGTGATCGAGTACAATATCATCATACTTGTGTGTCTAAATACGCACTTTCTTGCTTCCTCTTTTTCAGGGTTTTTTTTTTTTCTCGATCGCCCAATCCGACGATATTCCACAAAATATGCATTCAGATGCAGGCTCTTTGAGACCTTCACATAGTGTTGAATACAAGCCTTGTACCGTAACCTCAGAAAGATGTATATGAAATTCCATTCAAATTGCTAATTAGTGCGATGGGGCCACTTGATGGCCACAAACTCGTATTCTCTAAATGTTGCCTTGTCCAAAACCTGCTTCTCTTATACTTGCCCCAGCTCATCTGCATTGCGTTGTGTGGGGATTACCTGGTGTTAGAGTTTGGAGATGTATAGTGCAGACAAAAGTTGCTCCATATAACTTGTTCAGCTGGGATGCCACACAGACAATTGGTTTTCGGAGATGTATCCGGTCTCTGCTGTGTCGTTGTTGTGTTAAATTGTTTGAGTGTCATATCCAGATGTCAGCATTGTGACTGAGTGCACAATTGTGAAGCTCATGCATTAACAGAGATCGTCTATACACAATAACACTTATCACAGATCCGGCGGTGGTTTGTGGAATTTCCTGTTGCAGGATCTTGTATTTCATGATCTTCTACCTTATTACTGTGTTCAGTTTGGCCGAGATAACACAGTGTACTGTACATCTTTTTAACGCTCCCACTGTGTCGCTGAGGGTGCACAGTAGCTAGAACTTTTAGGATATGTAGGTGCTCCTTTGAAGCTCGCCGTAGTCTAGAACTTCTGCGGGTATAACGGCTGTGGTGATGATAGCCAGTCCTAGGACACCCGTAGTATCAGCTTTGTTACTTTCCCCAGACTTACAGTGAACAGCTCTATGGTAATTGGAGAATAGGGGGCATATACGAGCACGATACTTGTCCTCTTTATTATCTCATCTGATATGATATCGTGTACTACTTGTATTTTGGGGCACGGGTGGCCTTTGTCTGATCGGAAATGAGCGCATATTGTCGCCGTATCGAGTGAGCTGTTCATTTGTAATACAAAACACGCTTCCCATTCCTTTTGGCAGACCTTTTTTATTTGGGAACGTTGAGGGTTTTACACAGTAAATCGCTCTTTAAACGAGCTGTAAAAAGTCTCAAGGAAATACACTCACTGTTTATCATACTTGTACTCACGAGTCGCGGGTATCGTATCGCCTTGTAGTATAATACTCTACATCGCCTGATGTCTGTTTAACTTTGAATGTAGCGATGAGAAGGGGTCTGGGGTTTAATGTGATACGACAAGTTTAATAAACCGGTCAATTGATGCTGTACGCTCGCTGGTGCTGCAAATGTTAGTGCCTTGGCGTGCCATTGTCTGCTGCAGTTCATTTGTGTACTGACAACTTCTTGAAATGCCTTATAAACCCCATTCAACACATTTACACCCAACAGAGAGGCTGATGAGAACAGATGTCCCAACCAGGGCGCCATGCACACCCCATCTAAGCCACGCAAAGTCTGTTTCAGTCTAGACCCACTAGAAAATTCCAACACGTAATGACAATGGCAAGCAAACAACATCAGCCACAGCCCCCACAATATCGGCTCCAACATGTCGAGTTCGACAGCACACGTGACTTTTGCCACTTGCCATAGTATCACAGCAATCACCCTGTTATAGGGGGGTTTCAAGGCACACACGGGGTTTCTATTGCAGACAAATGCACACTTTCAAACTATAATCCGCACTTGGAGGCCGAGACAACTTGCGGGGTATGGGCTAGTGAAAGCATACCAGTCCACGGACGAATGAGGCTTTTTTCCGGGGATTTTGGCGCGTAATCAAACTGTAGTGCGATCTGTCACCGGAACGGTATCCACAATGGCCAATCTCTAAGCATTGAGGCCATGTGGGGTTAACTTCTGTCAGATTCCATACTTTAAGGTTTGGTCCGGAACAACGAAAATAGATCGGAACGGAGCTTCCGGGTTCGATGATTGGTTATACTGTTGAGGCGTGCCTGGCGCGTGCGCGTAGAAACCAGGTGGGCTACACGGTCCAAGGGATGGATCTCGACTGGCTGAGCGGGATCGAGCGACTCCCAAGGTGTCCCCTCTTGAGAACATGGCAATTTTCCGTCGTCAATAACAATATCTAGCGCGTGTGTGCGGCTGTGGATGGGTAAGTATTGTGTCGAGTCTAAGAATCTACGAATAATGTGCAAGAATCGGCCTGTAAAGGGATGATGGACGGCAGTATCGTGGCAATTGGTATGGGCGTACAAGGCCCAACAGCTCGTATCCAACATAGAGGCTCAGTTTGGGCGTGGGGACTATTTATATGGCCAAGCCAAGTGACCCCCCAGCAGGTTGGGCTGCACCCAACAATAAATGAATGGCGTACAGTAGCGTTACACCAACAAAGGGAGAAAAAGTGTGACCTGGGTGGTGAGACAAAAATACGCGAATATTGGGCCAATGGGCATGGTCCCCGCGTCTCAACACGGCAGCTTATACACACACGTGACTGCATCCCTCGCTGTTATTTCTCCCTTCTGCCTCGGACCTGATCCCACCGCTGATCTGAACACCACAGAGGTTCCGAGCACTTAAAGTTATAACTAAGTGGGACATATGCTGGCAGAAAACGCTGGAACAGCGTGTACACTCAAAAATGGGGGCGTGAGGTGGTGTGACTATTATAGCGTTCAGATGAGGGCGCAGGGTCATATTTGACTCATCAGGCCAGAATTTGGGGGACCACCGACTCATAGAATGCACTCAATGGTGGGTTGCGCCGGTACTTGGCCGTGGCCTCATTTGCTTCCGCACATTTCCATTGCTCGGTACCACACCTTGCTTCTCCTGCACGCCCAACCTTAAATGGATTACATTGACCAACATCTTACAAGCGGGGGCTTGTCTTGGGTATATATAAACAGTGGGTCTCCCAATCGGTTGCCCTTCTTTTTTCTTTCCCCACAGATTTCAAATCTAAACTACACTACACAATGCCTGTTACTGACGTCCTTAAGCGAAAGTCCGGTGTCATCGTCGGCGATGATGTCCGAGCTGTGAGTATCAACCACTGATTGCGACATTGATCGCGTTGCGGGCCGCAATTGCGCAACACGCTCAATTACCACACTTCACACACCACACCGCGACATAATAACTAACCCAGCTTTTCGACTACGCCCGAGAGCACAAGTTCGCCCTCCCCGCCGTCAACGTGACCTCCTCTTCCACCATTGTCGCTGTTCTCGAGTCTGCCCGAGCCAACAAGTCCCCCGTCATCATCCAGATGTCCCAGGGTGGTGCCGCTTACTTTGCCGGTAAGGGTGTCGACAACAAGGACCAGACCGCCTCCATCCAGGGTGCCATTGCTGCCGCTCAGTTCATCCGAACCATTGCCCCTGTCTACGGCGTCCCCGTCATCATCCACACCGACCACTGTGCCCGAAAGCTGCTCCCCTGGCTCGACGGTATGCTCGACGCTGATGAGGAGTACTTCAAGACTCACGGCGAGCCCCTCTTCTCTTCACACATGGTTGACCTCTCTGAGGAGGAGCACCCCGACAACATTGCCACCACCGCCAAGTACTTTGAGCGAGCCGCCAAGATGAACCAGTGGCTCGAGATGGAGATTGGTGTCACCGGTGGTGAGGAGGATGGTGTTGACAACACTGGTGTCGACAACTCCAAGCTCTACACCCAGCCCGATGAGGTCTTCGAGGTCTACAAGGCCCTTGCCCCCATCTCCCCCAACTTCTCCATCGCCGCTGCCTTCGGTAACGTCCACGGTGTCTACAAGGTCGGCAACGTCAAGCTGCACCCCGAGCTGCTCGAGAAGCACCAGGCTCACGCCGCCAAGGAGGTTGGCAACACCAAGGAGCACGGTAACGGCAAGCCCCTTTACCTTGTCTTCCACGGTGGATCCGGTTCTTCCGACAACGACTACAAGGTCGCTATTGACAACGGTGTTATCAAGGTCAACCTTGACACTGATCTGCAGTACGCCTACCTTGTTGGTATCAGAGACTACGTTCTCAACAAGAAGGACTACCTTATGAAGCAGGTCGGTAACCCCGATGGTGACGACAAGCCCAACAAGAAGTACTTCGACCCCCGTGTCTGGGTTCGAGAGGGTGAGAAGACCATGTCTGCACGACTTGACTCTGCCTTCGAGGTTTTCAACGCTAAGAACACCTTGTAAGTTATGTATAAAAGATGATGTTAGAACGGGGACGATATATGAGCAATTGACTATTCATGAACAAACAACTTGTAATTGCATTGATGTAATGTCCATGTAAAGAGACGTGAAAAGACGTAAAAAGACGTAAAAGACGTAAAAAGGCGTAGAAGACGTAAAAAGACGTGGGGGTTTAGGCCTGTGTATAGCGACGCGATTTTCAGTTTGTGGGGGTTACATTTGGTTTTCTTTCGTTTACGCAAGGCAGCAGCCTCTTTTTCCCATTTTTACGTCCCAAAATTTTTCAGTAGGCGCACTAGATATGGCATCGGCTTGGAATTCTCCGTGGACGAATAGTTTTTCCGTTTTATGAAACTTGTGACTGAAACCGGGATTTCATGCTAAAAGCAACCCGAATAGGTTGCTGCAGGGTTTAGCTTCAGATTTATGAATAGCTAATAGGGAACACAGATGTAGCATTTGGTGTCGTATTTGTAGATATATCGTATGCTTGTAGTACTCGTACTCGTACAGATATTAGGATTGGGGCCACCTTTACTCGTATGATTTCAGTGCAATATTTTGACAGCTGCAATTCAGACAGGTGTGGTTCGAATAAATCTTTTTTTAGATGTTTTCAGATGCACCTCGGCTGAGCCACGCATATAATCTTAGATCAAATATAGAAGTGTACGATGACTAAGGCGGGTTTGTATTTCCCTTGAAGTAAAAAAAATCAGCAGCCCTAGCAAGTAGCTTGCTTAACTACTGTATAAGGTGACATACTGTCTGACATAATCGTTGCACATGTCTCACATTTGCAGTGTTTCATTCCATGGGGCTGGTTAGGGAGTTAAAAAAGGAGTCAAAAAAGAGGAGTCTAAAGGCCAGAAGCAGAAGAGCCAAAAGTTGTTTGAAGTTGGGGCAGGGCAGTCATAGTAACGACAGAATGCGATATTATGGAAGTGGCACAAACTAGAAAAAAACAAGACCGGTTTTACAAGCGGCAATTGAATATATTGGGTAAAAAAATAGCACTCATAACACCTTCCACCACACAAATAATACCCCCCCCCTAGTCGTGCGTGCTCCACCTGGACATGCCCAAGTGGCAAACAAGGTTGAAGGTTGCTCCTGGAGGTGCATGCTGTCCCATTGTACGATTACGCTGCTGACAGTCCCACCTCATCTCATCTCTATCAACATCTCAATTGCACAGTCACATACAACATGACTCTCTACTACACGCTTGTCTTTGCCATTCTGGTAGCAGAGATGGCCACCTTCCTGCTGCTGGTGGCCCCTCTGCCCGAGAAGATTCGACGACAGTTTTTCCTGTCTCTCGCTAAGCTCGAGGTGCTGGAGAAGCTGCGACTGGGCCTCAAGTTCACTTTCGTCTTCATCCTTATCCTCTTCATCGATTCCGTCAACCGAGTCTACCGAGTGTCTGTCGACCGGTCCACCGGCGAGTACAAGGGCAACCTGGTTGCTACTGAGCGATCCGAGCTGCAGGCCCGAAAGTTCTACAGCCAGCGAAACATGTACCTGTGTGGCTTCACTCTGTTCCTGTCTCTGATCCTCAACCGAACCTACTCCCTGGTCATTGAGCTCATCAACGCCCGAGACCTGATCAACGAGCTCAAGGGCTCTTCCAACTCCAAGGTCAAGGGCGAGCTGTCTGCCTCCGACGCTGCCAACAAGGAGATCACTCTCCTCAAGGCTGAGCTCCAGCAGAAGGACAAGGACATTGCTGCCCTCAAGTCGCAGTCCGCCAACCTGTCCACCGAGTACAACCGAATCAGCGACGAGCTCAATGCCTCTTCTGGCAACGTCAAGCTCGACAAGAAGACTGCCTAAAATGATATAATCAAAAATACCATTGTGTTAAACCCATGGCGTGTAAGTCCGAAGCAATTGAGAACGCTCTGCTCATATAGCCCACCTTTTCAGAACTGGCACAATAGAGACTCCAACACTACGCATCACTACGATACTTGTAGATACTCATCAAACAATTATTTATACCACCCATTCTATATAATACATGCACCCTAACCGCTCTCAGCGGGGTAAGCGTTGCTCTTGTGCTTAGGAGTGAACTCAAACTCATCTCCAACGGGACCCAGGAACCGCTCAGTGACCTTGATCCAGTCTCGGTAGTCGCTGGAGCCCAGCAGAGTCTCCATCTCGTCTCGTCCCTTCCACAGATCAGGTCGATCGTTCATCTTGGCAGGAAGGTACTCAAGAATGCCCGAAGGCACGTATCGGTGTGTGAAAGACATAAACTCGCACATGTATCGTCGAGTCTGGTTGACACCGTACTGATCTGAACCCCAGTGCTCCAGACCGTACTGGGCAAACTTCTGGAAGTACTCGAGTCGCTCGGTGGCAGACTTGTCGATGTTCTGTCTGCTCTCCACCTCCTCGAAGATCCAGGGCTTGATAAGAGCACCTCGGGCCACCATGACGGAGTCCACATGGGCCTCTTCAACAGCTCGATGCCAATCCGACCACGCGTAACAGTCTCCGTTACCAACAACCCAAGTAGGGTGAGTGATGACATGATCGTCCAGCTCACTCTTCTCTCGAATAGCGTCTCGCGAGTTGACAACAGAGTCGGCAACCTCTCGAATGTAGTTCCAATCGGCCTGCTTGGTGTATCGCTGGGCTCGAGATCGGCCATGCAGGGTGAAAGCGGCAGTCTGACCCTCGGACAGAAGTCGCTGGGTCAGCTTGTGAGCGGTGGGGGTGGATCCAGTTCCAGTTCGCATCTTGACGGTGATGGGAACGTCTCCAGACACCATGCTCATGCCTCGCACAATTCGAGCAGTCTTTCCCTGCTGGTCCATGAGCGCAGAGCCGGCTCCGGATCGGTAAACCAGATCAATGGGGCATCCACAGTTGAGGTTGATCTCGGAAATGCCAGTGCACAGCTCAGAAACGGCCTGGGCTGCCTTGATGGCCTGCCAATGCTTGGGAGCAGTAAGCTGGACACCAAAATGGTTACCCTCAGCAACCTCGGAGCTGTGGCATCGAGTAAGAGCCCACTCGGCCTTGTGTCCCTGGATAAGGGGGAGAGTGAGAGCCATCTCTCCGTAGGTAACGTCGGCACCCAGATCCTTCATCAGACGTCGGTAGGGCAGGTTTCCGACGGTGGTGAGAGGAGAAACAATGTACTTGCCCTTGAGATCCAGCTTCTTCTTTTCACTGGGTCTTATTCGGCCGGTGTCGATCTCAATAGTCTCCTTCTTCTCCAGCTTGGTCTGCTCGTCATCCTCGTCTCTCACAATCTGCGCGTCAATGAGCTTGATGGCCTCCTCGGACTTTGACATATCGTACTTCTTTCGCTGAAGGGGGTTGAGGTGCTTGAAAACGTGGTTCAGCTCCTTGTTGGACTCACTGGCCTTCTTCTTCTCGTCGTCCACCATGAGCTTGCCTTCACTGTCTCGGTGAGAAGACAGCCATCTGCACTTGAAGCCCTGAGGACACTCACCAGTCAGATCAAAGACAGGACAGACACCCTCAATGTCAACTGGTTTGGACTCAAGGTACTTGTTGAGATCATGCTCAAACTTGCACTTGTTTCCGTAGGTGCACTCCTTGGCGGTGCCGTCCTCGTTGAGCTGCAGAGCGCTGGAACACATTTTAATCACGTCCTTTCGCTGCTTCAAAGACCGGTTCTTGTTCTGTCCACCCTTCTTCTTCTCCTCGGGCTTCTCTCCGCCCTCGGCCAGATCGTCGTTGGCGGCAGCAGGAGCGTCTCGAGCATCAACGGGGGCTCGAGCAACAAGATAGTCGGCCTTGATGCTGGCGACACCTCGAGTTCGGCCCTCGTTCAGCTGTTTTTCGTAAACAGCATCCACGATGGTGTTGGGAAGCTCCTCGACCTTGGTTTTCTTGACAACGGGTTCGTCAGACATTGTTGTGTTAGTTGTAGTGTCTTAGCCTGGGGTCTCGTCAAAATATATTTCACGATTCTTTTTTCCACTTTAAACCTTATCGCGAGCAAAATTGAACTCTATGAAGATAGCCAGGAAAAATTGAAAAATCATCCATCTCTAAAACTACACACGCTCTTTTTAACCCCATGGACCCCCAGGAAAACCGGATCAGAAAGGTGTTCCGAAAACGCAAAGAGGAGGGCCGTCCAGTCACCGTGGCTGGACCCATGGTCCGGTACTCAAAACTGCCGTTTCGAGCTCTAGTCAGACATTTCGACTGTGATGTTGTATACTCACCCATGATGCTGGCGCGTGAGTTTTGTAGAAACCAGACTGCCCGTCTGTGCGATTTCACAACCAACAAGGAGGATTTCCCGCTGCTTGTGCAGCTTGGAGGAAACAACGCTGAGGATATGGTCAAGGCCGTCAAGATGCTGCAGCCATATGTGGACGGTATTGGAATCAACTGTGGATGCCCTATCAAAGAGCAGATTCGAGAAGGAGTGGGGGCAGCTCTTATGACTGCCCCGGAGCTTGTGGCGGAAATGGTGGCTGCTATTCGAAAGGAATGTGGACCCGAGATTTACGTGGAGGTCAAAATGCGGATCCACAAGGACCTGAGCGACACAGTGCACTTTGCAAAGCTCGTAGAGGATGCAGGAGCTGACTCTATCAGTGTACATGGCCGTCTCGTGCCACAGCGAAGTAGAACAGCTCCAAACTACGACGGTATCAAGATAGTGAAGGAGACGGTCAAGATTCCGGTGATCGCCAACGGAGATGCATTTACAACTACTAACATGGAGGAAATCGTCAAACTGACGGGTTGCGACGGGGTCATGGCCGCTCGAGGCATCCTTAGCAACCCTGCGATGTTTGCAGGATACACTAAGACGCCCTGGAGAGCTGTCGAGCTCTTCTGGGACTACGTCACGGCATATGGGCTTCCCTACGCACTCACCATCCACCACTTTTCGGAAATGCTGGAAGCTGAGTTTACCCGGTACGAGAAGAGGGACCTGAACGAATGCAAGAACATGGTGGAGCTGATAAAATGGTTCGATGATCGGTTTGATCTTAAGCGACCTGGCGACGAAGGGTTTGCCACTAGAGACGAGTATCCCTGGAAGGATAGGGCCAAATTTGTATATAACCACCCGTCCACAAAAGCCTAAAATAGATATATTTAATACAAAACAGATAGAAATTTGAACTGGTTTTGGGTCGTCAAAAGTATGGCCTCGGGCACCTTGAAACTGGATGGACAGAACGCACAATAACAGGCCGTTATAAACCAATAAAGCAAATGAAAGGGGTTAAAAAAACGAACATATGCCTATTTTAGACATGTCTATTTTAAAATAAAAGCATTTCTATTGTTCTGAGACTCAAAAAAAGGATTTTTTTTTACTATTTTTTTTTTACTATTTTTTTTTTTATTTTGTTACTTTAAGGGAAATGCATTCAGCTATATAAGAGGAGTGAAAGGTCTCAGACGCAGACACTCCTTAGCCATGCGGGCCCAGTCGCTTGTGTATAGAGACTCTTGTTATCTTTTTTTATCTTTTTCTTTTAGGTCTCGGGCTCTTAATTACTCATGTTCCAAAACTATCTCCCGTGTTCCACCCTCTCCTCTAAATCCTCTTGTCCATCATATCAGCCAGTAAGTATTGTAAGTGGCTTTCTCATTCCTCCAAGAACTCCTCCTCGTTTCCTCCTGCTCGCATGCGCCTTTTTTGCATGTCGCGCGCGTATCCTGACTGAGCTTTCTTGAACAGGTACAGGTGGTCTCGTTGGACGTTGGGGAGAGAGCCATCGAGCCCTTTCTTTCGCATGGTACGCTCAAAGTCCCACATTGCTTGCGCTAGTTCGCGAATGTGGTGTTGTAGACCGAACTCAGCTTCGATGAGGATCCAATCCGCCATTCTCTCGGGTAGGGGGACGTGGGCTAGCTCACAGATGCCTTTAACCGCTGGACATTGGTTGAAGATGTGGCCGTGAATCTTTGCTTTCTCCGTGTAGGTGCGACATATGCCACAGCCTGGGGTGTTGTACTTGAAAACAGAATTCTCGTAAGCGACTCGAATGACTTTGAGGCGGGTTAATCTCAGGAAGTGCAGGGTAGCGGTGCTCTTGGAATCAATCCGGTAGTGGGCACTGAGGTGTGAGTTTGCGGCAATCCATTTGCTATAGTCCTTGTCGACGTCCATCGGTAGGTACTCCTTCCATGTATCGTTTTTCTGGGGTTTGACCGAGAGTCTCCATTAGTTCTTGGCTTCTTCTGGAGTGGCCTGGATAGAATCAAGGAGATACTTCCACCGTTTTTTTTTATTCTAGGGAAATACATTAAAGCTACTTGAGGCCTATAAAATGCTGAAACCCACACGTCGGACTCAAACTCGGGTAATTTTATTCACTTTTTTGAAAACAAATTCTAAAAAATTAGTGTTTTTTCATACCCGGTCCCTTGGCCCAGTTGGTTAAGGCGTCGTGCTAATAAGAAATTAGCCTCTTTGCAACGCGAAGATCAGCAGTTCGATCCTGCTAGGGACCACATTTTCCCTGGTTGTATAGTGTAGCGGTTATCACCTTGGATTCTGAAGAATACTTCGACTTCCAGTAACCCCGGTTCGATTCCGGGTACGACCTTTTTGCCCTAGAAGGGTCTATATTTTTGCCACATGGCTTCCTTTTTACGTAATAATCATTCAAATACATTATACTAAAACAAAGAGGCTTGATACGACCTGCGTCAAGCGTGTGGCTGAGGTGCCAACTTACAGGGAGCCAGTGACTCGCTGGATGGAACTCTCGGTTCCGTAAACTGCAGGAGCAATTCCAACAAGCTTGTTATCCAAATCATAGACAACGTAGGCGGATCGCAGAAAGGTGTCTCCAAAGAGAATGTATCCAGAAGAGTACTTTGCAGAGGCGATACCAAAGACGCAATCTTTGGAGTCGAGGCCAAAGTTGCTGAGAGGCATGACGAGCTGAGAAGAAGGGACCGAAATAGTGGAACCTCCAAACTTGAAGTCCACTTTGAACGATTCAGCGTTGCAATCAATGATATAGAGCTGGGTGTTGGGCTCGAGTTTCTTCAGCTTGAGCTTCTTCTTGAGACCAGAGAAGGCTGCTTCAGGAATGTAGGTGAAGGAGGTTCCCGAGTCGAGAATGGCATTTCCTCCTTCGGAAAGACTCTCTCCGTCAACAGAGATGCCCCCGTAAGGGACCTGGAAAGCGTAGGGGGAAGTCAGACGCAGAGTTTCTAGGGAGCCGGAATACTTTTTAGAGTCAACAGCTCCAAACAGTACAGAGCCGGTGGTGGCTTCAATGGAGTCCAAGTAGAGCGAGTAGACATTTCGCTGGATTATTCCAGACTTCTGAAGCAAAATGGGAAAGTTATCATACTTTGTTTTGGCAGCCTCTCCAGATACCAGTCCGATTCCGAAAACGCCAACTCCTCCAGGAGCATCAACTGCACTAGCAAACTGAAAGTCCGGAACAGTAGCACCTCCAATAGTAATGGTATCGGTGACCCAGTCTCCTGCTGCGCTTCCAGAAACGTACTGGATGGAAAAATCGTTGGAGATGAACTTGTAGGTTGACGAGGAAGAAGAGTCATACTGACCTGTAGACTCGCAGGCGTTATTGGCACAATCTCTGGTGTTGTTGCTGGAGTAGACCCAGAGATCGGAAGATCCAGTGTCGACCAAAACAGTAAATTTCTGAGCAGGAGTGCCCAGGGTGATATCAGCCGAGTAGAAAACGTAATTCTGAGAAGTCAGGGTGACATCAGTTTGTCGTCTGGCCAAAGCAGTGATATTCGACCAGAGATGACGATGCCCTTCAAACTTGGAATGCTTGGTAAAAGGCACAGCCAAGTAGCCCTTGGAGGAGGGTGCAGCAGCTACCAGAGCTAGCAGCGAAAGAAGAGAGAGGTATGAGACCATAGTGAGTTGGAGAGAATGTGTGTGCTTGGGTGAACAAATCCATCAGCTTCTGGGGTCATTATATAGCTCTCTAAACGCCGTGTATTCCCCCTCCACCAAGAAAGGAGCCGTGCCAATATCCCCAGTGCCGCAACACTATTTTTTGGTGTCGTGTGGATTTTGATAAGACACTCTGCTGTCTGCTGTCTCCGACTACTTTCAGATATGCCCACCACTGAACGTACACCTTTTGATCTTGTCACCAACCCCTGCATTCATCTCGTTAAAAGGAGGAGAGAAGTAGTTTCGATGTTGTCCAGCCTAATACTTGTAGCTATTCACATCAACCAGTCCAAATGCGAACGGCACAATTGTAGCCTCATACAAGCCTGAAAGAGTTCTTGTCAAAGTTTCAATAGTTTCCATTGTTCCAAGATGCTTAGTCTCAGATTGTACCTACTTGGCGCCTTGGTGTCATGCCTGCCCATCACTTGACTTCGGCATACATGCCCAGGAACGCTATAGGTTGTGTCGGAGGCCTGACCTGACTTTAAAGTGTAGTTTTATGTTGATTTTTAAAGAGATATCTAGTGGTAAGAAAATTGCTGTTCAAGAAACTACTGTACGTCGTCAAAGCAACTCCTGGCTCGATTTACGACTGCTCAACCTTCTGTGGGTTGCAATATCAAGTACAACATGGCCCACCCACACTAATGGAAACCAATCTAAGATACTGCCAAGCTGTCAGAGTGTCATGCAGGCTTCGATAAACAGTCTGTTTCGCAATCCACAGACATCTACAACTGCGTCCTTCATAGGGCTCTGTTTGACATGTGCCACGTGAAAAAGGATCAATACATTGCCCGGCGGCCGTTTCCAGTGGGACCTGTCACAGTAGATAGGGCGATGACGGCATGGTCTTGCAAAGTCGGAGATTAAAAAAAGAAAAATGCAAAGAAATAATAATATTAAATATTTATTTTATGTCTACGATGGCAACTAATATTAATTTGTTTTTGGTTTACGCATCAAAGGCCTTCTCCACCACGGTAGTACCAGCAGGCTCCTTGATAACGTGGGACTCGGAAAGAATAGTGGTGTCCTTTCGGTCGTCCAGCACAATGGAATCCGAGGTATTGTCGCATTCGATTTCTCCAGCTTCTCGAATGACAGCAATGCCGGTTTCTTTGTCAGCAGGCTTATCCAGGGCAGTGAAAGGCTTGCCGGTGGCGAGCGAGTAGATTTTGAGAACTGATAACCGGATAAAGAGAATGCCAAAACCCCACAGCAGCGAGCCCGCAGGAGCAGCCACGAAGGCTCCGAAGGCCGACCAGTCGTCTCCGTAGAGTCCTTCCAGCAGAATAATAAGCTTGATACCCTCCTGGGCGCTCTTAAAGTAGACGGAGCCAAAGGCGAACACTGTAAGCATACCACCAAAGCCTCCTCCAATGACTTCCCAGCCAGTGAGGAAGTACATTCGTTTGGAGAGTCCACAGAACATGATGGGGATGACAGCAGCAGAGAAGAGATCGGCAATCAGGAAAATATTCAACACATTGGGAGCTTTGAGAGCAACGACAATGACGGGTGCGTTGATGCACAGCACGATAAGACGCACCCAGATCATGGGGACCTTGTTTCGGAAAAAGTCGTTGGAAATGGTGGAGGCCATAGCCGACTGACTGGAGTCGTAAGAAGCCACAGAAAGAGACAGGACAAAAGCCACAGTGAAGCCAATCACCCAGCCCGGCATTTCCTTGAGCACGTAGAAGAAGGCCAGAGCAGAACGTTCGTCTCCGTAGACAAAGACCTGTCCGTCGATTTCAAGCTTAGCCCAGACAGCCAAAAGACCGGTGAGACCCACGACAGTCAGAACAATGAGGACAATGGAACTGGCAATGGCACAAGCCCAGAACAGCTCCGTGTTGTTCTTGGAGGCAAAAGTTCGCATCCAGAAACCACTTAAGAAACAATCGTTGGTAGCGATAGCAACAGGGAGAATATAGATGAGCTTGTTAGCCAGCAGGTTGGGTGCCAACATACCGGATTTGGCAGGCTCGGAGGGATCCACGTGGAAGTAGACTCCCAGACCAACACAGACAATGACCATGAGTACCAACATCATTCCTCCCTGGAAGTTATCAGTGAAGAAAGAGGTGTGGAAACCACCAACGGCGGTGTAAATGGAGGTGAAAACGGCCTGAACAATCAGAACAGGTAGGGCATCGATTCCGGTAAGAGTCTCGATAGCAGCCTGGACGGCAGAAAGCTCAGCAACCATATACAGATACATCGTTCCGATAGTCAGACAAGTGAGGTAAAAGGAGGTGAGCCAGCCGTATCGCAGACGGGTCCATTCTGTGAGCACAAATCCGTGGGGGCATGCCTTTCGGACAATTGGACCGACACCAGCAAACAGCATCATTGGCAGAGCCGAAGAAAGACCGTAGACGACCAAACCCTGGACTCCGGCTCGCACAGCAATGTCCGGGTAAGCGTTCAGAGTTCCAGCTCCCATAGCTATGTTAGTAAAGCACTTTCTCACGCAAGTATTAACTTGTTCGAGTTTGGCGGTGTAATCTCAGCCTGGCATGGGGACCAAGCACCCGCAGTGCTGCAATTTGTCCTTGCGTAGTTTGTTAATACTCACCTGATGCCACAAAGTTGATGGCTAGCGGAAGGGCGGTCTTTGTGTTGTTGGCAGACAGAAATCCTTCACTGCTCTGGTTCTGTTTCTTTTGTTTTCGCATGTGCAAGTAGCCAACCACCACTCCCATCACTAGGAAGAAGCAGAGGGTGCAGTAGATGATGGCATTTGAAGCCGGATGTGAGATATATCCCGCCATTATGTTTGTGTCGCAAAGTCGTCTCTGGGTGAAAGAGTGAGTTGTTGGAAAATGCCGAGCTATTTATCATGTGTGTCGTCCACCAGTGCGCATGGCTGTGACTAGGTTTGACTCAAGAAAAGGTTGTGGGAATGCTTGTTTAGGACGTGGATGACTCAAGAGTATGCAACTAATGACTCAAAGTGTCTGAGCTAAAGCGTGGTCTGAAAGTTACTGAAACACAAGTGGGGAAGTGCGGCTGGACATGTATTGCGTTTTGGAGGCCTTTCTGTGCACTTTACACAAGTTTTACGATATTCTGGAGCACAATTTCTGTGTTTTCATGCCGGCTATATCCTCCCTCTTCTGTAAATTTTTCTCTTTCGTCTGCCTCCCTGTCAATTTCAATCAAACTTTTTTTTTTTAAAGCATTTTTTTTCGTCAAACTTTTTCAAGACTTCTTTGTTGGACGACAAAGACTTGGACCAATGAGTTTCGGAACGAAAACAAGCATGTGTATGGGTGAGAGCCACGGCGTATAAATTATAGTAAGTTGATGACTCGGTTAATGGCGTGACTCAAATGACTCAGGAGTCAGGAGTCATGGCGGCTACCCGTTGTTTCACTTGAGTCACTTTCCATAATATTGTCCTCCTGAAATTAGCCTGCGATCTTGTTTTATGCCAAAATTGTTTAATTGGTCTAAAAAGAGTCCCACCTGCGAGACTATAATTGGTCGAGTGATAAACATACAGCATTGTTTCAAGTAGGACAATATAGCGGGGAGGCATAGCTATAGAGATCAATCTATTATAGTACAGTATTACATATAAAAGCCGCACTTCTCAAAAACAGACTGTTAAAGTAACTCTTTTAAAGATGGCAATATTCGCTCGACACTTTTTAACCACTCCCTGCCCCACACATGACTCAACGACATGACTCAACGAAAGGATAAAACACATGTGGGAGTCCTAATCAGTATATAAAGTGGCGACTCTGAAAGGCACAAGACCAAGCTGAGACAAAGGGTCGGAATTCGATAGCCGTTTGTCGTATTTTACAGCGTCTTTTCTCCACGAATGCCTTGTTCTGTTGAGTTGCAGTGCGTCAGGGGTGATTACTGTGTGCAAGCAAGCATGGTCGGTAAAACACAACCGTTGTATCTACGTACCAGGCTCACTCTTGCAATGGTTGAAGATTATTGTCAACCAATTATACCTTGTAACATGTGTTTTTGCCTTTCCCTGCCTGTCATTATTTTTCTCATTATCGGTTTATTGGATTTTAAGTCCTTTAGAATTAAAGATTCAAAGCAAACGCAAGCGAGGTTTGTCAGGCAAATTAAAGAGTGCACTAAAACAAGCAAAACAGGTACGGCGCTGTAGAACTTGCCACAATTATCCCACTCGCGCGTACAGTATCGTACTTGGTAGGAGGGCAAATCGTGAAATAATTTCATATGTCCCCGCTACTATCGTTCAGCAGTAACTCCTCCAGAAACGCACAATTCATTTCCGAGCTGTCAACCCAATACGACATGGACAAGGAAACTCGCCTTCAATTTCAAGCTTAAAGTGCATCTTTTGTACGGGCGGGATCGACACCAGGTTACAGCATCGGGAAATGATTCCGTCCAAGGTTTGGTCTTGATTATTCGTGGGGGGGGGGCACAACTGTGGATGTTGCGAATACGATGAAATTATTCTGTACGTATTGCTTTGGAGTATGACCAAAGGAGTGTGAAAGACTTTGAGGCACCTACAATTCTAATAGCTACCGGTAGCTATTTCGCTGCATCCATGCTTTGGTTGTCGTGTTGAGAGTACTCGTAAATCCTCTAAATAGATATGTCGTTCTTGGGGATTATGGTACCAGTAATTACTGTACGAGCACCACTCTATCTTCTTGTGTCACACTAGCAACATCTATCTACAGTATCGTACGTGCCGGTAGCTATGATGTACAGTATGCCTCACCCCAGCCCAACTTTATCCCATACAGGAAAAGTAACCCAAAGTTGGAGAAGTGAGTTCAATGGAAGGAACTGCCTGGTACTGATGTTTGCGCCGATACTGGTACGGTACCGGTACTATTAGCGCCCCAAGTCTCATGTTCTAAAAAGTTTTGGTTCCCTTAAGCCACAGTCAGAGTGTGGGCGGAATACTACAAATACTGCCGACACCACGTCTTCTTCCTCATAAGCTTGAATGGAACTTCTTTAGCCGTGAATTTGGACATCATTTTGTATATTAAAAGGAAAGCATAACCGCACCAATGGATTTCTGGAACGAAGCTGACTCTAGCGATGTGTCGAAAGGTTCCTTTTTAATTATCCAACGTCTACGGAAGGCTTTGCTGTTGGCGCAAGAGTAGTATGTATAAACTTGTGCAGATTACCCCGAAATGATTCACTGCCCATCGCATTGTTGCATTGTAGCAGCAGTGGAAACGGGCACGATCCGGAGTGATCCTTGAACCCACCAAATGATGATTTCTTTTAGATACAGTTTATGACCAATTAAAATGCCATTAGTAGATGCTTAAGTGTACAGCTGCTTTCCTATTCCTACACTATCATTGGAACCCACTATTCCATATCCCGTTACGCTAACACGGAATTAGCGCCTGCAAGCGAACTACCAGGTACAAGTAAACCAAAGAAGTTCTAGAACAGTTCTTTTTTTGCATTTTGTCTATCTTCTTTTCAAAACACTTTTTTACCTTGCACTCTACGCGAAAAACCCTGCCATCCGTGTACTTTACCCGTCTGAGGCACCATCCAGAACAATACTCTTCTTCACATCGTCCACGGCTCCTCTCCGGCTGGCCCGCCTTATTCCAGAATAATCGCGCCTGCACGATTGTCCCAACGTTTTGACAAGAAAGAAAAATGGTCAGATTCCTTAGACATCGCACAACCTACCTGGGAACAGAACGTGTATTTGTGCACAATTTCTTCAGGAGATGACAATGAAAGACATTACAAATGTATCTCACTACCTAAGCATACACAATGGCATAAATCGCCTCTAACATGTGGGAAACCCCACTTTTGAAAGCTGTGTTGCTCAAAGGCAAATTTGTCTGGGTTGCGAGGAGTTGCAGAATCCGCGCGCCCTAATCCAATCGGACCATGTCAGGCGGAAAGAAGGCAAGAGTGTCACGGTCAATTGAACATGGGCGTAGATGGGTATTTTTGTTCCGGAAGACTGTAGAAGGTCGTGGAAAACTTCTTTTCTTTCCATCACCTTCCAGATCTTTCCACATAGTTCGACCACTTTCTCCAGTCTTCTGGATACTTCGAGTATGTTCCACAACTCTAACGGGCGTAAAGTGCAACATGCATAAGCTATAGGTAAGTAAGGCAGCGTGGAACAGTATATAGACCCATTGGGCCCGATGCAAGGATCCGGAAAAAAGATATACAGAAACACACACACACACAAGAATGAACGAATCTGAATTTACTGACAGAGCTAACAAGATTCTCAAAACCTCGGTCGAGCTGGCGCAGCAACACCAGCAGGGAACTCTCCAGCCCATCCATCTGATGGCTGCAATGTTCGATGCTGAGGACGATGCCTCGGATCCTTACATCAAGGCCGTGGTGGAGCGAGGAAAGTACGACTGGGATCAGTTTAAGCGAACCGTCAACAAGGCATTGGTGCGGCTTCCCAGCCAAACCCCTGCTCCTGATGAGCTGTCGCAGTCTCCTGCCTTCTCGAAGGTGCTGCAGAGCGCCATCAAGTACAAGCAGCGACAAAAGGACGAGTATGTTGGTCAGGACCACATTTTGATGGCCCTGCTAGACGACTCTTCCATTGAGAGCATTCTCAAGGAATGCAGCATTAAGAAGGATGTGCTGGAGGCCAACATTTCCGCCGTGCGAGGCCAGCGACGAATCGACTCGCGAACCGCCGACGGAGCCGACCAGTTTGAGTTCCTCAACAAGTACGCTGTTGACATGACCAAGCAGGCCCGAGAGGGTAAGATTGATCCTGTCATTGGCCGAGAGGAGGAGATCCGACGATGCATTCGAGTGCTGGCACGACGAACCAAGTCCAACCCTTGTCTGATTGGTGATCCCGGTGTGGGTAAGACCTCGATTGTCGAGGGAGTTGCCCAGCGAATCATTGACGGCGACGTGCCCAATGTGCTGGCCAACTGCCAGCTGTTCTCGCTCGATCTGGGAGCCCTCAAGGCTGGAGCCAAGTACCAGGGTGACTTTGAGGAGCGAATCAAGGGTGTGCTCAAGGAAATCGAAGAGTCCAAGGATATGATCATTCTGTTCATTGACGAGATCCACATGCTCATGGGCGATGGAAAGGGCGATGCCGCCAACCTGCTCAAGCCCATGCTTGCCCGAGGCTCTCTTCACTGCATTGGTGCTACCACCAACGAGGAGTACCGAAAGTACGTTGAAAAGGACGCTGCTTTTGAGCGACGATTCCAGAAGATTGACGTTCGAGAGCCCACTATCCGAGAGACCGTTGCCATTCTGCGAGGTATCCAGAACAAGTACGAGCTGCATCACGGAGTTCGAATTCTCGACTCTGCACTTGTCTCTGCTGCCCAGCTGGCCTCTCGATACCTCACCTACCGAAAGCTGCCCGATTCCGCCGTCGATCTGGTTGATGAGGCTGCTGCCGCCGTTGCCGTTGCTCGAGACTCTAGACCCGAGCACCTGGACTCTCTGGAGCGAGAGCTCGATCTGCTGATGATTGAGGTAAAGGCCCTGGAGCGAGACCAGCATGCCGACAAGGGCACTAAGGAGCGTCTTGATGCCGCCAAGCACCGAGTTGCTGACATTGAGGAGGAGCTTGGACCTCTCCGGGAGACCTTTGAGCGAGAGCGAGCCGGACACGTTGAGCTCAACAACCTCAAGCACAAGCTTGACGAGCTCGAGACCAAGGCTGCCGATGCCGAGCGACGACGAGACACTTCTACCGCCGCCGATCTGCGATACTTTGCCATTCCCGATCTCAAGAAGCGAATCGTGGAGTTGGACGAGGAGAACGCCGCCAAGGAGAAGTCCATGATCAAGGACGTTGTTGGTGCCGACCAGGTGGCAGAGACTGCCGCTCGACTGACCGGTATCCCCGTCACCAAGCTGACCCAGGCAGAGAACACCAAGCTCATCAACATGGAGAAGGTGCTTTCCAAGGAGGTTGTGGGCCAGCCCGAGACTGTCAAGGCCGTGTCCAACGCCATTCGACTGTCGCGATCTGGTCTTGCCAACCCCAACGCTCCCGCCTCGTTCCTGTTCCTGGGTCTGTCTGGATCTGGTAAGACCGAGCTGGCCAAGAAGCTAGCTGGTTTCCTGTTTGCTGACGAGCAGGCCATGATCCGAATCGACTGTTCCGAGCTCATGGATAAGCACTCCGGCTCCAAGCTGATTGGTGCTGCCCCCGGATACGTTGGATACGAGGAGGGTGGTATCCTTACCGAGGCCCTGGTGCGAAAGCCCTACTCGGTGGTGCTGTTTGATGAGGTCGAGAAGGCTGCTCCCGAGGTGCTTACCGTGCTTCTGCAGGTTCTTGATGATGGTCGAGTGCGATCTTCTGCCGGAAAGGTGGTGAACGCCTCCAACTGTATCATCATCATGACCTCCAACCTGGGAGCTGAGTTCATCAACCGATCGACCTCTACCGTCATTGACGCTCCTACCCGAGATCTAGTCATGGAGGCTGTCAAAGGTCACTTCCGGCCCGAGTTCCTTAACCGAATCACCGCCATGGTGGTTTTCAACCGACTGTCCAAGAAGGCTATCCGACGAATCATCAATATTCGTTTGCATGAGATCTCCAAGCGGTTTGAGCACAACAACCGAAACCTCAAACTCGATCTGGACGAGGATGCCATGGATTACTTGGTGGAGAACGGTTACAGTCCCGATCTGGGTGCTCGACCTCTCAACCGACTCATCCAGAACGAGGTTCTCAACAAGCTGGCTGTCATGCTTCTGCGACACCAGATCAAGGATGGTGAAGAGGTGCGAATCATCCGAGGCGACAAGGGTCTGGAGATTCTGCCCAACCATGACGGAGAGACCGACATGGAGCTGGGTGATGAGTACGACGACTACGATGACGAGATGGATCTCGACTAAGCTACAGGTAGCTAACACTATTGTATAAAGTAATGATTAATTGATATATATTTAAAATGTGAAGACAGATGTAGTGCACCAGCAGTAACTGGGAATGTTTCTTTGATTGTACATGAGACTTTACTCTTTGTAATACTTGTAATTTTGACTCTTCTTGGATCAATATTGTTTCAGGGGCTCACTTAAACTCAGTTCGAAAGTGGCCCAAGATCTTTTTTATCCTCCATTACGACACTGCAGTGATTGTAGACTTTACGGCACAAATGCTATAATTATTATAAAATGAATGACACAATGCTTCAATTTACCAAATCCATTGTCCTCTAATATTTCTTCTGAAGTAATTTTTCTTCCAGAATATTCCACAATGGGGCTTTGTAGTGTGGTCATTTATTTTCCCTTAGTCATCTTTACATCGACCGATTCAACTCAAAAAAAAAGGGAGGTGTAATGGCGGACGCAAAATACGATGTAAAAACGGCGAAATAAGACGAGCCAAACGAAGCGAGGAAACGAGATAAATTTTAAAGGGAAAAAAACAGGAGACGCAAGCGAAACACACACGTTTATCTGACTTGGCCCACCCGCCACCGCCATCACGGTTGCATGCTGTCTGCACCTATGACATGATAACAACTACTGCGCACACCGCTATTGGGAGCAGTTCCCAGCACGCCGCTCAGCTGCATGGTCATGAAAAAATTGTGCTGCAATGCAAAACATAAAGATAGGCAGTATCCACCGCAAGCTTGATCGTCAACTTCACAACCCAACAAATCTATCATATTAACAAGATAAAAAATGGCGACCCGTGCCCAGTTTGAAAACTCCGACGAGATTGGCGTCTTCTCCAAGCTCACCAACTCCTACTGTCTGGTGGCTGTTGGAGGCTCCGAAAACTTTTACAGCTCCTTTGAGGCCGAGCTCCAAGATACCATTCCCATCGTTTACTCCACCATTGGCGGCACCCGACTTGTGGGCCGTCTCACAGCCGGCAACCGACGAGGTCTGCTGGTTCCCTCCACCACTTCGGATGTGGAGCTGCAGCATCTGCGAAACTCGCTGCCCGACGAGGTCAAGATCCAGCGAGTGGAGGAGCGACTGTCTGCTCTCGGAAACGTCATCTGTACCAACGACTACGCCGCTCTTGTGCATCCCGATATCGAGCGAGAGACCGAGGAGCTGATTGCTGACGTGCTCGGCGTGGAGGTGTTCCGACAGACCGTTGCTGGTAACGTGCTTGTTGGCTCTTACTGTGCCCTGTCCAACCAGGGTGGTATCGTCCACCCCCAGACCTCCATTGAGGACCAGGACGAGTTGTCATCGTTGCTGCAGGTGCCTCTGATTGCTGGCTCCGTCAACCGAGGTTCTCCCGTTGTTGGAGCTGGTTGCGTCGTCAACGACTGGATGGCCGTCTCCGGATACTCCACCACCTCTTTCGAGCTCACCGTCATGAGCAGTATATTCAAGCTTAACAACGACCAGCAGGGCGAGCAGTGGGAGCAGACCAAGTGGTCTCAGCTCTACCAGCAGATGGGTTAAGAAGTTTCTCGGCCACATCTGCTGGCTGCGGTTTGCTACTATCGGCGCCGCTTAAACTATTATGCATTATGTATTTGACACGGCCTGGAAGATAAAAAAAAAGGGTGTGTCTCCAACGGATCATTATTCCTTTGCATGGCACTAGCAGTTTCTAGATGTAATATAGCTGTCAAGGTGGTTATTTGGTATTGTAGGGTTGTAGATGTAACAATACTCTTTTTGAAAGTGTTTTCTGAAAGATGAAAATAATTGAAAATGACTACAGTATAAGATAGACAGCTTTAGTATGCACTATCCAAGGTAGCCATTGGAATATATATCGGACTAATTACCCCAGCTAATTACAATACTGGTGATTGAGGATGCTGATGTGCCCCCCATGTTCGTTGGAACTTTAGATCAATTTAAGGTTCTTTAGAACCTCATCGATTTGATTTGGATCTTACAAACACCACATTGTGTCTGTTTATACCGGTAGAGACCGCACGAAGTAGTTACAAGTGTCATTGTTAGTATAGTTCAATTCTATCTTTTTTTCCTTTGTCAACCTAGTATTGCGTCAGTCAAGAACGCTCCCGTTGGTCTATTTTTGTTGAACCTTGTAACTGACTCTAAGTAATCTGTTAAGCTAAAGAGCCCTTCGAAACAGCTGAGCGTACGTGCAGAAAGATGAACCACTACATGTACAAGTACGAAACGGTAGACCGACCATTATATGACACGCAAGACAATTTGTGGCTTCATCTCCCTTATTTGCCCCATCTGGACGCTGTCATGGCTATACTTGCCGTCAACTGAATCCGGGTAAGTAGGTGTCATGACGTAATAATGTTTCATCTTCATACCCAATGCAACCTGTTTCACCTGGGTGTTGGGGGTCAGAGGACCGTTGGGTGCTTTTGAAAAGTGCTACCATCTTATCTGCAGCACGTTATTGGTGCGTACTATTGTCTGTCTGTCGTTAGTTTGTTGACAGTTAATGATAACGGGACTACTTATTGGGTCTGTTTTTCCGGCGCGACAATGATTTTCTTGCTAATGCACTCTGCAACATCACATGATTGGGGTACTGGTAGAACCTTGTGGCAAAAGCAGAGTTGGGAGGGGGTTGCTTGAGGGGAGAAAAGTGGCCCAAAAAACACACTACAAGGTAAACAAGTGACCGTGAAGTTTCAATATTATCTCTCCCCCATCTACCTGGTACCCTGTACTTCTGGTACCCCTGTTAGCCCGTGTCCAGGTTGTGCCAAAAAACGCTAATAAAAATGCAAGGTTTGGGTCTCCCGCATATTGCACCTAATTCGTGAACTGAAATCTGGCCCACGAACACATCTCAACCATCACAACAGCACTACACTCACCATGTCTTACCACGGTGGGCAGCATCCGCCACCACCCATGACTCACCCTCCCCCTCATCCGGGCCATCCCCAGCAGCCCTCCGCGGGCTCCTCTCGACGACTGTCTGCCCAATCGTCCATGGCCCGCAACTCCACTGCCATGAACTCCATTGAGTCGTCCGTCACGCATCTGCTGGTTGCGACGAAGCAGCTGCTGGAGAGCCTAACTCAGTGGGCGCGTGGAGCTGCGTCGGAACAGGACGTGTCCGACATTTACGTCAACTTGGGCAACGAGTTCAATATCGCGTGTCGAGCTTTTCTCAACGCCGGCCTGCCCGTCACAGACATGGGCGACGTGCCGCAGGCACTACGATCGGTGCTTGAAAAGGCTCTCAGCGAGGAGGCATCGCAGGAAAACCTGGATCTGTACCTGCCCAGCATCCGAGAAATCATCATCAACCTGCTGCAGGGCCTCAAGAAGAAACAGGCGGCCTTGAGAGCTGCCCAGGGAGGTTCCCAGACACCCCAGCAGCAGCAACCCCAGCATTCCCCCAAATACAGACCACAGCCGCCCCAGCATCAGTACGGACCCTCAAGACAAGTGTCGGCCCCAACATCGCTACCGCAATCAAAGGATGACAGAGACCATGTGCGACGCTCGCAAACAATAGGCTCCGCACCCATGCAGCCAGGTCTGCCCAGTCCACCGGTGGCACGACAACCGCCGCCACCCCATATGGCGCCTCCTTCCCACATGCCTCCGGCTGTGCCTGGAGCTATGGCGGCAGCAATGGCTCCTACACCTGCCATCCCCCAGGGATCGCCCACACGACGTCCTGGTTCTCGTGGTGACCCCCTGGCGGCTCTTCAGCGAGGAGAGGCGCTCGAAAGACGAGCTTCTCGACGTTTCTCAGCTTACCAGTACGCCAAACTGACTTCGCAGGGACCTGGAAAGGGCGTCCCAGATATGCCCGTGCTCCCATCAACACCTCTTCCAGATGAAAGTACCGTTGGCGACGTGACATCTGCAGCAGATATTGGATCGGGAGGATTGTCGCTGTTCCTGCGACTCGGAACCTCAACTAAAAAGGTCAAGTCGGACTCATCGGATCTCAACATTAACGCCCTGCGGCTGCTGTTCATCTCCACGTTCAACTACTCACCCGGAGCCGACGATTTCCCTAGCATTTACATTCGCGACAATGCTTCTGGCGTGGAATACGAACTGGAAGAGTCGCACTTGAGCGACATTACCGAAGGAACCGTACTAGTACTACATGAGGAGGAAGAAAAGGAAAAGGACAAGGAAAAAGAAAAGGAAAAAAGCGACGACATTCAGGGCATTTTGGAGCATGTCAAGGCTATCACTTTTGCTCTGAATCAGCAGCGAGAGGAGCTTGGAGACCTCAAACTTTTGGTGGAGAAGAAACCTGCTGTGGCTTCCTCAGCCGCTGTGGCATCTGGGGGACCCTCTATTGTCAAGGCTACTGAGCCTGTTGTCAAGACCCCCGTCATTGCTCCACCGGAAGTATCGCAGGCCAAATTGTCCACCATTTCGCCTGCTCCAGCACCTGCGCCTGTTGCCGACAAGTCTCTTCTCAAGGCCAAGGCGACCGACATGCATGCGTTGAAGCACGAGCTGGCCGTTATTAGACAGCTGAAGGACTCGTCGTTCACTCTCTGGAAGACGTCGATGAAGGACATCTCTGACACCATTGACAAGTTGCGAGACTACTCTTCACTGCCTGCTGCTGGCGACAACTCGCGGGCTTTCATGGAAATGGCCAACAAGAAGGTTTCTACGGACTCTGACGCTCTTCTTACTCGAGCTGACGATCTTCAGGACGTTATTGAAGCCCTTAGAAAAGATGTCGCTCAGCGAGGAGTTCGTGCAGAGGCTGGCCAGCTGGTTGTGGTCACCAAAGAGATGGAAACTTGTAACGCTGAACTTAGCGCTCTCGTTACTTACATCAACTCCCAAAAGTCCGTGTGGAAGAAGGTTTGGGAGCGAGAGCTGGAGACCATCTGTGAGGAGCAGCAGTTCTTCAAGCTTCAGGAGGAGCTCATGGCAGATTTGCGGGAGGATTTGGCCTCTGCTGGTGGAACACTGGCTCTGGTTGAGCAGTGTTCCAATGAGCAGCTCAAGAGTGCTGCCAAGAACAATCATAAGGCTGTGCTTCTTCCCGTTCCCACCGAGTCTGTTCAGGATCTTAAGGAAGGTGTTCTTTCTTCGGTTCTGGCTCTGAAGCCCGATCACGAGTCTCGAATCGAGGCCATTGAGCGATCTGAGCGACTACGTAAGTTTGAGCTCGAATCTCGAGTGGATAAGTTTGAAAAGGAGCTGGGCGAGTTTGTGGGCGAAAACAAGCTCAAGCCCAGTGGAGGAGTTGCCGAGGCTGAGAAGCAGCGTCTCGAGCGAGAACAGCGGGTGTGGAGAGAGCAGTTTGGTTACGGCGGTGATGACGATGATATCGATGACTTGGGCGGCGAACTACAGACTGCCAGTGAAGAGGAAACCGGAGATGATAGTGAAGAGGAGGATAGTGACGATGAAAGTGGAGAGGAGGAGGATGAAGATGAAGAGGGGGATAGATAAAACGATAGACTCGTTTCGTACAAAAGGGAATAGTGAATGCATTGGTAGGGTTTTAGTTATGATGATTGTAGTTTCTGAAGGAAGGTACACTTGTGTGCCGGTAGCTACCCGGACGGTCAACAAATTCTTATACAAACACCAGCACCCCAGCATATCCATCAGGAATATATATTTTACACGAACGTGGTATTTAATAATCATCACCAGGTTTGTAGTTTCTCGGTTTACACGTGACTCGTCAACTCCTTCCGTTCGTGTCTGCAAATTATACTACAAAGAAACTTTGGAAGCAGGATGGCCGATGAAAAAATTTATTTTTATTAAAACGGTCGTGTGCGGAAAAAAGGTTGAATTCCGGATGGCCGGATACATCGCTCTCAACGTTGCGCTTGATGTGTACCGTACTGTACCCCGAATAGGATGTAATTACGAGCTCCGTTTAGTGTAAGAGAGCGTAGGAACGAAATGGGCAAGTCCAAGATAATTACGAGCCAGGTTCAGCTACTAAATCCATCCAAGCATTGTGAGTTCGGATTATTCCGGATTCCGTTTGTCAGCTCGGCCGACTCGGCCTGGAAGTTTCAAGAGTGCTTATTTTGTTGAGGCAAATCCGTGTCGATTTTTCTCTCCTTGTTCCCTCATTGCTTCCTTGTTCTCTCAGGAGGAATCTCCTTTTGAGCGGTCAGAAGATCAAGATCAAATTGATAACTTTAAGTTTATATCCATTAGAGACCGGATGGAAAAATGCCGAGACATTTTTGACCGACAAGACGACACAAGACCGATGACTCCACAGTAACTCCACTATCTGGTGCAGTAGACAATACTATTCTGCTGCAACTGCGGATACATGTCCATGTGGGGAAAAGTACATATTGTTCTTTAGTGCGTCAGTGTGCATTAGGTGCACTCGGAAGGAGTCGGGAGGACAAATTCCAGCATATTCGTGATTTCCTATTTTTTGTAGCCGTACGCCAGCCCTGAGACGTGGAAGGAAGCCAGACCAAAACACCCGCGTCCAAATGTGTCACCTTATTGTGAACACCCTGTTTCTATTGCTTTGTCTCAGATGCCGACCTCCGACTTGCTAGGTTTACTCGGTTATTCGGTTTCCAAGCACTGAGTAGACCAGCCAAGTGACTCTCACAGGTGACTAAAAAAACCGAGTAGGCTGAGTATTCTATAAACAGAATAGACCGAGTAAGCTACAGTACTGTACTAAAAACCGAGTCGGTCAGTTGTATCTGTAGCCTTATTTAAACTACTTCTTATTAGTAAGTGGTTGAGGTGGCGCTCCGTACAATATCGTGTCAGTGAGGCATAAACCAGCTTCAACCAAAATAACTACAAGTGCACCATACCGAGATTTGTAAGGCTTCGACACCAACCGAGCTGGATCGGTAACGGCCACAAAGACTCTGGCTTAGCAGCAGCAAGTGACTGGACTAATTAGATTAATTTAGAACATCCTCGGCCAAGGTACAGCCGAAATCTATTACACTATCTTTTCATAAATAGCCTGATTTAACTATTGGGTTTGGCCGAGATGATGATCTAATTTAGACACGATGTAAATTACCTTAGCTAGAACAGTGAGGATAATAATGAATACGGTACATGAGGGCATGTCTAATAGTGTCTTGTGATCGGATCAGACCAGAATTAATTAAAAGTATTTTACTGGTACTTCACAGTATCATTATAGACCCACCAGTATTAGTGCATTCCATCGGCTGAGTTTACTGGCATCATGCTCTCAGGAGGGCGACATTTTACCAAAAAGGCAACGGAATGGACCGGGCAGATAAAAAAAGAGAAAATAGAAAAACAAGCAAAGAAAAAGGCGCCGCAATTTCGGCAGGCGGAAAAATTTCGGAAAAACAGATTGTTACTGTGTAAATGTCTAAAATCAATTACAGGCTCGGGAAATAATTACAGTAAGTCATGAATAAATATAATTATGTACAATAAATAGGTCGTTATCTTGTGGTCGTTATCGTGGTCGTTAGCATGCAGGTGTGTTGTAGTAGTGATCCACTAAAGATCAATAGACTTGACCATCTTGACCGAAGTCCACTGTCCTCCGTAGTATCCTCGTCGGGGAGCTCCCTGGGCTCGGAATCCGAGCTTCTCGTAGAAGCCCTGAGGAGACTCGACATCAGCTCCGTCAGCAATAACGTCCACGACAAAGTTGAGGTGAGTGTGGGCAGTGTATCGGCTGAGCTGTTCGTCGAAAATGGTCTGCTGCAAAACTCGCATGATAGCCGAGCCAACTCCGGACTGTTGGAGACCGGGAGCAACGGCCAGAATGTACACATGGCAGTTAGCCTGCTGGTGGGAAAACTTTCCAGCCACCACGGCGGCAATGGCCTCAGGATCCTCAGTGTTGGGATCCAGCTCGCCGTAGGGGAGGTAGTAGCAGAAAGTGCCCGTGGAGTAGAGGAACTGCATGTAGAATTCAATGTTGTAGGGGATGGGGAGGGTCTGGTGACCAAACTGGTGAACGGCGTAGATATCCTTGTTCTTCATAGGCTTGAGCTGGTCGAGAGTCAGCTTGAGTCCCTCGGGCTCCTCGTGGTAGGGGACGGGGGCCTTGGTGAGGAATGCGAGCTGATCAAAGGCCGAAGGCGAAGGCAGAGGCTCGTTATCGTGTGCAGAGGCATCGAAGGAGACTCGCTTGGCTGAGGTCTGCTTAGGGGACTTGGGAGACTTGAGGGCGGACTTGAGACCCATTGAGTAAGTTGGTAGTGCAAGAGACATGTTTGTGTTTGATGTTTGTAATGTTGGTAATTGATACAGGCATCTTCAGGACAGGACCTCTAATATATAGGTCGTGCGTCTTTCACATTTTGAGCCGAAACTCTATCTCCCTTGTTGCGGTGTGAAAGTGTTGGAAACGGTTGATAAACTTTGATGCGTCTATTCTTGCTCTGTCTCCTGCGCGTGAGGGAGAAAAGAAAAGCGCAAAACTAGGTTTGATAGCTCTGTGGTGTGATGGATCTCCCGTCTGAAAATGGTCTGAGAGAGAAAATGAGCTGACTGTCATGAGGTGTGAAAAAAAGCCACCGGAAGGGCCGTGGGCAGTGGGTGTAACGAGCCGTTGCTCGGTACACGTTGCACGGCTGTATTCTAGGTCATTTGTTTGTTTTTACTGCTACCCGGTTACCGGCACATGAGACTAGCTAGCCAAGTGTCCACACAGGAAATGGCGCACGACATGAAAATGTGAGGTCTCCCTCCAATAGCCACGAGACTTGTTTGCTTGGCGGTGTGGGGTATGGGGTACGTTCGCACATACGGGGCTCCACATTTGCCATGTACAAGCACAATACTCCTCAACAGCTCGTATATCGTACTCCACTTTGTGTGAAATACACAACAATCTCTCACTCTCAGAGTAATATTTCAACACAAATGGACTTTCACATTCCAGCCGCATCTCTCACACCATTGAGTTGCACTAACGATGCGAAGATCATCATTAACCCTTCGCCGATCCTAGGTCACGTGCTGACTCAAATGCCGTTTCCATGTGATAGTGCATTTAGGGGAAGGTGAAGGCGAGAGCCGTCACAGGGTTGTAGTGGCCGTTTTTCTCTTGTTTCACCAGCCGTATCGTGCAATAGCAAGGTACGGCTATGGGGGGTAAAAGGTGCATTCAGGGTCTGGGCGTTAAGCGGGTGGCGTTGCGCTGTCTCTTTTTCACGCTGCTTTGTTGAGGTCTGCCCTTTTCTGTTTGTTGTGCTTTTCCCAAAAGTCAAAATGGCCTTATCTGAACCCATCTCTCCATTGTTGATGTTCTTTTTTCACAAGTTGGGAGTTTCAGCTGGCGCATCAAGCTCAGAGTAACGCATGGCCCACATGAATGCCGCACGATGGACTTTTAATCTGGGCATTGAATTAAAAATAATTAAAAATAGCAGACCCTGAAAGCTGCTGTGTTCACGGTCTAGTTATGCTCTAATTTCTCACTGGACCGTGTACTGGTCCTTCTAGCGTATATTGGGCGTTTTCTCGCTCCCCCAGACTGAAATCCCCCGTGCATCATGGTCAGTCAGTCAACATGGGTTTTTCCGCTGCACTATCGCCCCAGATCGACTGCACCATATTCAGTTATGCTGATTAGAACACCGCTTTGGGAAAGATGGAACCTCATCCGCGCATGTGACAGGGCCTGATTCAGGGCGTGATTCACATTAAGACACCCCAACGACTCACGGTGGCGTCCATGCAACCCAATCGTGCATATTCTGGGGTAACGGTCGTTGGCATGTGAAAGTTGTCATGTAGATGCTGGGGTATCATACATGGATCATGTTGAGTGTTGGGTGGCGATTAATGCTTACTCGTACTTTCATGTTGCACGGCTAATTGCTGTACGGCTTGAATTAGCCGTTCACGGAACGGCATGATACATACTGTGCTATGGCCTCATCTCATCTGTGGAAACAGTGTCTCACATAGCCATTATGTGCACACTAGCAATAAATCGATATCAGGCGATACTGACATACTTTACAAATTGGGTAGCAACACAGCGGTTCCTGTCCATGGTACCAATTCGGAACGGGATACATGAACTCATCTGCACACTCAATTGCACATTCTTGCTATTGTAGCAGGTAACATTTACTGTACAATCGCTTGACTTCAGTTTGCAGTAGCTCTTCTTTCGTGAAGACTCTGGAGGTGCCTGATGACCAATTGATGGAGTAGTCTGGTAGAAGGGGAGTCACGTGCAACTGTACAAGTATACAGTATATTTGAATGAGCAACTACTGTAAGCGCTTCGATTGCTTGCTTTGTCCTCTTCGCCATATTGTTACCTTGTACAGATCAACAAATTCTCAGAGACTTTCACTTCTTCCCATACACTGATGATTCAACATTCACAGTATCCATGACACCAAATCCCAAATATACAAGTACAAGTACTTGTAATTGGTGGACAAACATGAATCGCCACACTCAACCAAACTTGTTCCAACAATCACAATCAACCTCTCTTTCCATTGTCACAAATATCATACTTCATTCACCACCAAGCAACCACCTGCATGCTCGTCTTACATAATCAGCATGTGATAACAGAATAATCCATTTTGTTCTCCCATTAAATCACATGGATTGGTGGCAAAGAGGCTTCCAGTTCATCCACTCCTGTCCTTGTCTCGCTCATTATCGTACGGTGCAATACGCGATGTACACATAATACGCCGTAGTATACATCCACACATGGTTCATACAGCACTCTGGCTCCTGGCTTGGCTCAAGCATGCATTTGTTGAGTTAAATACCCCAAGATGTGAAGATGTCAATCGAGTTATTCCATCCAAAAAAGGACCTCGATTCCAGAAGGTTGCAATCTTCAAGACTCAATTTCTCCAAAAAATTATTACCCATGACTATACGCCACACACTCTCACTTTGGTTACTCCAACCGTATCGAAGTACAGGCACCGTTAAGCTATAGTTTAGTCAACCGTATTCAAGCACATCAGCGACCTTTCTTAGGACCCACGTGGTTGTTGCGTGGGGCGTTTTGTGCTGTGGAATGAGAGTAGAAAATGACCAATCATGCTCAACCAACCAAGTTGGACATTTGTTGTTCTTACCGCCTGCGACATTAAAACACCTTGGCTCTAGTACTGGTACTATTTATTTACACCTGTCATCTTGGGCCACTAGATCCGTAAGTTTATCCGGTTCATACCAGACCAGCCCCGGTCGACAAAGAGCTCACTATCCCATTGAGGCCACAAGAGACGGACGAACGGAGCTGCGGCACCGGTAATATGTCACGTGACTCCGGCTATACAATTCCCGTTGCTAATTTTCTCCCAAGCACTCAACCCCCAACGCTTCACCTTGCACCCTGACAGTGGCTCCCCCTGACGCTTAACACTAGCTAGTATATCGGAGTAGCCTCGGGCTAGGGTAGATCGAAGGGTAACATGCAGTGGTTGCGCCCAAACGCAAGCGCTAGTCATGTGACCTACTTTTGGTGGAGTTCGTCGCTTCCACGCGGCGATGCGGATGCCATCGTGTACTACATGTTTGCATTTGTGGCCCTGTTGGTCTCTTGCTGAGCCGTGGCATTTTTTTCTGTTGTTGCGTTCCACCACACACTTGCAGCCAGCCTTTTTTCCTTCCAAAAAAAAGACGAAATAAGCTTCACACTCAGGAAAGTTTCGGTACATGGATCGACTTTTGAGAAAAAGCAGACTCTCCACAACGGCTCACTGAACTTCCCCAAAAGCTCAGAGAAGATGAGCACTCCGGTCAGCGAGTCTCCTTACGTGCATCAGCGGTTCGACGCTGCTCTCAGCGCCGCCTCTGCGCTCCAGGAGCTCTCAGCCGAAGATATCCAGAGCTCTCGACTCAGCCATGCTCACTTTGTCCAGACGGCCACTGGAGTCCGACGAATTGCAAAACATCTCGGCAAGGCCTCCGTCCACATTGACGTGACGAAGGTCATGATCATCACCAAAGCCCGCGACAACTCGCTGGTCTACCTGACCCGGGATATGGCCCGGTGGCTCATGGACCGAGGAGTGGTGGTCTATGTGGACGCCAAGTTGGAGAAGAGTGGCCGATTCGACGCCCCGACACTGACAGCCAACGCCCCGGCACGCATGCTTCGTTACTGGACTGCCGAAATGGCGACCCAGAAGCCCGAGCTCTTTGATCTGGTCATTACCCTCGGAGGAGACGGAACTGTGCTATGGGCCTCGTGGCTGTTCCAGGGCACAGCACCCCCCGTCATCCCCTTTGCGCTGGGCTCGCTTGGTTTCCTGACCAACTTTGAGTACCACGAGTTTGGTAGACATCTGACCAAGGCAATGACTCAGGGCGTCCATGTGCATCTGAGAATGCGATTCACATGTACAGTGTTCAAGCGAGAAATGAACCCGGAAACCGGCAAACGAGACAAACACCACTCCAAGATTGGCCGCCACGAGGTGCTCAACGAAATCGTTGTCGATAGGGGACCTTCTCCCTTCATTTCAATGCTGGAGCTGTACGGAGAGGACAACCTGTTGACAATCGTCCAGGCCGATGGTCTCATTCTATCGACGCCTACAGGCTCTACAGCATACTCCTTGTCCGCCGGTGGCTCTCTGGTGCATCCTGAAATCCCCGCCATTTGTGTCACTCCCATTTGCCCCCATACTCTGTCTTTCCGGCCCATGCTTCTGCCTGACTCCATGACTCTCAAGGTAGTTGTGCCGCGAAAGAACTCGCGAACTTCCGCATGGGTCTCGTTCGACGGACGGTCAAGAGTGGAGCTCAAGTCCGGTGACTATATCACCGTTCGAGCATCCAAGTTCCCTTTCCCCACCGTGATCCGTTCCGACATGGACTATATTGAGTCTGTCAGTCGAACGCTCAAATGGAACACTCGAGAGCTTCAAAAGCCGCTCACGTCGCTGTCCAGACCCGCATCCTCAGTCTCCGTCAACAGAAGTGCCTCCTTGCACGCCTCGTCGTCGGTCCCTAGTGGCGCCGCATACAGTCGTCTCAGAAGCAGATCCATGAAGGGCACTCCAGGAGTCATGACACCTATCAGTCAGCTCACAGCAGCGCTGCCCACTATTCAACAGAGCACTCCTCCTGTTCTGCCCAACAATAACACAAACAGCACAAGCACCGTCAACAACAGCACAAACAACATCAACAATACAACCAGCAACACTCCCACCGGTCCCAAACAATACAATCTCAGAGACACACAGCCTCCCAGTAGAAGCAACAGCAGGGATAGTGGAACCGCGTCGCTACCGCAGAGCTTCAGTACCAGCTACATGCCCAACACCATGCCTGGTAACATGGGTATGACCAGCATCCCTCAACAGGGTGCTCCTCCGTCAGCCCCTCCGTATTCAGCATCTTCAACCACCTGCCTCAACTCGCCTCCAGTTACACGAGGCTTCACACCCCTGCAGCAGCATTCACCTGCTCAGATCCAGGCTTTTGAGAGCATGATTGACTTTGATATCGACGACGAGGGAACGTCAACCTTTGCCGACTGCTCGCGAAGAGGAGGTCTAGTCATGTCGCCTACATCCATCTTCTCGCCCACGGGATCCAACGACGGCATGTTGACTCTAGATGACCTGGGCAACCAGAACTCGGACTCAGACTCGGACTCGTACCATTCTTCGGAGTACGAGGAAGAGGAGTACGACATTGACATTGATCTTGCCCACAAGACGGAGAATTTGCATGTGTTGGACAAGGATGAGGACACGGATCAGGAAAAGGAAAAGAAGTAAAATATTTGTATATATGCATAACTAACTTGATATGAGTTTTGTAGATTGGCATGGTAGCTCTTTAAATTGGAGCTACGGCACTGTACGGTACGGTACAACGTTGTTGCCATGCATATGCCCTTTGATCTCCTCTTGTTGCGCACGGTTTCTACACTCTCAGATATTAGCTACAGAGGTTCATGTAAATTAAACAATAATGCAATAAATAATCTATATCTTTCTTTCTAAACCATATCGGCTCGCTTGGTCTCGTTCTCAGAAGCCTGCTTCGACTCGGGGCCCATCATATCGTCGGAGCTGTTGTCCTCATCAGCAGCGTCGATCTCAACCACCTCCATCTCAGGCTCCTCCTGGGAAGTCTCCTCGGCCAGCAAGAGGTTGCAAGCAATTCCAACGAAGCCAGCAATGGCGAAACCGTTAGTCATGACAAGCTCAATAGCATCGTAGAAGCCTCGGAGAGAATGGTTGTCTCCCTTGTAGGTGAAGACAAAGTTGAACCAGTTGGGGACCATGGTAGCGCCCAGACCCATAACCAGAGAGGATGTCAGAATCAGACGCTCTCGTCGCTGGATCTTTCCGGCTCGAGTGATAATGGCGATACCAGAAACACAGACGGAAGAGAAGAGGAAGGTGGTCATTCCTCCGAGCACGGGCTTGGGGATGGCCACAATGGCAGCGGCGAACTTGGCGAAAATGCCCATGATGAGCATGAAAAAGCAGGCCCAGGCTCCGGCCTGTCGGTTGGCACACTTGGTGAGAGCAATAACACCGTTGTTCTGGGCAAAGGTGGACATGGGAGTCAGGGTGAAGGCACCAGCAAGGATACCAATGATACCATCACCGAGAATACCACCCTTGATTCGAGACTCGTACTCGGGACCCTCAACAGCCTGTCTGGACACGTCGCAGGTGGCAGTAATATCTCCAATAGACTCCATCATCAGCACTAGATAGACAGCCAGCATCGGCAGAACTGCAGGACCATAGAGCTTCAGCTTGAAGGTGTGCGTCCACAGGAAGGTTCCGACGGGAGCGGCATCAATGTTAGTTCGGTCAAAGTAGCCACAGGCAGCAGCCACAATACATCCGACCAGCAGACCAATGACAACTGAGCACGACTTCATGATAGGGGCTCCCCACTTTTCGCAGAAGATGATGGAGATGAAAACGAGGAAACCAAGACCAATAAACTGAGCAGATCCCCAGGGAGCAGCCATGGGAGCTCCATTGGCAGGGCACATCATGAAGTCTCCAGAGGTGGGTCGTCCAAAGCATTGTCCAGCTCCTCCAGCCCAGTCCTTGAATCCAGAGGAAACGAGTTCAACACCGATAAGAAGCACGACGGGGCCGGTGACGATAGGAGGGAAGACCTTCTTGAGGATTCTGGCAGGCAGGAAAGACAGCAGAACTTCGAGGAGAGCGCAGATCATGGCGGTGGCAATGAGTCTACCGTATCCATCGGGACAGGGAAGGAGAGTTCCATCGGGAGCAGTAGGACAGATTCCAGATCTGTACATAATGGGCAGTGAGCTTGTGAAAACACCGATTGTGGCGAAGGAGGTTCCTACTACGGAAATCAGACCGGTTCCAATGAAAATGTTGGTTTTGGGGATTTGAAATCGAACAATATGAATAAGAGAGAGAATACCAGAACCGATAAGGCATGCAGAAACCAGGTACTGGCTCAGTTCGGGTCCAAAGTTGGCGGAGCCTCCCATGATCAGAGGAGGGGTGACAACTCCAGCCACCATGGCCAGAGAATGCTGGAATCCTAGCAGGATAGCCAAAAGCAGAGGCAGTGAGGAGTTGAGGGGGAAGAAGGTCGAGGGTTCATCTTCACGTTTCTTCATGAATGGGATCTTAGGAGTGAAGAGGAATGCATAGTCGTAATCACCTATCAGTCCTTCTCTGGTGGTCAGCTTGTTTTTGATGATTCGGTAAGACTTGCCAATCTTTTCCGAAACGGATTGTGTCGGCACGTGTCCAAGCATTGCGTGTGTATTCTTTTTTGTTGGAGGAGTGTGGAAGCTGATCTGATCAAAATCTGGGGTGAAAAAATCTCCACCATCCTCTCTATTTTATACCGTGTGCCATTTTCCGTGTCGCTTTCGCTTAAGTCGCTTACAGTTCAATATGCATTGATAACAAGCAGCTCAGGGAAGGTGGGAGGCCAGATAAGCTCCGCTACAACGCTTGACTCCCAAATTTCGGTCTTCTCCGTTCCCCTACAGCGCTGTGATTGGATGATAAGCTGCAAACAGAGTTGGTTCAAATACCATGATCTTCATTGAAGAGAAAAGGTCAGCAAGACAAGAGAGTATTCGAGAGGGCTGAAAAGAGAGCGGAAGGGATGGTGACAGAAAACGGTCCCGTGAGCACTTTATAACACCGAAAAATCGAGCTCATTTTCCACTCGTGGGCCTCCGTTACCATCAGCTACGCTATGATGTTTATCTTCAGTCCCTGATTCTATTTCACGTTATAGATACTGTAGCTTGATGCCAAGCGGGCTTAAACTGAACTGGCCTCTCACAAACCGCACATAGATCAGACCTTATCAACGCAACGGTTGTGGGTGAAACATGCCCGGCTTGGTATAGATAGGGGGTCTGTGTTTTTTATGGGCAACTAAATATTGAGCGTATAAGTGTCGTAATTCCCCGCGTTTTCGGGATTTGCCCGTATCAGACCTTTTTTTCAAAGCGGCTAAACCCCAAGAATTGAAACTCGTCTATCGTTAAACTGGCCGTGATTGTCGGAGGTGTTCGGGAACATTGCTTTTTGGTGTATCTACAGGTGCACAACCAAGACTAAGAAATAATTCAAAAAAAAACAGCCCTTTGTGGTAGAATCAAAGATATACCGTATGTAAACAACCACTAACGATATGTCATAAACATCACCACTATTAGCGGTACCTCAAGCGTCACTCCGAGCAACTTTCAGTTTCAACGATCCTCGTCTTCAATCAAACTCAAACACGCACTTCGGCGGTATACGGCGAAGACCGAAGGGTACAGAGTTTGGCTACCATAAACAGTATTTAGAAACAGGCCCGGCTCCGGCCCTAATTATAGCAGATACGATACCGCCGCCCTTGTTATCCACGTGAGCACACCTCGAGGAAATTAGCCTGGCCTTGCATTGTATGCATCATCTGCGCAAGACAGTTTCCAGAACCAGCATTTACATGCGGTCAGTACGTGTCAGTGTGATAGCAGGATGTCAGAGATAACACAGTGAGGAGCGGCTGGACAGGGGGGAATGAATAAGTGTTATGATATAATCTGTTGCAACTATTTTAATTATAAGGCGTGTTTGTTTTCAGGCAGTATCACACTATCATATCGTCGTTCTTCTGACGGTGAAAGCCTACTCTTATGCGAAGACGACGGTCCGGTCCGCTAGACAAAACCAAAAACCACCGTATCTCCAACCCTAACCCCGATGCCCCGCCATCGGAAATAGGCGGGGTTTAGTACAAATAATTATGGGAACATCAGCTGTTTTTTTCACGCTTCTTGAGACACTCATGTTCGCTGATATCCGTTGTATATGCCGACTTTTGTTCATGCTTGCTTCAAACACCACGCTAGTCATGGTTAGAAACCAGCACTAGCCCCTTTTGTTAAGCCACTAGTTCTAAAGATGAGTAAAAAAATCCTAGTTAACGATTAACGCTACCGGTAGAGTCATGTGACTTCTTAAGAGAGTTATAGAGAATATCGAGTATTCTTGGTCATCTAGAAATGATCGCAACAGCTGATACTGTAAACACCCCATCAGATCCTCGTACACCGTTAGTCGAATGGTTAGTTTTTTTCTTCTTCAAAGTGCTACTGTAGCCTGTCCTCTTGTTTTAGCCTGCTGTACCCACCATTGAAGATCTTAAACTCGAGCTGCAGCGTATCGCGAGATGGATATGTACTCGTGCCGTACATGACAAGAGAAACACGTAACCAGTGAGTGAATTTTAATTCCAGGACCAGTGGAAACACGTTCTAGATTTTTTGTCGTTTTCGTACCAGAAAATATCATTCGAAAACAGATGCACTATTCGCCCTTGTCTTAGTAAGCCATATCTAGTACCAAGGTTAGGGTTGCACCCTCGTCCGAGTGTGTATGTCCCAATGCAGTAATGTGCTCCTAAGGTTAGGGTGTGACTATTGGTCCCAATATCACGTGAAATACCTAATTAGGCGAAAAACAGTCACATCCTCCCATTCCCAGATGTACACTCTTTTTTCATGCAGCGGAGGAGCACCGCACGCCGTCAGGTATAGTGGATTTTCACCGTCTCATTTTCCACTCACCTCAACACCCTAAACATCAAAAATGTCCAAGCAGATCGGAGGAGCCAAGAACGGCGGTAGCCGAACCATCCCCACTGAGAAGGCCCCCAAGTGGTACGTCGCTGAGCCCACTAAGGTCACCATCCCCAACGTCCAGAACAAGTCCAAGCTGCGACCTTCCCTTGTTCCCGGCGCTGTCCTCATTCTGCTTGCCGGTCGATTCCGAGGCAAGCGAGTTGTCCTCCTCAAGTCTCTTGAGGACGGTACCCTCCTCGTCACCGGCCCCTTCAAGGTCAACGGTGTTCCTCTCCGACGAGTCAACGCCCGATACGTTATCGCCACCTCTACCAAGGTTGACGTTTCCGGTGTCAAGGCCGACAAGTTCACCCCCGCCTACTTCGCTCGATCTTCCGCTGAGAAGAAGTCCGAGAAGCAGTTCTTTGCCGAGGGCAAGCAGAAGGAGCTTAAGGCTGAGCGAGTCGCTGACCAGAAGGACGTCGACGCTGCTCTCATCGCCGAGATCAAGAAGACTCCTCTTCTCAAGCAGTACCTGGCCACCCACTTCTCTCTCAAGTCCGGTGATAAGCCCCACCTGCTCAAGTTTTAAATTATAAAAACACAAAATGGAACATGGGGGTGGAAAATGGTGGACTCTCGATTTAGAGAGGTCCGTCAAAAGCTGTATAGCAATGCAATTTGAATTCTAAAATGATCGGCCTGAAGACGAGGTTGTGTAGATACCCATGTATAATGTACAATTAGATAACTCATGTTGTAAAATTCGGTTGAACGTAGTTTTTGTACGATAGTGGTGTTTTTGTGGTTCCTGTACGGATGTTTATGGTCTGTGGTGTGGTGTGGTGAGGTTCGTACTCTCTCTGGCCCGTTATGCTGCCCGTACAGTCTCTAAATACCAGCTAATTAATATCCACGTCCATAGACAGACAACCAAACATGGATGCAAGTACTGTAGTGTACTCATACTTTATACCCCACCGTTATATACTTGTACTGTACGTACAGTATCGTAGAAGGAATGAATTGAAGTATCCATGGCTAGTGCCAGTAACATGCTGTATCGGCTCTCCTTCCTCTGTTCGACTCGTCTGAATCGTCACCTCATCGTGAGCCTTCAGACCAGGTTGTGTAGTGACAGTATTCCCTTTGGCTACCCATTAAATATCCTGTTGGAGCCTTGTATTCTGGTCTCCAGGGATGAGTTTACATTCATCTGCCCCAAGGCTCATGGACTTCATGGGGTATGCAACAGTTGATGACAGTATTACATTTGATATGCTCGATGATGTTATCTTCAGATACTGTAGAGATGACACTGCCCTGTAGCTACAATAATTCGCCGCCTGTATCAAACCACTTATCAGGGTACCCTTACTGTTTGTCCTGCTGTTTCACGTTTGTACCATGCTACTGGCTAAACTCCTAAGAATCAGCTTATCCCGTAACCCTGACTAACCCTGGTAAGTGTTGACCCAAAATATGCAAACAACGGTGTACCAAACCCCCAATAATACACATTCCAGAGTATCCCAGATATCACCAAGAATAGCATGGAATGCACATTCCAAACCCGTCTACAAAAGCCTGATCGTGTTTTAGTACTTGTTTCCCGCCACCATTCCATTGCCACTGTGTCCTACCATTGCCACCAACTACGAGCTGTACGATACAGTCCTACTTGGTCACGGTTGCATCGTCAAGGTGGTTTGTTGTGCGCTATACAGCCCATGGAGAAGATAGCGGTGGGGCACACATTTTGGGGAGCTAAAGAAAATTAGTATCACACCGTAGAAGGTGTGTGGAACCAAGTGGAAAGAGAGGAAAATTAGACGTTGGATGGGAAAAGCTTGAAAATTCCACAGGACCCCAAACAAATATCTACATATATACAAAACAACCCGAGGGCTCCACTCAAGCCTCTTTTCTCTCTCTACTTTCTCTGCCTCACCACCGCCACCTTATCCTGCATACCTTACATTAATCATGTGTCTACTGTCGTTGCTCTTCCAAAGAGTTCCATGGGGCGCTGTGAAGCCATTGTGGGTGACTTTGGGGCTGAATTTCAACCTATCACAGCTTCACATCTCCAATTAGGGCCTCCAAGCACACCCCATGCCAGTCTACGCCTTTTTTCTTGTCCCTGGGTTGCTACTGAATGTTACGTACGACACGACCATGGTCCAGCACCAAGTCCCAAGTCCAAATAGTCCCACGTTTATTTTCTTTGGATTGGGTTTGCAGCCTTGATAGCGACTTGTAAAGACGAGATACCCTGAGAAGGAGGATTTTCTGGTCGGGATTCGGCAGATATTACCCATACCCTCTGATCACAGAATACTACGCCTCCCTCATCGCCACCCATGCTCCCACAGGCGAAAAAATATATATCGCCTTCAAAACAGATGGAAAACAAGCTCTCGATGCATATGCAACCTTATTCCAAAAATTTGCCCATTTTAAATACTTGGGTCTGCGCTTCTATTGCACCACACAACACAATCATGTCTAACACTACCTCCAACTGCCTTCCCCTGGCCTCTTACACCCTGGCCGTGTTCCCCGGTATCCCCGTGGCTCCCATTGAGCAGGATTTCCCTGTTTCCGTGCGAATCACCATGGCTGCCATTGATCCCGCCCGAATTGAGGGTGATGAGGAGGAGCCCGCCACTCTCCGAATTCTCAAGCCTGCTGACTCTTACGATGACGAGGACGACGAGGACGATGAGGACGAGGATGATGAGGACGACGAGGTCTCTCCCGAGGACATGGCCAAGATCAAGAAGCTGATTGCTGCCAGCGAGGACGGCCTTGATGAGGTCGAGGGCGACGACGACGATGAGGATGATGATGATGAGGAGATGGAGTTCGAGGAGGACGATGAGGATGACGACGACGAGGGTGAGATTGAGGACTTTGTTGTCTGCACTCTCTCCCCCAAGTTTGGATACCAGCAGACCCTGGATCTGGTCATCACCCCCGGTGAGCAGATCATGTTCGAGGTCACTGGCTCTTACGCCATCCACCTGTCCGGTAACTACATTGAGCACCCCTACGACATGGAGGATGATGATGAGCTCCTTGGTCTCGGTGAGGACGACGAGGATGATGAGGATGAGGACGAGCTCGACGAGGGCGAGTACGATCTCTCTCCCGATGAGGATGAGGTCATCAACGGCGACGAGCGACTCATTGAGCTCATGGAGCAGGAGGATGACGATGAGGATGATGAGGACGACGAGGACGACGAGCCCGTTGTCGAGCCCAAGAAGATCCTCAAGCGTGCCGCTGAGCAGAAGAAGGAGGAGAAGGCTGCCAAGAAGGCCAAGGTCGCCTTCACCAAGAACCTCGAGCAGGGCCCTACCCCCGCCGAGCCCAAGCCCAAGCTTGTCACCCGAACCCTCGAGGGCGGTGTCAAGATTGAGGACCGAACCGTCGGTGAGGGACCTTCCGCCAAGGTCGGCTCCAAGGTCGGTGTCCGATACGTCGGAAAGCTCAACAACGGCAAGGTCTTCGACTCTAACTCCAAGGGTAAGCCTTTCTACTTTGCTGTCGGCAAGGGTGAGGTCATCCGAGGATGGGACATTGGTGTCCAGGGTATGAAGGTCAAGGGTGAGCGACGAATCATCATTCCCGCCGGAATGGCCTACGGCAAGCAGAAGCTGCCCGGCATTCCCCCCAACTCCCAGCTTACTTTCGATGTCAAGGTTGTTAACATCAAATAAGTCTTTTTCTTCCCCCACAAACGACTGGCCTAGAGAGTAGACAACTTCTTGGTTAAGTATGTATTTAATGTATTATTGATATAGACGAAAGAGTATAATTAATTCGAAGATTGTACCAGTAGTGTGGAATGTACTTATACAAGTATGTCCTTGTACAATGTACCCTCCTACGTATGATGGATGAATTGGTACCTGGTACCCACTGGCACTGGTAGTTTCTAGTTGCCATGGTGATGGCATTCATGCAGATGCATGCACGGGATCAGTTGCGTATGAGAGGAGTGAGAACTTGTAGAGTGCTGAATTGCTACAATCCATGGTACCTGGTAGTTTCAGCATTAAATTTCCCTCCTCCAGTTCTGTAAATAGCGTATATTGGTACTGTACAGTACAGTATCGTAGTTACACATCACTCAAGCTAATAACTTGACCTGGGTTGAGATCAAAGGATCCGGAACCTACAGAAGGATGCAACCAGCTGAAGAACTCACCGTCAATGTATTGGATTCCGCTGCGGAAATCAAACAATAAATTGTTGAGTGGGTAAATGACAAGAGTTAGGGTATCTATGACATGGGTGGTATCAAGAGTGTTGTAGCAAACGTACCGTTTATCATGGTAGCCGATTTCGACTCCGTTTGCACTCACCTGGCACTGTTGTCCTGTCAGCATGTTTTTCACTTGAAGAGTGTAGTTTGGGCTCTTGAAGAACAGTAGTCCATTGACTAGCAGACAGTTGACGCTATTGGCCGATGCCATACATTTTTCCAGCTTGGTCATTTTCTTTTCCTTCCAGTTGACGTACAACACGTCACTCAAAAAGTCCAGTTTATCTGTTTCTTCCGAGTCTTCCCAGTGTCTATGGAGATAGACAAAAGTTTGGTTGGCGTTGGCGCCTCTGAAAAGATGTCTCTTTCGTGTGCTTGTGTACTGTGGTGGAATTTCGACTTTCAGATCTGGTTCGTGTTTTTTCTTCCAAGTTACGCAGTTGTCTTTCAAAACGATCGATTCAAATTCACTGTTGAACTCTGAAAAACAGTACCATGACCGTGTGTCCACATCTCTTGCTGTCCCTACTGCCCGCACATTCCATCCCTGATAATCAACCACATACCCCGTGTCATAGTCCCCTAGGATGTACACGATGGGCCTGAGAAACCCTTCCTTCGTGCCAGGAGGGCCAGCTCTCTGGCTGCACTGTTTATGAGGCCCTGTTGAGAAGTTTAGAGGTCGGCTTAGTCGAATGACTGTGTTTTTTGCATCTTGACGAAATTCTCCTCCGATTTCTCGCAAATGAAACGCCCAAACAGCGTCTGGAAGGTCGTTGCTCACATGAAACAGCTCTCTGCACGAGCATCTGAGGCTCAGTGCGGTTGAGAAGTCGATAAGGGTGAATATTTGTGTCCAGATATCGCTGTTGAGCATGTTCCAGCTGTTTGAGTGGTTTTTACTGCCCTTGTGGCATTCTTTTTTAGCGTCCTTTAGTCTGCATCGGAGAGAATGTCGTGATACAAATGCAATGGGGCCATCCCGTGATAGGGTATTTCAGGTCTACCTAACTTATAAAACAACCTCGAAAACAATGTATAATATGTCTTCTAAATTTTTCAGTTCCGTTTACACCTGATGCATTAAGAAAGTGTACAGTGTACGGTCCAGGCGGGTTCCGTGGATCTGCAATGCTACATTCCTTAGCTACAGAATTAGTATGTTTGTGGCACCACCAGTAGTTGGGTGTAGCCGTGAGACCCGCCCAGTCGCATCTCATAATCATGGAACATTCAAATACAATTAAATTTTATCTGGTTTGTTTTAAGCACTGCTCTCCGTCTCCTTTCCGTAGGAACCATCGTCTCGTGTTCCGTGTCCCTGGAACCCTTGCTCCTGGAACCTCTGCTCCTCAAATCCCTGCTCATTGAATCCCTGATCTTCAAACTCCTGATCCTGGACATTCTTTTCGCCCCTGCTTCTCTTGACAGCTCCAGCCTTGATATGAGTTCGACCCCAGATAAAGCCAGGGTAGAAGACTGTGAGAATGGTGATAGCGATTAGCATCATCAGACCGTCAAGAACCAGCAAGTATGCCTCGTGTTGCAGCAGGTTTCCGTACCACCCCTCAGCGAGCTCGACCACTCGATAGACGGATCGTGCGAAGATGAATGCAAAGGAAACGTAAGTGGCAATAACAAAGTACTTCATCTTGGGCGACTCCCGAATTGCGATAATCTCGGGGTTGTTTGCCATGGAGTCTGCAATGTTGGGGTTTCGTTTGCCCTTGTGCACTCGCCACAAAAAGTCCGTGGTCATGAGGAAGAAGATGGACATAGTGAAGACCTGGAAGGCCATTCCTGCCACCATGACGTGTGTTCCATCATCAGTGGACTTGTTGTCGTAGAGAGCTGTGGCTGAGATACCGCCTCCGGCGGCCTGGATGACAATAGAGATCAGGTCACAAGACACGAAGATTAGTGTGTACACCAGAGGAGCCACGCGACTGTAGCTCTCTCCGTAGATGACGACAAACTTTGCCAGCAGGCAGTAGACACCTGCCATGATGAAAGCCGGAGCCAGTGTCAAACAAACAATCTGCAAAATGAACTCGTCCAGGTTGTGAAGATCCCAGGTGGAGAGAAACCGGCCCAGGTATCCGAGAAACTCGAGACAGATGCCGCAGAAGAAGGCGCCTCCGAACCACCATTGTCGATAGTATATGGCCAGCGCACCTTGGGCAACCCACAGGATAATGAAGAGAATCATTCCCACGAGGTTGGCTGCCCGACTGGGCTCCATTCCGTAGACGCCGTACTGAGAGTACACCCACAGGTCCCACTCGAACGAGTTCATTCCCATCTCCTCGGCGCTAGGTGGGGCGGCCATACATAGGCCCACGAGGGCCGCCACGAATATGAAGGTTGATAATTTCATGAACTTGTCGACAGAGCTGTTGAAGCAAAAGTGGACCTTCTCCTCTTCAAGTACTAACAAGTACTGCAGATCTACATGGAGATACTGTACATGAGCCGTGCTAGGCAGAGTTTTAGTTTTGATCAAGAAGCATTTGGTTATACATAGGCTTTTAATGTCTGGGGTGATTTCTTGTAAAAGCCTTGAGGGCTATATTGAGGATCAGTTTTTTTGGTGTGGGCGTGTTTCTGTGTGTATTATCTATGTTTACCTATGCTGATCCCTCCATCTGGGCACTTTTCTGGCCGCTTCATTCGTCTCAAACACCCCTATTCACTGCCACAGCAACATCTCATGCGCGTTTAAAAAGATTTAAATGTAAATGCAAACCGACAAAAAGTTCAATGCCAAAACCGTTTGGCACCATCGGAGGGTTTGCAGTGGTTCATCTGGCAATCCAGAACAAGCCAAAGTGAAAATGTAGAATGAGGGTTGGTTTCCGATCGTCCCGGGGATCAGGTCATTTTGGCTCTGATATGGTTGGCCGCGGCCTCTGGTGGCCAATAAATCCCACGGTATATGTACCGTCTGGTAGCTACGTCTGTACGTTCGAAACACACAGATACACACAGCACGCTACGAATACAGGCTTGCACGGGAGCAACCCCGAGAAAAGAAAGCCATGTCAACAAGACGGAAAACCACAAAGACAAGGGGAAGAGAATATTACCGGCAATATTAGCCGCCAAGTAGGGGTCATCCGCATCACATTCGGCCTGTAACGTGTCCACACCTTCCTTGCTGCGGCTCTTCCCAGTGTGGAGCGCTCTTGTCCGCTCTTTTCCCGCACATGTTTTGCTCATCTCGCCTACATTTGCCTCTTGGGTTCCAAGGTCTTACACGAGAAGCTTATATTGCCTCAACGGCGGATTCGTTCCGCAATGCAGGGAAGAGAACGTGAATTTGAAAAATACGGACGACATGGGGTTTAGCACAAGCAAGAGGAATCCGCCCAAAAAGAGCAACTTGTTAGTGGCAGTTGGTGGTTTTCTTCCTCTTTCGTGCACCGCCTCCACACGACTGACTTATAATTAGTGCCTTGCCGTCACACGAGTATTGTAACTAGCTAGGGCTTGGTCTCGTTATTGTAGCTCGATTAACCTCTTCCGAGATGTGACATCAGCCGCTTACAACATCGTGGTCTCTGTACTGTGCTTGTAAAGGCAAAGCGTCTACACCCTGGTGGGGCTGGATACGACCAAACGGTGCAGGGGCTGTGCTCCAATATTTGCAGCCCGTTGGCGGTCATGTTGTAATTGTGCGTTGTTGTCACCAATGACTTCGGTGCAGAGATGCACTCCCAGTGAGACTTTCCGTGGATGAAAAACATGCAAAACGCGGACCAGGAGGATGAGCGCGTTCCGGAAGCAGCCCGGGAAAATCAATGGCGAGATGAATTATTACAGCTGCCCAGTTATTATGTTGAATAATATATCCTCGGATGAGGGCTATAGTAAGGCAGCGAGGACGTCATTTGGCCATCTGGTTTTAGACTGTTCTATGAGGTACAGGTTTATTGACTCTTATCCCCGCTTTGTTTGTCTTGGTGGTGATTTTTTGGGGGGAGGGGGGAGGTTTGCGTTTCTCGAGAATCGAACTGGCGCGGTTGCGGTCAAGGTAAGGGTGGTTAGGAGCCTAGGTTTCCAGGTGAATAGGTGAGTTGGCAGTGGGTTGGCAGGGGGTTGGTACAGTGAGTCATTTGTAGTCGGGGTTTGAGGGTATTCTTGAGTCTTTGCATTGCTTGAATATATTACTGCACTGCTTCGCTTTTCATGTATTCCGTGGAAACCACATGACACTGGAAATAACCTATGATTCCTCCATTTAACTGTCCTAAGTCTATTGTTATATTTGTACAGCGTCATCCCATTTCATACACAGAATCACATAGAAAACACAAGCAAGTAAACAAAACGCACCCGCACACCATAGAAGGAACCAACCACGACCACTTCCTCCCCAACACCCTCGCCTACTAGTGCACTTGTATCCGCCTTGCTGCCACCTCCTAGACCCCGCAGCTCACACGCACCTGAACTCTCCCATCAAACCTTGTCATATCACCACAATTTATCGAGCGTTATACCACCCAGCCAAAATGTCGAAAAATCTGATTGTGTTCGGTGGAAACGGCTTTCTCGGTGAGTGTCACGACCCCAATTATCCCAATCACTACTAACCCAGGCCGCCACATTTGCAAGCACGCGCTCACCAAGGGATGGGCTGTCACCTCCATCTCCCGATCTGGGCCTCCCAAAAATGCAGAGAGCTGGATGTCCAAGGTCCAGTGGAAGCGTGCGGACGTATTCAACCCCCTCACATATGCTAGCGAGCTCGAGAAGGCATCGGCCGTGATTCACTCTATGGGCATCTTGCTGGAAGGCGGCAACTACAAACAGGGTCTCAACGGGGGTGTCAAGGACGCACTCTGTGGCCTTGTCAAGGGCTCCAACCCTATGGCCAAGGACCCCAACTTTTCCTACGACAAAATGAACCGACTTAGTGCAGTCCTGACAGCTACAGCATTCTCCGAGACCATCCCTGCCGACGAGAGAAAGCCTTACGTGATGGTCTCTGCAGAGAAGACCAGCGACCTCATCCCTGACGGATACATTACGTCCAAGCGAATGGCAGAGTCGGAAATCTCCGACCTCGCTAACCTTCGACCGGTGTTCCTGCGACCTGCATTCATGTACGAGTCGCCCGAAGACCGACAGTTTGGCATCCACAAGTCTACTCCTCGAGACGCCGTGGCCGAGGCTCTCAAGCTTGGATTTGGCGCTCAGACAGTGGCTCGATCCTTCTTCCCTGCCATGCCACAACTCATCCAGCCCCCTCTCAGTGTCAACGTGGTTGCTGAGGCTGCCGTGGACGCACTGAACGAGGATATCGAGGGTGTCATTGCTCTGGCTGCTCTCAAGCGGTTCAGCGACTCCAAGAGAAAGTAATGTAAATAGGCGAGAATGGACTGCTGTAATATCCATAGCTATAGGGGCAAATCATAGACGGGAAGGGTTACAGTAATTGTAGTTAATTATGGGCCAGCAATGCAACAATAGACAAGCCCAATCATGTTCAAACAGATTGTGTCACCAGCTGTGTAGAATACTGAAGCAGCTGGAATTCAACATCCCCTTGGAGGCCCAATGGCACCATTGATCCGACTGCCAGTATTTTATGTCGCGTGGAACGCACGAAAACGTACATTCCCTTTGCCCATAATCGACCCCTCCTTAATTAATTGCTATATTTAGACCTCTTGTCAAAAGGTCAAATAAAGTGTGGTTACGACATGAAGGACAAATACTGTACGAGTACTCGTAGTGGAGACCAACGTCTCCCCCCCCCAGCCACTAATAGCGCCCACGATGTCTTACTCTTGCACATCATTTTAGCCCCTATACCCTGAGGCACAGAGAGAGATTCCCGGAAGTCCACGTGGATGACCCAGGCTATTTTTTGTACTGAATACCATTTCTTTCGAGAATTTTCGGGAAGTCTACACGGGTTCAGTGGGATGGGTAATTAGCTATAACAATGAGGCTCAATGGGCCATAGCTATGCTTAAAAAACTGAATTTCAAGATGAAGCGGCTAAAAACTGTCAAAACACAGGAGACGAAACATAAAAAAGGAGAGCACAAGGGAAATATATCCAGCCAGAAATAAGATACAGCACAGAATACACGATACAGCACGGAATATACAGCCTTTCGTTTGCGCGTCATTTGCGCAAACTGTTATTCTGTACTCGGACCCACAGCGCCAGAGTTGGTGGGACCCGAGGCTTCGAATTACAGCGTTAGTACAGAATAGCAGCAGCAAAAGCCAACTTTGAGAGGGTCTTTCTGTTTCAACGGCCAATGGTAGCGGAACATGCACTGATAATCGGGTGAGCGTTTCCGGGCAGGACACTGTATTGAACAGGTTGAACGGGTGATCTGATGTTTGGAGGGAGTGTACACGATACTACGAGCTATAGCGTCAACATTGTGGGATCTGTAGCTAAAAGTAAAGCATAGGGATAGGCACGGTGTACGCTATAATATTCACTTTTGACAGTAGAGAATACGACGATACAACATACTGTATCGTACTCGTACTGTACAAGAAGCCTTGCGTTGTCCTTGTCTGCGTCTTTGACCAGCGGCTGTAAAAGCAGTCGCGTGTGGCAACTAACGGCGGCAGCTGTGTCGCCAAGGTTCATATTAAATTTCATGCCGAGGTGTGGAGCGGAAGTGGTTCCTTCTGCGGAGGTGGTGGAGATGAGCAGTGGGGAATGGGACGTTGCAAAAGACACAGACGAATCACAACAGCGCGTTACACGTCAAAGCGACAAACTGGCTGCTCCCAAGTCACAAGCAGGCGATGCTCATTCTGGTTTCTCATTCCAAACACCTCAAACCTCCCTGGCACTAGCCACGAATTAGTCACTCGAGTTATTCGCACTCAAAGTTTAGCGGTGATGGACTGCAGAAATTAGTCACCGCACGTGAACTTGTGGGGTGCGGTGGAGCAGTGTAGGAAGCTTGGAAAACGGAAACAGTAGCAAAAAACCCGACCATTACAGGGCTCATTGGGGCCCAATCAATAGATTCCGACAGCTTTCTTTCCTCCCAGCTCCCCCACACAACCCACAAAGCCTCTTCGCCGCTCTGGAGGCGACCTCGCTCCGATTACTAGGTTTGGCGCCGCTATCGTTGGCCAATGAAAAGAAAGGAAGCGCGGAACAGATGGGATAAAGTTGCCGTTTTCGGGGCACTGGAACAAGGCAAGACCCAGGCCTTCAAAATAAGGTTGTCCCAGCTTGGAAAATTTATTCCTCCCAACTCACTATATATACACTCTGACTCACGCCCTTTTTTTTCCTTTCTTCTTTCCTCAACCCTTTCAATTTACAACAACACACACCGAAGATTTAGATACGATACAGTCAAGATGTCCGCTTTCTAAATTTTTCCCCCGCGTCAACCACAAACAACACAATGAATTGAAAGAATAACGAAAGAATTAATAAGTCCCCCCCTTATTAGTCGAAAGAAAAATTGTTAAAGAATTATCTCTAAACAATTTTTAAAAGCTCGCCTCACGCCCCCCTTTTAAAAATGCTGAAACTCAAGTAAACTTCCCGTCCGATTCTTATCGCGGCCTAATCCTATCAAAATGGTGTCCCCTACCCCCCAAGATTGCAGCTAATTACAACACAAACATTACAACAACAAACAACAAGACCACTACAGCCCCCGTTACATTTGATACAACATTCAATCCAGTCAAAATGTCTATCTACCACGATTACAAGCGATTCTCGAAGCACGAGTCTGCCTTCGGCGGCTTCGCTGCTTCCATGAGCGGCTCCCAGATGCCCTTCTCTCCCATGCTGACCCCCAAGCACGAGGCTGTCGGAGAGTTCGGTAAGCCTGGCCTCGCCCACGCTCAGGCTGCTGCCCCTCAGCAGCCCCAACAGATTGATCCCCTGGTTGCCTCTCTCACCCCGGCAACTGGTACAATTTCGCCCCAGGAACTCATGGGCCACAGCTTTGGCAACGACGACTTTGATGCCTCTCCTATTTTCGGTGATGCCGATCTTGGAGACTGCAACAACTGGGAGTCGTTGTTCAACGACGACGCTGCTCCCCAGACCAGCCCTGCTCCCCAGGCTGCTCCGGTCGCTGTCAAGACTGAGCCCGATGCTGAGCTCATGCCCTTCCCCATGGCCTTCACTCAGAACATTGACTCGTTCGCTCGCCCTACTACCGTGTCTGCTTCAGTCAGCCCTGCCTCCAGCAGTGTTGGACCTGAATCTCTCGGTGGCATGGAAGTGAACCCTCTCAAGCGACCTCGAGATGGCTCCGAGTCTCCTTCCTTTGAGAACAAGAAGGACCAGCATGGCCTCACTGCCTACAACCGAAAGCCCCGACAGGCTCCTCTCTCTCCCATTGTTGTGGAGGAGGGTGCCGATTCTGTGGCCGTCAAGCGAGCTCGAAACACCGAGGCTGCTCGACGATCTCGAGCCCGAAAGATGGAGCGAATGTCCCAGCTTGAGGAGCGAGTCGACGAGCTTCTTACTCGAAACAAGGAACTCGAGGCTGAGGTTGCTCGACTGCGTGCTCTGCAGAAGTAAATAATTCTTTAAAACCAAAAGCTAACTCTTTTAAAACAAAATACTTAGATAATAAAAATCAAAAAATGCTTGGATAAAATCTCACTTGTAATCGCTGTCTTCTTTTTTTAAACAATAATTGATATTTCTTCTGTAAACAAAGATCGATATTCTTCAATTTTGCAATTGTTAAATCAACCTTGTCTCGGCCGTCTAATAATCAATCTCTTGTTCTATATATCGAGTGTTGGATGACCAAAGGCGCCGTCACTCATGAAGCTCTACTAAAAGCCAGCTCCATCAAAACCGGTGAAACCACTGACAAGGAAAATCTTGTAGTAGTCCTTTTTGGAAATGGAGTTGGCCCAGTTCCATGCAGAAGTGAGTCGACCGTCGATACACGAGCCGGCGTCGTAGAAGTTGTCTGCTCCGGATCCGTCAAAGGCATGCTTGAAAAAGTCCGCCAGGATGGTCTTTCGAAGACGCTCGGGCGATCCAAACTGTTCCTTAATCCACAGAGACACGTGGGGGTCCTTGGCAAGGTTGTCAATGTTGGAGACCACCATGTCCACAGGAATGAGAATTCGAGGCACCTGAAGGTACTTATCGAGGAAGAAGAGCGCATTGGGAACAGTATGGTCTCCCAGGTGGACAACAGAGGATCCGATCCAGGAGCCAGTTCGATGCTGGGCCTTGGAAATGACTCCATGGATGGCTCGGGACACACCAGGGCAGCCCTTGATTCGGTTGAGACCCTGACCAGTGTCGGTGAGCTGGTATCGACCAGTAGAGGTCAGGTCAGCATCGGACAGAGACCACATTCGGAACATTTCCTTCATGACCTCGGACCACAGTGAGAGCGACTGACGCACGTACTGATACTGCTTGGAATGATTGTGAGAGAGTCGAGCTCCCCCAGATCCGTATCTGATGGCCAGGTGGAACTCGCCAGAGGTGTCGGCAGACTCGTCAAAGTCTTCAGTCAGATACTTCATCATTCGCTCGACGGGCTCCTGGTTGGCTCGGAGGTAGGCGTGGTAGTCTCCAAGAGAATAGAGACATTGACGAACGTCCTCCTTAAGCAGCTTACCCTTAGCGTATCGCTTCGCAAGAATCTCAATAGCCCGCTCCTTGGTTTGGATAGCCTGCTGGATCTGTCTTCGGTTCTTGCCGTCGGGGTTGATTTCCATGATGGCATCCACAATAAGGGGGTCTCCAAAAACTGCAACACCAGATCCGTCTGCACCGTCTCCAAACGACCGCAGATGGCTGTAGACACTTTTGACGGGCTTGTACAGATCAAACTCCATCACCTGGGACACCTCTGCCATTCTCGAGTCCATGATCATGTACATGAGCTTTCCGAACGAGTCTCGCATTTTGTCGGGGTTCATGATCTTGTATCTTCGGCCAATTTCAAAAACGGTTTGGAACCACTCGGCATTGTCGGCGAAGTTTTTGTTCTCGAAAAGTGCCTGGCCCGTCTTCATGTCTGTAGCCACGACCAGAGCAGCCATAATCGAGCACATTTCTCGCAGCTGTGCCACAATACGCTTGGCCTTGGATGTGTAGGACAGAATGTCGACCTTGTCCGTGTACTCAGACACGTTCAGGGCTGCTTCCAGAAGTCGCAGCAGTTTTCTCTCGTCATATGTCAGTCGTACGGGAACGTCCTTGGCACGCTCCTTGAGAAGAGCCAGAACCTTGAGCTGAGTCTCGTCTGGCTCAATCATGGTGTGTTTCGACAGAGACATATCGACCTGGTCTTCAGGTTCCTTTTCGACTCCATTGCTGGCGGAGGTAGCTCCGGTAGTGGAACCAGATGCACCATTCTCGATGGGCAAAGTGGCGTGCTTGGATCGGTTTCCTGTTCGGTGAATATACTGGAAGCAGACGTTGCAAAAGTCCTCCTCACAGCCCTGGCAGTTCTTCTCTGCTGGCTGATCTCCACAATCCACACACATTCGTACCTGGGAGTCAGGAGCGTCCTGGAAGGGAGGGGTTTCCATTTCGACATCCAGCTCGTTGGTAGAGTCGAGCTCGACGTCTTCGTTACCGTCCAGAATGTCGTTCAGCGATCGTTTCATCGTCATGTTGGCTGATTAGGTTGCGTTGGTGGATCGAGCGCTAGACTGATGTGAGACCCGATGAGATATTTAGCTTTCGGTGTCGTGAGTATGAATAAACCGTGAATAAACGAGGGGAGATTCTAGTACACGGCCTTGAGACAAATAAAAGCCCGGAGAATCAGAAATAAGTATGGGAAAAAATAAACAAACAATCAAGCTTGCTACAAATTACTCCTCTGCCCTGTCATTTCGGATTGTCCAATCACGGCATTCTGAGTCCTTCCATGTACGGTCTTCTGTTTTGGCTGTCTTTAGGCAGTGTTCTGTGACAGGAAGGAGGAAGTCCTCGGGGTATGCTGTGTCTCGTGTCATTGTAACGTGCCAGGGGGATTTAATAAAATATAGAGGAAAACTACACATCAGAATTGGAATCTCCACCACTGGAATCTGCTAAAACCACAGAGTGGAGACGTCTGTGTTGCCTAGACGATCAGCAGCATACAACAGGCCTCATTTGGTCCTGCAGATTTTACCAATTTTTTTTATCACATCGTGCATAATTTGGACTTTTGTCAAGCTTTCATTGGCATAAAGCTGTCCTCCATCGAATTTAGACTTTTTGATGTGAAGGATTTTTTTCAAATAGAGTTTCGCCCATCACACAATTGATGCAACTGTCCAAATTTTTCTTCACCATAAGTAGCCCTCCAGCCCCTCTTTCTTTTCTCTTCTTCACAACACAACACTAATCACATAAAACATGTCTTACGGTGACGATTACAACAACAACGACCGAGGCTACGGCGGAGGACGAGGATTCGGCGGTGGCCGAGGCGGCCGTGGTGGCTCCCGAGGTGGCCGAGGTGGCTTCGGTGGCGATCGAGGCTACGGTGGTGACCGGGGCGGCTACGGCGGCGGAGGTTACGATGACAACGACTTCGGCAACCTGCCCAAGCAGGAGTGGGACCTTGAAAAGCTGCCCCAGTTTGAGAAGAACTTCTACAAGGAGGACCCCGCTGTGACCGCCCGAACCGACGAGGAGGTCGCTGCTTTCCGAAAGGAGAACCAGATGACTCTTCTTGGTGAGGGTATCCCCAAGCCCGTCACCAACTTCGACGAGGCTGGTTTCCCCCCTTACGTCCTCAAGGAGGTCAAGCAGCAGGGTTTCGATAAGCCCACTGCCATTCAGTGCCAGGGATGGCCCATGGCCCTCACTGGTCGAGATGTCATTGGTATCGCTTCCACTGGTTCCGGTAAGACTCTTTCTTACTGTCTGCCCTCCATTGTCCATATCAACGCTCAGCCCATGCTTTCTCACGGTGACGGACCCATTGTTCTGGTCCTCGCCCCCACTCGAGAGCTTGCTGTCCAGATTCAGCAGGAGTGCTCCAAGTTCGGCAAGTCTTCCAAGATCCGAAACACTTGTGTCTACGGTGGTGTTCCCCGAGGCCAGCAGATCCGAGACCTCTCCCGAGGTGTCGAGATTGTCATTGCCACTCCCGGCCGTCTCCTCGATATGCTCGAGTCCGGCAAGACCAACCTTCGACGAGTGACCTACCTGGTCCTCGATGAGGCCGATCGAATGCTCGATATGGGTTTCGAGCCTCAAATTCGAAAGATTGTCGACCAGATTCGACCTGACCGACAGACCCTCATGTGGTCCGCTACCTGGCCCAAGGAGGTCCAGCGACTGGCCCACGACTACCTCAAGGACCAGATCCAGGTCAACATTGGTTCTCTCGAGCTCTCTGCTTCCCACAACATTACTCAGATTGTTGAGGTTTGCACCGAGTACGAGAAGCGAGACCGACTCGTCAAGCATCTCGAGACTGTCATGGAGAACAAGGAGTCCAAGTGCCTTATCTTCACTGGTACCAAGCGAGTTGCCGACGATATTACCAAGTTCCTTCGACAGGACGGCTGGCCTGCTCTCGCCATTCACGGTGACAAGCAGCAGCAGGAGCGTGACTGGGTTCTTAACGAGTTCCGACAGGGCAAGAGCCCCATCATGGTTGCCACCGATGTGGCTTCCCGTGGTATTGGTGAGTACTAACAACAACAACGACAACATTTTTTTATTTCCTATTTATTTCCGGTCTTGTTTTCCAGGGGTGAATGTGCAGTTGATCTGAACATTTACTTGTGGATGCTCAAGGCTGCGGTTATTTATTGATATCATTGCTGGGAGCTTTTTGCTACATCCACGCACATATCCGATACCATCTACGATATCCCAAAAAGAACTTCTTCTGAGTTGAGCCATGCAGCGAGCTACAAGTACAGACTTGACTCCAGCTGTTTGGTAATGACGACTCACTTCCTGAGTACACATGTTTTTCCGAAGACGAATCCAGAGCCTCTTATTATTTTGACCCTTTTGGAAACACGTGTAAAAAAAGATACTTATGTGCTTATTTATGCCAGGACAAGACGCATCAATCACTTGACGATAGATATATTTAAATGCCTAAATGAACATGAACATTTTTGTGGACGGGCTTGCGTTTGAATATATTTGACAATGAAAAGAAATGATCGTGTTGGAAGAATCATGGGATGCTTCAGCGACAGCAGACATGTTGTTTCGTAGATGAGCTTGCTTGTTAGTGTGTTTACACATCTTTACTAGCGAATTGTATTGTATATGTTTTTTTGAGATGCCCCCAAGTTTTTTGTACTGACGGTTGGCCATCTCTCAAATTTTGTGTAGTCACGCATTGATATGTTGAATTTTCCTTCTTCATTATCGCCTCATTACTAACATCAGATGTCAAGGGTATCAACTTTGTGATCAACTACGACTACCCCTCCAACTCCGAGGACTACGTTCACCGAATTGGTCGAACCGGTCGAGCCGGCACCAAGGGTACCGCCTACACCTACTTCACTGAGGACAACCGAAAGCAGGCTCGAGACCTTCTTGTCATCCTGCGGGAGGCCAAGCAGCACATCGACCCCAAGCTTGAGGAGATGGGCGGTGGCCGAGGTGGCCGAGGTGGCTGGGGAGGCCGAGGCGGTCGAGGAGGCCGTGGTGGCCGTGGTGGTTACCGACGAGGCGGCTACGGCGGTGGATACGGTGGCCGAGGAGGTTCCGATCCTTCCGGCTCCAACTCCGCTCCTCTTTCCAACGCCCGATGGTAGACTAACTAAAATTGATAGATAAAAAATAGATAATAATTGATCATTAGATAGAAATTTGAACAGTAGATGTTGACAGAGCAAGTGTTAATATTTGAAGAATGGTCGACTATAGAACCTGTTGACAGCACTTTCTCTTTACATGATGCAACACCCCTCTGAATTACTATAATTGATATTTCGTACAACTCACCAAAGAACATCACCATTATTACTCTATAAACCACTCTAATTACCAGTTGTCCCAGCCATCATCTCCGTCTTCATCGTCATCTAAATCCAGCTTGACAGGCTTCTTGGCCTTGGCAGCTGGCTTGGGTTTAGGGGTCTCCTTAACTACCACCTCGCCATCAGATCCATCGTCCCAGTTGTCGTCCAGACCCCATCCGTCGTTTTCTTCAAGGACAGGAGCAGCAAGCTTTTTGGCGGCAGGGGTACTTTTGATGCCCAGAGCACCAGCAGCAGAGGGCTTGGGCTTCGTAGAACCCAGGGAAAGACCACTCTTGGGCTTGATGGACATGGTTCGGGCAGCCGAAGCAAGCGAGTCAACTTCTTCGACAATAGGAGCAGGAGACTCTTGTCGAGAGATGGTACCCTGAGCCACTACTGGAGTTCCAGCAGTGGAGGACGACGTAGACTGGGTTTTTGTGCCAAAAGTGAAGGGAGAGGACCACGACAGAGTCCACGAAGATCCCGACTCGGCCTTGGAGTCCTCCTTTTCCTTTCGCTTGGCTGCCAAAAGCGTCGCTGCCGACTGGGGCTCTTCAGTGATCTCCGTTTCCGTGGCCAGGGTCTCTGCATGCTGGTCGACTTCGGCCAGAAACTCGTCAAAGGTCAGTTTGGCCTGGGCCCGGATGGCGGGGTCCTTGTCGATGAGGCCGGGTGCAATGGCAGGCAGCACCTTATTGACAATGGAAGGTACGTCGAAAATGTCGAGGTTGGATGCCAGTGCCAGCAGAGCGGCGTTTCGAGTGTGTACAAAAGGGTCCTTGAGTGCTCTACCAAATGCAGTCACCAGAATACCGGTTCGAGCCGACGAAGATAGCTCGTCAGCAATTTTGCCGAGAATGACAGTGGTGTTAGTTCGGATACCGGGCTCCTTATCGTTGTGGGTCTTGGCCAGGTACCGCAGCAGGTCGTTGTTCTTGATTCGGGAATTAAGATGGGGAATCAGCGGCAGAACGGCCTTGACGGTGGACTCTCGAATGAGAGGTGATGTATCGGAGAATCCGGTGATGAACTGGGGGAAGATCTGGTCGGAAGCCACCTTCTCAGACACATGGGGAGCATACGATGGCAGAGCCTCCAGTAGAGCCATTCGGATTGGTCTGTCTGGACAAGTGTACATTTTGGCAATGGTGGGTACCACCAGGTTGGTATAGTCCTTAGAAGAAAGTCCCTCGGACAAGGCCAAGATGCAAACGAGAATCTGGGGTCGTTCAGCGTCGGAGTGGACCACACCAGGGTCGTTGGACAGGTTGACTTGAGACGACGAAGGTGTGGGGGGAGTTAGGGCTCTGAGGAGCTCGGGAAGCACGCTGGTGGCCAAGTATGCTGGGGGAAAGGCCTGTCTGTATTTTGTGAGTGTTTCCAGCACATGACGCCGTTCCATGGGGTCGGCGACAATGTGGAATTGAGAGATTTCTTGAGACACAGAGATCATTTCGTGTTCACCAAAGAAGGACAGCTGGGCAGATTCCAGAAACTTGGGAATCCGCGGCCGCTTTTCGGGTCGGGCGCTGGTCATTTGCGTAATCATAGGAGCCATTCCGTCAGGCATATCGACGCCGACAGCGGTGTACAGCGACTGCAGAAGGTTTCCAAACTGCCACGAGTCAATGGCGAGCTTGGAGGCAGCGCTCTGGGCAGACTGGTAGCCCTGGTTCTTGATTTCCGGAGGAGCATTGTTGGAAGAGTTGGGCAGAAGAGGCCCGAACGACGCCAGGGCACTCTGAGCATCCTTCTGGGCCGTAATGAGCTCCAAACCTCCAACCTTCCATTCTCCAGATGCCGTGATGTAGATGGAATCCAGTGAAATGTTACCGTGGGTGGAGGCTCCCTCGGCGTTGATTTGCTTGAGGGTTTCCGTGACAAAGTACAGTCCCCACAGAATGCGGTCGGCCGAAAGCTCTTCCTTGGAGTCTCGGATCACCTGGGCCAGTGATCTGCATCGTTCCGTCACCACGTGGACTGAAGTATCTGTTTCCACGGTATCGTGGACCTTGAGAATACCGGGGAAACGGTACGTTTTGAGCGACCGCGCAAAGTGCTTGACCACAACGATTCGGTCGCGTGGATACGTCTGGTCGGCCACAAATTCAAACACGGTGCAGTCGGAAGAGTTGGACTTGAGAGTCGCGTCATACACGTTCCACAGCGACCTACCCTCACTGGCCTTTTGTGTTGTGTCGCCGAGCATAAACGGCAGTTTGGAGCCGTACGACGAGACGGTGCCAATGGCCTTGGTGAGAAAGTCCATTGTCGTGTTGTAGTTGTAGGGTGATGAGTGAAAGTTGCCTCCGCTGCAAGACCACATGATCTTTGCATATTTGGTTCTACACAGTGTATAGGAGGTTGTGTGGACGCGATAAGATACATTTTCGAGCTCTAGGAGTCTGTAGCACAGCTATTATTTTGACTTGGTGGGGGTTTACTCATTTTTATTCTGCGTCAGTAATAATTACCTAGCTAACGTCTTCTATCGTCTTTCTGGCATCAGTAGAAATGACACGCGCAACAAAACTTAATGCAAAGAAAGGCGCGAAAATAGTTTTATGCGGGTGGGCCAAATAGGAGTGGTTACGGGTAACACTGGGTGGCAAGACCAGAGCAATGTAGCATGATGAGGAGTGTTTTACGAGAAAACATCTTGAAAAATGGACCATACAGAAATGGCACGATATTCAGATAGTGAAACTACATAAAACGATTCAAGTAGGTGGGTGTGTATTAGTAATAGGAATGAGGCCTGATGTTGAATGGCCTACGGTAGATCGTAGAGAGTACACTGGTACAAGTACCGAAGTTGATCTGTATTGTATCACTTAATACTTGAACGAGGAGCCTCTGTCTAGCCCCACAAGTATTCATCAATGAATCACCTGGAACGGTTCTCCAAGTGTATTACCAGTGTACATCCATCCCATGAAAACCATACAAAGGACCTATGAAAGGACCAATACTTGACATGTCACAAGTCTTAAAGACCACCACAGAGTAACGGTACTAGTACAAACAACGTCAATTTTCAAATCTATCTATTAATACAGCCCGATGGCCCCATACCCCTTACATGCTTAGTTCTTGGAAGTGAAGTCGGTGACAGAGTCGGTAAACTTGTTCTTGACAACGTCACAGGCCTGAATCAGGTCGTCCAGACCCTTCTGAAGAGCCTCAATGGCAGTGATGTCGCCGTATGTCTGTATACGGATGTTGAGCTTGGCCTCGGAAGGATGTGGGATGGAGTAACCGCAAAACTCAACCTCGGGGTTCTTCATGATGATGTACTGAAGGGCGTTTCCAATGGTGTGATCCTCCTCGGTGAACTGGAAGGAGCAGGCGGTCTTGTCGGCCGAGGCTCCGGGAAGAATTGTGAACTTGTTGGCCATGAATTCCGCGTGGAAGTCCTCAGCCTTCTGGTTGAGCTCCTGCTTTCGCTCGGCCTTCTCCTGGGCCAGTCGCTCCTCCTCGGAGATTTCTGGAGCAAGGTCCTCGTCCATGACCACGTCTCCGTCTTTATCGTGTGCTGACATTTTTTTCTTGTGTGTTGTGAGTATGTATTTTTGGCCGATTATGCGGTCGGAAAAAAAATGATGATTTCTGCATCATGAAACGTTAAATGTTCTGGTCATGTGACGGAAGAAGGGAACAAGAATAAAGATCAACTGGAATAAAAAATGCAAAAAAAATTGAAATTAAATACAACACCTTGCTATGCGATGATGAGAAGTTGTCATTAGTTGATTAATTTTCCTGCAATAAAATAAAATCCCTAAATTGTCAGTAAGAGGCTGATTAAAAGGTGCTACACCCCTCACACATATCAATTAGTAATACACAGAAGAGCTCCTGTGTATTTTTAGCCACTGTTACGGACGACGGTTGTCAGTATCGAATTTATAGACCTTTACAGGGCTCTTCCCCTGACCAAGCTTCAACGCTGTACAGTAAGCTTCGGTTCATTGGTGTGTTTCAAGCTCTCGACTGTCGTACAAGTTCTCGACACAATGCTTACCTCTGGAGCACTTTCAATTACCGTACAGTGTACCCCAAAAGAAGTGAAATGCGCTTACATAGAAACAGTCGTTTTACTTGACATTCCAAGCCTCCAATTTTCTGTCCAATGCTGTACCCACAGTACACTGTACCTTCAGTACACTGTACCGGTACAGTATGTATGTACCAGGTAGCTATACCGGGTGTGTTATATTTACGAGTACTTGTCGCCAATCGTTAATTACTCAACTCGTCACTTTAAGTGGTGCACCGTTTTTTTGTCCCCTCTTAGTGTTTCTTCACAATTCGGCTCGGTGCTGCGAACGCGGATTCTGGGCGCCTGTGAAAAAGATCGGACTAATCAAAACTTCAACGTTGTCTTAGACTGCAATTGTTGCAGCATGTTGTCAAGGTGTACACTGGCGGGATGTAGGGTTGGAGACAATGAGTGGGGTATTGTAATTTGAGCAATGGCTGGGGTTGAAGAGGCATATTAATAATCGATTCATCAATCTCTATGACTAACTGTCTACACACAATATCTACCGCTATCAACACATTTTGCGCTGTAAAATAATCCACCTTCGTCTTTATTAGCGAAAGATATGATGCATCATTAAATGATTAGAATGCGGGGATTGAGTTTCGGATTTTTCCATGCGTTATCCTCCTGAGTGTCCCGTAGGGTGCTTGAGCAATGAGGGCCGTGAAAAAGACGCGTTTTGCCCCCGTTCAGTTATTGAACTTCCAAGTCCGTTTTTATTCCCTGTTGTTTCCGCTCTAACCTGCCTTCCCACGTTTTCTGGACCATCCCTAGTTGTTAGACTTTGAACGTGCAAATGGGTTTGGCGGGGGGAGGGGGGTGGCATACAAATAGCATACTGTAGATAGAGCAGTAGCAGTGGTTCGACGCGGAATTGAACGACGGAAAATAACCAGTCTGTTTCAGAAATACTGGAAAAGCCAACCAAACAACTCCTTTCAACACCCCGACATCATCTCCACCATTTTTATTTACCCCGTGTCCTCGGCCCTCACACCCAGATAAACTTCTACCCCACATTTTGACAAGCCTAATCGTTTAATAATCACCCCGAGGAGACAGAAAGCCTAACGGAAGGACGGTCACTATATAGTCCCGTTGGCCTGCACACCCACCTCACACACAACAATGATTTCCCCTACTGCCACTAACGACATTGTCCACGACGGCAAGCTCTACGACACCTTCACCGAGCCTCCCAAGCTCATGGCACAGGAGCGAGCCCAGCTGGACTTTGACCCCCGTGACATCACCTACTTTCTGGATGGCTCTAAGGAGGAGACGGAGCTGCTGGAGGCCATGATGCTGGCCTACGAGCGGGACCCACTGTTCAACAACCAGAACGAGTTCGACGAGTCGTTTGAGCAGATTCGAGAGCGGTCCGTCAAGCGAATCTTCCAGCTGTCCAAGGGCATTGCCATGGACCCCGAACCCACATCTTTCCGAAAGATTGGGTTTCTGGGAATTCTCGACATGGGCACCTACGCTCGACTCGGAGTGCACTACGCGCTCTTCTGCAACTCCATTCGAGGCCAGGGAACCTCCGACCAGCTCATGTACTGGCTGGACAAGGGCGCCATGGTCATCAAGGGCTTCTACGGCTGCTTTGCCATGACCGAGATGGGCCACGGATCCAACCTGTCGCGACTGGAAACTACAGCCACCTTTGACAAGAAGACGGACGAGTTTATCATCAACACCCCACATGTCGGAGCCACCAAGTGGTGGATTGGAGGAGCCGCCCACACCGCCACCCACACACTGGCCTTTGCCCGTCTGCAGGTAGATGGCAAGGACTACGGAGTCAAGTCGTTTGTGGTGCCTCTGCGAAACATTGACGACCACAGTCTGCGACCTGGAATTGCTACCGGAGATATCGGTCAGAAGATGGGTCGAGACGCTATCGACAATGGCTGGATCCAGTTCACTAACGTCCGAGTGCCCCGAAACTACATGCTGATGAAGCACACCAAGGTGCTTCGAGACGGAACCGTCAAGCAGCCTGCTCTGGCTCAGCTGACTTACGGATCTCTCATTACCGGACGAGTTCAGATGACCACCGATTCGCACAACGTGTCTAAAAAGTTCCTCACCATTGCCCTCAGATACGCCACCATCCGACGACAGTTTTCTTCTACCCCAGGTGAGCCCGAGACCCGTCTCATTGACTACCTGTATCATCAGAGACGTCTTCTCCCTCTGCTGGCTTACTCTTACGCCATGAAGCTGGCGGGTGACCACGTCAAGGAGATTTTCTTTGCTTCACAGGAGAAGGCCGAGTCTCTCCGAGCCGACGACAAGGAAGGTGTCGAGGCGTACGTCAACGACGTCAAGGAGCTCTTCTCTGTTTCTGCCGGTCTCAAGGCTTCTACAACCTGGGCCTGTGCCGACATCATTGACAAGGCCCGACAGGCCTGTGGAGGTCATGGATACTCGTCCTACAACGGCTTTGGACAGGCTTTCCAAGATTGGGTCGTCCAGTGCACCTGGGAGGGTGACAACACTGTGCTCACTCTTTCTGCTGGCCGAGCTCTGATCCAGTCTGCTCTTACCTTCCGAAAGAATGGAACTCTGGGTAATGCTACCAAGTACCTGGCACGATCCAAGGAGCTTGCTACCGCCAAGCGAAACGGTCGATCTCTGGAAGACCCCAAGCTGCTTGTTGAGGCTTGGGAGGCTGTTTCTGCTGGAGCCATCAACGCTGCAACTGACGACTACGAGGAGTTGGCCAAGCAGGGCATTTCTGTCGACGAGTGCTTTGAGCAGGTCTCCCAGGAGCGATTCCAGGCCGCCCGAATCCACACTCGACGATACCTCATCGAGGCCTTCTACTCTCGAATTTCCACTGCTGACAAGAAGGTGCAGCCTCACCTGATCCCCCTGGCCAACCTGTTTGCCCTGTGGTCTATTGAGGAAGACTCTGCCCTGTTCCTGGCTGAGGGATTCTTCCAGCCCGAGGATATCATCGAGGTGACCGCTCTGGTCAACAAGTACTGCGGCATTGTCCGAAAGAATGTCATTGGATACACTGATGCTTTCAACCTGTCTGACTACTTCATCAACTCAGCCATTGGACGGTACGATGGTGATGTGTACAAGAACTACTTTGAGAAGGTCAAGACTCAGTACCCTCCCGAGGGCGCCAAGCCTCATTACTACGAGACTGTCATGAAGCCCTTCCTGCACCGAGAGCGAGTTCCCGATGTTCCCATGGAGGAGGACGACGATGTTCAGTAATTTTATTAGTATTAACAATATTTGGTTTCACTTGTTTTGTAATCGCGGGTTGTGTATTTCATTGTGTTCAATATTTATAGAAATTGCTGCACAGCCTCAATGATTCACTCACTGTACTGTAGGAGCGTTTCTACCGATGATCTTTTATACCAGACTCAAATGTATAATCGCGGGTATAATCGCGGTTAATTAGCCAATCGTACTGGTAGTTGTGTCCCAATAACAACGATACTCCAAGCACGATATTATCTCTGAATATTACCGTGGCCATAATAGTTGGCCCTGTCTATATTGATGCAGCGGTTAATGCTCTGACAATGAAGCCTTGTTGGAAAAACTTGTAATTAACGTATCACGAGGACACTGAAGATCGTCGCTGTGACTAAGCCACCGATCGGAGAACGGGCCAAGCAACGGCAAAAGATGATCCCGGTCTCGTGTGGAGTTTAATGCGTCTGTCAGGCCCAGCTTACCTTTTTCGCCCGTTTTTTAGAACCTGTGCGAACTCTGCGACCCTCTGGCATACGGTTTGCATCGCCTCGCAGGCAGACAAGGAATGGAAAACGTAAATCGTCAGGTATGCGGGTCAAGTACCTGGAATGGGGCTTATCTGCGCCGACGCCACGTGCCGGTAGCAATGTCAAAAGAATCGTTCTTTTGTGCCACACTGATAACGGACAGGAGTCTTTGTGCCACAATAATATGGTAGTCTGTCACACGTGTACTGGTCTTGCCCCGCTAGGAACTCACTCATGATCTCCACTCAAACTCTGACAGGCAGTACAGTACGAGTAATAACAGGGTGATCCAAAAATAATACACCGGAGTTGCAGAAGATGCAGGTGTACCGAGTTTCGCCGCAAGGCGCAGTCAAGCAACCACCAGGCACAAAAAACCACACCATGTTCCTGCGACAGCTGCAAAACAGCACAGGGACCTTAGTATATATACTTGCAGTTTGCCACCGCACAGCAACCGACACCGCATCAATCTTGGCGTTTTCATCTCATACATTTTAACTCTCTGGCTTTGTTCCATTCCCAACTCCTATCGAAGTCTTACAGGGTGCATCACTGTCGCATCATCACAACACACCAGATCGTGATATCACCAATTGCTAAAGCTAGCACTATCTACACACACACATACACAACCACTGCAAAAACACGAACATGACCTTTCATAGCCTGGTCAACAAAGTATCAGGCCAACCGCCCTCTTACAACAAGAAAGCAGACTACAAGTTTGGCAAGACGCTCGGAGCAGGCACTTTCGGTATCGTCAAGTACGCTAAGCAGCACTCTACCGGCGACGAAGTGGCCGTAAAGATCATTGTCAAGAAAAACCTCAAGGGAAATGACCATGTGGTCATTGAGGAGCTCTCGCTGCTCAAGGAGTGCCACCACCCACATATCATCGCCTTCAAGGACTGGTTCGAGAGCAAGGAGAAGTTCTACATTGTTACCCAGCTAGCTACCGGTGGTGAGCTCTTTGACCGAATCTGTGATTATGGCAAGTTTACCGAAAAGGACGCGCGACAGTCGGTAAAGGACATTCTTGAGGCTGTTGACTATCTGCACCAGAAGGACATTGTGCATCGAGATCTCAAGCCCGAAAACCTGCTTTTTGTCACCCCCGACCCCCATGCCTCTCTGGTTCTGACCGATTTTGGCATTGCAAAGCACCTCAAATCTCCTGATGAGGTTCTGCACTCCATGGCTGGTTCCTTTGGTTACGCAGCTCCCGAGGTGCTCAAGGGCTCAGGACACGGAAAGCCCTGTGATATCTGGTCGCTCGGTGTTATCACTTTTACCATTTTATCGGGATACTCTCCGTTCCGATCCGAGACTGTGAGAGACTTTTTGGAGGAGATCGAAGGCCCCAACGCGCTAGTGTTCCACAAGAAGTACTGGCAGGACGTGTCTGAGGACGCCAAGGACTTCATCAAGTCGTGTTTGGCGCTGGATCCAGCTCTCAGACCTACCTCGGCTGAACTGCTGAAACACGAGTGGATCACGGGCGATACCATCAAGTCCATCGATCTGCTGCCCAGCATCCGAGAGGGCTTCAATGCGCGGTCCAAGTTCAGACAGGCTATCGAGGCTGTCAGATTGCACAACCGTATCAAGTCTCTCAACATGGTTGATTCTGATGACGAGGACGAAGAGGAGGAAGCTGCCACAAACACAGATAAGCCCTCGCTTCTATCAGTGGCAAGCAGTATGCGACCACGAGCACATTCACGTACCAAGAGTGGCAATGGGGCAGCTGCTTTTCAGGAGGTCGTTCTTGCAGCTAAGCGAAACAAGGAGCTGCTTGAGACAGAGAAGGAGAAGAAACTGAACGAAGCTGCTCTTGAGGAGTAATGTAGTAATTAATGTGGTTGAATATTTTATATTAATACATGACATTTTGAAATAGATTCTTTTATTTTTGATTGAAAAGGCCTGTGATCGTTGACGCGAGCGATCTGACAACGTTTCTAGCAGAAGTGTCTGCTTCCTGGCCACGAGTAGTCCTTCGTCTTTTAGGCTCTTCAACCTCCCCAAGGCTCTCCTCAGGTTTTCTTTTCGTACCTGGAGATTTCTGCGATTTGACAGGAGATTGCGATTTGGCAGGAGATTGCGATTTGGCAGGAGATTGCGATTTGACAGGAGATTTCGGAGATGCACTAGAGGGTTCCTGAGATGCACCAGAGGGTTTCTGAGAAGTTGCTGGAGAATTCTGAGCCGTCGCTGGAGCTGCCTTCTGAGATTTCTGAGAAGACAAGCTTGCTGTAGAAGTCTTCTGAACAGCAGTCTTGGCCACAGCAGTCTTAGCTGCAGTGGGCTTTTGCGACAGACTCTTCCGAGCTTTGTTACCGGAAGTCTTCGCAACCGGTGTTTTAGAAACAGGAGTCTTAGAAACAGGAGTCTTAGAAACAGGAGTCTTAGAAACAGGAGTCTTAGAAACAGGAGTCTTAGAAACAGGAGTCTTAGAAACAGGAGTTGTAGCACCTGGACCCTTAGGAACCGGAGTCTGAGTTTTAGAAATCGGAGTCCGAGCCTTAGAAACCAGAGCCTTAGCAGCAGGGGTCTTTGTAGCAGACGTCTTAGAAGCAGGGCTCTTACGCACAGGCGTCTCGGTAACAGAGCTCTTTTGAACTGGAGCCTTTGTAGCAGAAGGCTTTGTAGCAAAAGACTTTGTAGCAGAAGACTTTGTAACTGAAGACTTTGTAGCAGAAGATTTCGTAACAGCAGAGGACTTTGTAGACGAGGGCTTATGAGATGGAGTATTCTGTAGCTTGTCAGGAGTATTCGTCAGAGTCTTTGTAGGAGCAGGACCAGGGATCTTCCGAACCGGAGCAGGGGTCTTCTGAACAGTAGTCTTTTGAGCAGAGACTTTAGGGGTAGAGGTTTTCAGAGCGGGTGTTTTCAGAGCGGGTGTTTTCAGCGCAGGGGGTTTCTGAACACGTGGTTTCTGAGCAGAGGTTGTGGTATCAGAAGACTTCTCTTGAGCAAGACTCCTCGTCTGAACTGGAGTCTTCGTCTGAACTGGAGTCTTCGTCTGAACTGGAGTCTTCGTCTGAACTGGAGTCTTCGTCTGAACTGGAGTCTTCGTCTGAACTGGAGTCTTCGTCTGAACTGGAGTCTTCGTCTGAACTGGAGTCTTCGTCTGAACTGGAGTCTTCGTCTGAACTGGAGTCTTCGTCTGAACTGGAGTCTTCGTCTGAACTGGAGTCTTCGTCTGAACTGGAGTCTTCGTCTGAACTGGAGTCTTCGTCTGAACTGGAGTCTTCGTCTGAACTGGAGTCTTCGTCTGAACTGGAGTCTTCGTCTGAACTGGAGTCTTCGTCTGAACTGGAGTCTTCGTCTGAACTGGAGTCTTCGTCTGAACTGGAGTCTTCGTCTGAACTGGAGTCTTCGTCTGAACTGGAGTCTTCGTCTGAACTGGAGTCTTCGTCTGAACTGGAGTCTTCGTCTGAACTGGAGTCTTCGTCTGAACTGGAGTCTTCGTCTGAACTGGAGTCTTCGTCTGAACTGGAGTCTTCGTCTGAACTGGAGTCTTCGTCTGAACTGGAGTCTTCGTCTGAACTGGAGTCTTCGTCTGAACTGGAGTCTTCGTCTGAACTGGAGTCTTCGTCTGAACTGGAGTCTTCGTCTGAACTGGAGTCTTCGTCTGAACTGGAGTCTTCGTCTGAACTGGAGTCTTCGTCTGAACTGGAGTCTTCGTCTGAACTGGAGTCTTCGTTTGAGCTGGAGCCTTCGTTTGAGCTGGTGTCTTCGTTTGAGCTGGTGTCTTCGTTTGAGCTGGTGTCTTCGTTTGAGCTGGTGTCTTCGTTTGAGCAGGAACCCCCTGAGGAGTATTCTTGTCAGCTTTCGGCTTTTCCACTGTAGGTGTTGACTTGACAGCCTTGACAGTCTTTGTGACGGGAGTAGGTGTGGAACTAGTAGATTGGATGGCTGAGGGCACAGGTTTTGGGGAAGGTCCAGCGCCTTGTTTTTGTCCCAAACCATTTTTCGGCTCATCACCTGGTTGCACACTATCGATTAGTTTCTTTGGATGTCTTCCTTTTCTCTTCTGAGTGCCCACTGGCCTGTCATTATCAGACTCATCAGTCACACGATACAAGTAGGTGAGCAGCTCTCCGCTAAAGAAATCCAAGTCCCGAAACCTAGCATCAAGAACGACGTTATGAAGAAAGTAGTCAGAAGAAAGCCTTTGAAGGACTTCCAGATGTTCCTGCACATCTTCTGTTGCCTTGCCTATGCTTTCATACTCAAGCGAATTGTCCTCCTCCTGGTCCAAGAAAGGCGTGACATAAATCCGATCCCAACTCCGTTGACTCATTACATCAGTGTCCTCTTCACTTCTCATCACATACCTCAATTTTTTTGGCTCGGGCTCCAATTTATCAAAGCCCAGCGCATATGAACGCGGTTGATGGATGCAGAATCTCCTCTGAAGCAGGTTTCCAAAACACGAGACGAAAATATACTCCCAGCAGGGGTCAAAGTCATGCTTGGCGTAATATGTGAACATGGGGTCATTTCTGAGTATTTTTTGCCCATCTTCGAGTTTCTCAGTGATCTCAAGAAGAGTATCGGCTAGCGTGGGCGGTAGCTCACAGGTATTGCCGTCATCACCGGTATTGTAAATGCAGAATTGTGTAATGACAGGAGGTAGACCATCAATGGCGTTTTGCAAGACGTAGCCCAACGACGCGCCTTGGTCCCCATTATCCCAGGGGTTAATGCAAATCATAAAGGCTGGCTGCCCATACTGTTGCAGAAAATCATCAATGCACTTGCGGCAATACCGGCTGACAGCTTCCAGACCCTCCTGCTCAAATCTGAAGGGAGGTGCAAACTCAAAGGCACCACTCACACCGTCGATAAATAAGACTGTAAAGAAGTCATTGGACGAACCAGAATTGTCAGATAGACGAAACAGAGCATAGTAAACCACGCCAGAGATGTATTTCGGCAAGGCGAAAGGCTCTTGCTTATGCAGATGATCAAAGATGCTCCTCCATACTTTTGTCTGCCTCATTGGCCAGGCTCTTGTGCTCAATTTCTGCCTTCCCAACCTCGTCTGTTCATCGAGTTCACCTGTGGACAAATCCAAGCCTATGCGCTTTATGCTCCAGCAGAGGCATCGTGCCACCATGTTCTCCGTGATACCACACACATCAAAGGTTTCAGACAAGAAGTGCAATATATCGCCCACGTTAGAAGTGTAGTTCAACATAACGTGAGCCCCCAGAATGATCCAGGGAGCAAGCAGCTTGTCCACCTTCAATATCGTGGTGTCGGCATCGAACGACGAACGACCCATTGATTGCTCTCTGAGGGCTTTTAACAAAAAGTCCTTGGGCCATTCCTCTTCGTCGATTCTCAGTCGGAGCTCACAGTCGGGGTGGGACTCCATCAGCTTCTCAGACCACCCACTGAACAGCTGGAAGTACTGTCGACCTTCGTCAAACGCGTCCGGCAGCGTGACTGCATTTTTGCACTTTTCAAGGTACTCGTCCATGTCACTTGTCCGTGCGGGAGGTTGTGTGGTTTGGTTATCAGTGTCGCATTCAGATTGTTGCTTGGTGTGATGTGATACCAGCGGTTTACTAACCATGCTCGGGTACGAAAGTTGGTGACCAGAACGCGTTTGATAAATGTGTAGAGAGACATGAGGAAACGAAAAATTGTAAAAAATTGTAAAATAAATACAGAAACATATATCATCGTCCATACAACAAATACTACAGACAATACGTTCTCAGATACAGTAATAATACCCTCAATTTCTCACAATTGCTACTCTTAACAATAAACTCAATTCTTTCTCACTATTTACAAGACGATGGGGCAATCCTCATTATATGCAAATTACTGCAGCTCGGGCCGGCACTTAATGTACTTGTCCAGATCCTCCTTGACAACCACTCCCAACACGAACTGTCTGCTGTCGTCAGTAACCACAGCAAAGGGCTGTCCCGACTCAAAAAACTCCTCCAGCTGCTCCAGAGGGGTGGCAGGAGTGATGGGCTTAAAGGGCCGAGAAGCGTCCTTATGAAACTTGTTGTACACGCTTGCCACAGGCACAGATCCGTCCAAACTGGACCGCGAGCTCTGCTGTCTCAACTGATCTGCTGTCAGATATCCCAGAAGGGCCCTGTTTTTGCCCGAGATGACAGGAAGGTAGGAATACTCCTTCTCATACGAGAGCTCCAGAGCTTCAATCAGAGATGTCTGGGGAGTGACAGAAAAGGCTGGGGGAAATTCGAGATCCTCAACTGTGGCCTGAGGTTAGCATCGGAATGTAGTCACAGCATTGGGTGGATACTCACGCCTCTGTAATTGTGCTGGGGGGCCATTGTTAACTTGTGGTTGTGTGTCAAGATGACATCCACAGTGGTCGAACGAGAGTGACCAAACCTTATTTAGATAGATGGGTATTAAAAAAATTGATAAAAGGAAAGCACCCGGGGTGGGACTCGAACCCACAATCTTTGGATTAGAAGTCCAACGCGTTAACCATTGCGCTACTCGGGCTGGCAACGTTTTTTTTCCAAAAAAATTGTACGGGATCATATCACGTTATCACGTGACAGCGATTCTTCCCAAATTTTGATGTACGAAGGTAACTGAGGTTGTATCTGGTAACAAGAATGTGTGTGCGTAATTCGTATATGGCAGGGGAACGGGAAAAGTAAGATGACTGCAATGATTTCATTGATATATGGTTCAAATATTGACATGTTGTTGTCATGGTTATTCATTGAGTTTGGATTGTATCATGTGCTGAAGAGCGTGATGGAAAAGATTACTTCTGTCCAGCACAGATGTGTGTGAACACCTGGGATATGCTATAAAAGCAAAGAGTCCTCAGCCTCACCGTTCTAAAAGAAGGCAAATGATATAATTTACATGTGTTTGCATGTATTTAGCAGATATAAAGCGTTGGCTACAGAAAGAAAGTGCCGGTACCGTACCAGGGCTGGAAAAGCCTTGTAATTAACGTCTTTGCTTTTGTTTCCATTAAACCAACTTCTTACTTTTTGAAGTACGCTGTAAAGGCGATCCGGATTTTTTTACTTTAAGGGAAATGCATTGAGCTATATAAGAGGAGTGAAAGGTCTCAGACGCAGACAGTCCTCAGCCATGCGGGCCCAGTCGCTTGTGTATAGAGACTCTTTTTTTTTTTTTATTCTAGGGAAATACAAAATTTAAAGGCGCATTTTACCAAACTTCTACTCTGAGCAAGCCGCTGAAAAATAACTGCCTTCGTGGCCAAGTGGTAAGGCGCGGCACTAGTAATGCCGAGATCATCAGTTCAAATCTGGTCGAAGGCACTGAGACGGCCCGTTGCATATCGTATTGTACATGGGTTCAGTCGAAGCAACTTTTTTGTTGCTCAACTCCGTGGTGACCTTGGTTTCTTTATTTCCCGCGTTTTCGGGGAAATATGTAGATCGTAAATGATTAATATTAGGTCGCGTATTTTTGCACTGCCCATTAATAGTTCTCCTCATGGAGCCAAGCTCAGATTAGGTCGAATCTAATAGATGTCTATGTTTTTTTTTTTTTTTTTTTTTTTTTTTTTTTTTTTTTTTTTTTTTTTTTTTTTTTTTTTTTTTTTTTTTTTTTTTTTTTTTTTTTTTTTTTTTTTTTTTTTTTTTTTTTTTTTTTTTTTTTTTTTTTTTTTTTTTTTTTTTTTTTTTTTTTTTTTTTTTTTTTTTTTTTTTTTTTTTTTTTTTTTTTTTTTTTTTTTTTTTTTTTTTTTTTTTTTTTTTTTTTTTTTTTTTTTTTTTTTTTTTTTTTTTTTTTTTTTTTTTTTTTTTTTTTTTTTTTTTTTTTTTTTTTTTTTTTTTTTTTTTTTTTTTTTTTTTTTTTTTTTTTTTTTTTTTTTTTTTTTTTTTTTTTTTTTTTTTTTTTTTTTTTTTTTTTTTTTTTTTTTTTTTTTTTTTTTTTTTTTTTTTTTTTTTTTTTTTTTTTTTTTTTTTTTTTTTTTTTTTTTTTTTTTTTTTTTTTTTTTTTTTTTTTTTTTTTTTTTTTTTTTTTTTTTTTTTTTTTTTTTTTTTTTTTTTTTTTTTTTTTTTTTTTTTTTTTTTTTTTTTTTTTTTTTTTTTTTTTTTTTTTTTTTTTTTTTTTTTTTTTTTTTTTTTTTTTTTTTTTTTTTTTTTTTTTTTTTTTTTTTTTTTTTTTTTTTTTTTTTTTTTTTTTTTTTTTTTTTTTTTTTTTTTTTTTTTTTTTTTTTTTTGATACTATCATAGAACATTCTGGTGGGTACCGGTGACTATTCATACAATCGTCCGACTATTCGTATCCGGGTGGAGGAGAGCAATTGAGTTGACTGTGAATATTTTAATACCAAATGTCCCTCGGATAAGCATTCATATAACTCCAACCATAGAGACTACTCGTACCAAACTACGGGCTCAAAACAGACTACAATGGCTCCTCCTATTTTTTCGCTACTACGACTCCGAAAGACAGAGATCCGAAAAATCCACGGTTAACAAGGACAACCGGCGAGACCTTAATATTTCTTGAGTAAATCGTCAGACTTTAAGGTGCAGAAAAAAGTCACCGGATAGTCTTCAGCCTCACAATTTGGGTGTTAATCTCTCATCTCAAGCTCGCTTGCAGGGTCTTGGCACTCTGCAGACCAGGGGCGATTCAAAGCACAGTTTTTTATTTTTCAATAACGTCTTTTAGCTCTCCGGCACTTTGCCCGGAAATGCAGGGCCGACCCAATTATGTCTCCGTTAGCGAAAACGTGCCCACGGACTTAAGACATGCACAATCCCCGTTGGGTCCATCACTAATGCCTCGATAATGCAAAACCGTTATTTGGCAACCGTTAAACGGACAAATATGGAAAGACGAGGGTCGGAGATGAAATTGACCATCAAACATGATGATAAAGAATTTAACTGGGAGAAAAAAAAACAAACCAGTGGACTCCATACGTGCAATTCACGCACTCTTCTCCCGTTTACCTTCTTGCAAGCCGTACTGGTAAGACAACCTCGAACCGTATTTGAAAGTTGTATCACCCCACAAGGACTGGTCTCATGGTGCAAGTACAGTAGCACTCTTTGTCGCTCTAGGTAGTCTAAAAATGCCTCACCAAGGAGATGATAAAGCCAGATTTCAGACGTTAAACGGCTTTAGTGAAGGTCATACGGCCTGTGCAAACCCTGTGTGGGGTATATATGAGGTGGTGGATTCGCTGACTGAAAAGTCTCCAACACAACAATCAAACACACACACACAAACAACTAACAATGGTTCCTCTTCTTTACCTTGCCGTGAGATGCCCTACCTCCGCTTCGGAGAGCCGTCTCAGATTCGCCTACCGAAACAGATGCGTGGAGCTGCTGCAGTCTCCCCAAGGACGGGAAACTTTCGAATGCATGTCCTACGCTTATCAGATTCTCATCAACTCTCCTCTGCGAGACCAGTACGACGATTGCGATGAGCGGGACAGCGCCGAGTTCCTCACTGACCTCATCGAGCAGAATGGAGGTGTTGTCGAGCCCACCGAGTACTTCATGCAGCAGTGGGGTCTTCTTGGAACCGACCGGTCTGAGGAGAGTTTCATCTTCAACAAGTTCTCTGAGCAAAAGAGATGGGAACTTGAGCAGAACTACATGGCCACTGCCGACACTGCCATCTTCAAGCGAGTCTTCCCCCTCAAGCACGTACCCGCCGTGGAGCTGCATTTGGTCAAGCTCATGGACCCTTCTTTCTTGACCAACGTGATTGCCTCCGGAGAGAGCCTGCATTCCTTCTTTGAGGAGTCCAAGGTGGACTTTAGCGCCCCTTTCGCAGCCGAGTTCCTCTACTTGCTGCAGAACGAGCTGGAAGAGAGTCTTCACCCTCCTCCCCACCACAAGGATGTTGGTATCAAGCACCTGACGGTTTCTGTCCCCCAGAAGAAGCACAAGTCCAAGGGACCCGAACTGCAATACTACTCTGCTGCCAAGCGAGCCGAGCTGGCCGAGACCTGGTTCCTCAAGCAGTGCCAGAACAAAAGTGTTCCCAAGACCACCTACATGCACATCCTGTACTATACCGTTGCATGTGAGCTTCTGGGAAAGTTGGCTGCTCAGTGGCACAATGCTGTGCAGTCTCATATGGGCCAGTCTGACCGCCTGGATGCTCTCCTGTCCGAGCTCAAGACCAAGACCGACGAGTGGCTCGTGGAGGACGAGAACTCTCTGTCCGAGAACATTGCCAAGACTGGCGAGAACGAGTACAACCAGAACTTTTTCATCGATTCGGCCTACAATGGCTTCACCTACACCGAGCCTGCCGTTGTGCCTTTGCACGAGAGTCTGAGACTGTCCGAGTACAAGTGTGAGCGAGGCAACGGCATGTGGACGGAGCGTGGTTTCTTCAAGGATCTCGAGTTCCCCTTCCGAAACGAGTACTACCGACTTTGGTAGGCTAGTTTCGCTTGCTTGATCTTTTTGTGTATTTTTTTTCGCTTCTGTTACCAGTCATTTTCTGGTCAGATTTCTTTTCTTCTTTGGGTATATTTTCTATGGTTGGGTTATAGTGCAATTTTATCTTGTATGAAAGCAACAGTCAACTGTGGGTACAGTAGAGGTTACTGTATACACCAATTCAAAAATTGTATATTAAATGTCATCTAATTGTACAATACGAGTACGGTTATGAGAGACCAACTAATCTATAGGGTAATAACACAATCCCATCCATTTCAACCAGATCTGAATCGATACTAACACCACAGGAGCCATAGACAAGCGTTTAGATAACACCCACATCTTTTTGAGTCTTCAAACAATGGATAAGCAAGATAAAGCTTGGAATGTGGGGGGCTGAATATGAGTCCATTAGATGACATTGTACTTGTACGAGAGTGTGTGGGGGTTATGCAGTTCTTAGTCTAAATTGGTGTGGGGTAACAAATGTGTGTAATTAGCGGCTCACCTCGGGTGTATCAACTGTAACCAGTGGATCCATTTACGAGTGACACTTTGAGCTGATCTATTAAAGCCATGGCTAAAACTGAAAACGGGATAAATGGACAAAGTCACCTGTCAAACAGTGTGCTAGGACTGGCTCCTGTTTTCCCGAGATCGGGGCTATCTGAGTTTGGCCAAAGCTTATCAAAAGCTACGGGTGCAGCAAGCTTTGGGACGGTCTCGGCGGCTGTCTCGCGTGACGTGACGCTTTGGGGCTTGTTGATGCGTGTGGGTATTTATTACCACGCGCCCTATAATTCCACGAATGATACCACGTTTTTCCCCTCTCTCATTGACTGGTCATTTGAGTGCCATTTGGGGCAAATTGTTGCAGAAGCTTACCCGAATTGGTGACAAAAACGCGTCTCTGAAAGATAACCCCCTCACGCCAAGCCTCATGTCAGATGCAAAGAAACAACGATAAGGACCATCCAGTAGCAATCAGCATGGATAATGGACAGCGGCAAAAGGTGCATTTGATAACAGAGGAGGTGAATAACGGCCAAGGACAGTAGATTAATATATAGGGACCTCATATCGGTACCCTGATGTCGATACCATAACAAGACTATTGGTACCAGTGCCATTACCATAAAACACATGAAATTTATCCCCACCATACGGCACGTGGAAGGCGATCTGGCGGTCGAAGCCACCACGGACGAACAAGAACTCGTCATGGAGTACAGAGACGAAACCAACCGACCTTGGTGGAAGTTCTTTGACGAGTACGAGTACCGACAAAACAAGTACGAAAAGTCTGGCCACAAGTGGTTCAAGTGGTTTGACGAACGAGACACGAAGGAAGACAAGAAACTCATTCTCAAACTTGACCTGCTTCTCACATGCTACTCGCTAGCAGTATACTGGGTCAAGTATCTGGATCAGACCAACGTCAACAATGCCTACGTCAGTGGCATGAGAGAAGATTTGGGGTTCAAGGGCAACGATCTGGTCAACGTTCAAGCCATGTATCTCGTTGGAGCTGTGGTTTTCCAACTACCATTCATGTTCATGCTTCCAAAGGTGCCTCTCAACATTGTCATTCCCACCATGGATCTCTGTTGGGGCATCATGACTCTTCTCTGCTGCAAAATCCAATCTGTGGCTGCCCTCAAAGTGATTCGATTCTTTGTTGGTGTTTTTGAATCCGGATTCGTTCCCACAGCCTACTTTCTCATGGGATCATGGTACAAGCCCTCTGAGGTGGCACGTCGAGCAGGTTTCTTCTACATGGGCCAGTTCCTGGGTCTTCTGAGTTCAGGTCTCTTGGCTAGTGCGGCTCTTGATCTCCACGGAATAGGTGGATTCGAGGGCTGGAGATGGGTGTTCATCGTCGACGCCATCGCCACACTCCCTCTAGCTGTCATTGGCTATTTTGTCATTCCAGGAACTCCAGACAAATGCGTTTCGCTATTTCTGACAGACGATGAAATCAGAAGATGCCGAATAAGAATGAAGCCATACGCCAACGAAACCACCGAGGCTACCAAGAAAAAGTTCTTCTCCATGGAGCTGTGGAAACCTCTACTCACTACCTGGAGAATGCCTCTGCTGGTGCTGGTTGCCTGCATTTTCTTCAACAACAATAGCGGCACATCTGGCTCTTTCATTCTTTGGCTCAAGAGTCTGACGGACGCTGACGGAAACCAAAGATACACTAACCAGAAAATCAACCAGCTGTCGTCGATAGCACCGGGTCTCGGCTTTGTCTATGTGTATTCTGCGTCGCTCTTTGCAGACATGTTCAAGTGCCGATGGGGAGCTATAGCCATCACACAGACGCTCAACTTCATCGGCTGTGTGATTCTCGCAGTATGGGACGTGTCCGAGGCCGCCAAATGGTTTGCTTTCTGTCTCCAATACACATCGTGGTCTATGAGTCCGTCATACTTTGGCTGGGTCAGTGATATCATGAGACATGATCCGCAGGCTTATGCCGTTGTCATCGTGGCCATGAACATGATGGGACAGTCCACTCAAGCCTGGGTATCTGTTTTGGTGTTCCCCACGAAGGAGTCTCCCCGTTTCACCAAGGGGTTTGCTACTTGTGCAGCCTGCGCATTTGGATGCATTATTGGTGGAATTGCTGTGCTATACTTTTACAAGCGTGATGAGAAACGCATCTGCCATAAGAACGGTATCATTCTCGTTGGCTCCACTGTGGAGTATATTGAGGCCGAGAAGGAAGAGGTTGATGTAGACGACAAGGAGGACGCCATTAAGGAGGATGTCAAGGTTTCTGTTTCCTCCGATTAGCTAGTTTCTGGTAATTAATATATTTGTATGTTATTAAATAGCTAGCTAGTCCGACTGCTATTATAATCACACCTTCGTATCTATGCCCTTAGAATCCAACTCTATTCTTACGCAGGTTGCTCCAGATAATGGTTTTTTTTTGAGTGCGCGCTGCACAACTCTAAAAGCACGTCTTTTCGGAGAGTCTATTTTTCTTCAGGCCCTCGATCGAAACCTTTACCAGGCCCTTCCTCCAATGCTTCGACTATCCCGGCTGCAACTACCCAAAGTCCAGCTTCTGCGACCGCTGCTGGCCAAGCGATTCCTGAGTTACACAATCGCCGAGGCCTACAGCGCAAAGCCCCGACCTCCCCACCAGCAGTCCAAGCCTCCCGCTGGAGAGAACAGGCCCCCTACTGGAGAAGATGCATTTTTTCATGTTTCGCTGAGCAAATCTGACTCGCCCGATTCATACACATACAACAGCGCGGCCTTTGGCGTCACTGACGGCGTAGGAGGCTGGGCTGAGATGGGTGTCAACTCCTCGGATTTCAGCTACTACTTGTGTCACGAGAGCTCCAACCTGGCAGTGAAAAAGGCCCAGGAGCTGGAGAAGGATTCTGATTCTGCAGACAAACCACTAGCGTCGCTCATCTCGCCCAAGACTCTGCTTATCAACGCTTACGACAAAATTGTGCGGGAGAAGACCGTCAAGGCTGGCGGCAGCACTGCATGCATCGGTGTGGCCGGCCAAGATGGCCAGGTGGCCGTGGCCAACCTCGGAGACTCGGGATTCATGGTCTTCCGAAACGGCAAGCTCGCCGGAGGGTCCAAGGCCCAGACTCACGCTTTCAACACCCCTTACCAGTTGGCTATTATTCCCGAGGAGCTCAAGCGAAGCGATGAGAGACAGGGCTTGCGACACATTGAAGATACACCTGCCATGGCAGACCAGTTTTCGTTTGCCGCCGAGCCCGGAGATGTCATTGTGCTCGCTACCGACGGTCTCACCGATAACATGAGCGCTCAAGACACACTCAAGATTGTCAACGAAACCATGCTTGAACATGGATCGTGGGTCAAGGACGATAAAGAAGGTATTAAGTCAAGTGGAGAACACAAGGGAGCCATGGATCTGGCTCGACGAATCGTGCTCAAGGCCAAGTCGCTGAGTACTAACAAACAGCATATGTCGCCCTTCGCCAAGGAGGTGCAGCAGGTCATGAAGGTGCACTACATGGGAGGCAAGCCCGACGATATTACCGTGCTTGTTGTCATTGTTAATGAGTAGCAGCACACTCACTCAAACATAATATAGGCATATAAATGTACATACATTGGCATTGGTATTGGTTGCTGTTACTGTTGTATTGTAATATTGTAATCTACTTGTAAATGTATCGAATCACAACTTGGCCTTCTCAAATGTGGGATAGTCAATGTATCCAACCGGACCGTTGGAGTAGAACGTCTTTCGGTTGTAGGGGTTGAGCTTCTCGTCCTTCTCGAGTCGCTCCACCAGATCAGGAGTACTGATGAAGTATCGGCCAAAAGCAACCAGTGCAAGAGGGTCGGAGTCAGTAGCCTGGATAGCACCTTCTCGAGTAAATCCTCCAGCAAGAACCAAAGGACCCTTCCAAATCTTCCGGAACGGTGCGTTGTCCTGCCACGACACATCCTCTCGTTTGGTCTTGGTTCCATTAACTCGAGGCTCAATGAGATGCACGTATGCCAGCTTCTTGCCGTTGTCGGCTCGCTTCTGGAGCTCACGGAAGATGTATTCGAAAGTGGGGACTGTGTTGACCTGGTCCACGGCCACATCCTGGATATCGGTCCAAGGAGACAGTCGGATGGCCAACTTATCGGCCCCGATAGCTGCGGAAATGGCGTCCACAATCTCAAGAGCAAATCGACATCGGTTCTCTATGCTTCCTCCGTACTCGTCCGTTCGGTGGTTGGAGTTCCATCGAATGAACTGATCAGGCAGGTATCCGTTAGCCGAGTGGATCTCCACACCATCAGCGCCAGCCTTGATGGCATTCTCAGCAGCCTTGGCATAATCCTTGACTTTCTGCTTGATCTCAGGGATCGTCAGAGCTCGGATCTTGTCTCCAAACTTGTCTCCCTTCTGGGGGATAGCAGAGGGACCAGTGAAGGGCAAACCTGCCTTCTCCAGAACCTGCTGGTTGGCAGTTCGTCCAAGATCCCACAGCTGGATGTAAAACTTGCAGCCCTTGGCATGGACGGCATCAATCACCTTCTTCCAGCCAGCAACTTGGGCGTCGTTCCACAGGCCAGGAACATGGCCTCCAAAAGTCTTCATTCCTCCAGCTCCGGCAGAAACGTAGGTTGCCTCAGCAATTAGAAGAGTGCCAGGAGCCTGCGATCGCTGGACATAGTATTCGGCCTGGAGATCGGAGGGTACTCCTCCTTCGTCAGCTCGAAATCGGGTCAATGGGGCCATAACGACCCGGTTTTGCAAACGAGTGTCACCAACAGTGATGGGACTGAACAGTGCGGGAGCCATTGTGTGTTTATAGTATCTCTGAAAAGTTGTCTGGTTGAATTTGTTTCCAAGCCCAATTTATATGTAAGCTCCGGAGCAGGTGCAGAGCTCATGCAGTTGCGCCCAATACCCGTGTGGGGAAACCGGTGTGGAAATATAATATGGAACACCACAAGGACGTAACGATGCAGGAGATAGGCAGATAATAAACATTGCTTCCAAATTGAATGGGGGTCAAAGATATTTCTAGTGGGAAAACATGGGGGTTCATGCTCTTTTCATATCCTTTTGTTTGCTAGAAAGATAGGATCGGCGTTAACCGTTTATATGCGAAACAGAACCTTCAGTGACGAAATAACCATGACGACTAGCCACAGTTTATAAGAATACTGGTAGGAGTACGAGTACACTACGTACTGTACACTATGGTATGCGTTAGTTACGAAACTACTACCTCGTTAACAGTGCAGTAAAATTAGTTCTATATCTAATCTAGCATATATTTTATTGCCCTCCTAGTCCAGCAACCATAGTCAAAGACCAAGCCAACGAAGTGCCTGGATCAAGCCATCGGGACTGGAAACCCTGAGTGAAGAACCGGTAGGCAGAATTGGGGTCGAAAATACTTCGGTCAAGCTGAAGAGTGCCTCTCCACCCACTATCAACCCAGTTGATGAAACCGGCCACTCGCTGGTCCCATTGTTGACGAACAAACAAGGGGTCTCGAATGAAGGCAGAAATGGGTGTGGTGGGAAGAGCATGGATACCAATAATGAACTCGGGGTTCATACCAAAATAAGTTGCGTGGTCGGCCTTGTTTTCAAACGAAATTCCGGGCACCTTGTTCTTGATGAACTTGGATGGCTGGTTTCGGTTGTTGTCCTTCATGTACCAATAGGTATTCATCGAACGCTTCATGATAGCTAGCTGAAGATTGGCACGGGCCTCCATAGCATGGTTTCCACTAGAATGGCCCCACAGCTTGACGGCATACACCGAATGGTAGTCCTCGGAAGAAGACTCCTCATCCTTACCGTCTGCACTGAGATACAGCCCCTTGGCCCACGAATGCCCAGACCACCAGTCGAAAGCTCTATGGATAGGAAAGCTCTTATCCTGCTTACTGGGGTTGGCATAGTCTCTGACCAGGTTGTCGACCCATTGTCGATTCTGGCTCAGCCATTTACCATCTCCCAGCTCTCTGTCGACCTTTGCGATAATAGCAGCAGCATGGACAAAGTAGCCGTAGTGGAAATGATGATCGTTGTAGTATGAGTTGCCAAAATCTGCTGTGGAATCTTTCCCAAGACCAGCTGTGGAAACAATACCCTTCCACGTTGTATCGTACGCCAGAGGGTTCTGCTGTCTGTTGTTGGCAAAAACAGCGAAGGCGTTCTTCAGACGACCAAGAAGATCTCGAGCACGGCCCTTGTCGCCAACAACATCATTAAGAACCACCAAAATCTGGGCAAACTTGTCCAATCCCTTGCCAGAGAAGTACATGGAGTCAAGATTGGTTTGCGAGTTGATATCTTGCAGCATTTCCTGGTTGGCGGCAGCAGCAATTCGTTGTCGAACACCAGCATCACCAAGGCGAGACTTGTAGTTGGGCAGAATAGCTGTGGGAAGGAAGCCAACATCTCGAGGTAGCTTTTCCATCATGGTGAACTTGTCGGTAACAAATCCACGCATTTGACCCTTTGCAGGAGAATCCAGGGTGGCCATAGTCCAAGTAGAAAGCATACCGTCAGTCATGGACTGCACCTGATGTTCAAGCGCATACATCAGAGGCTTGCCCTTTCTACTTCTGCCAGCATGCTTGAAGTTAATGTTGTAAGTGCCACGGAGGCCATCCTGGTCAATGTTACCAGAGACTGAGGCACCTACGGCGTAACTTCCAGCTGCAGAGTCCAAAGCGTATTCAGAAGAGGCATCGGGAAGAGCAGCAACCTGCACGACAAATGTTCCCTTGTTGGTGGCCATCAGTCGGTTTCTCGAGCTGAGGGTGAAATGGATAGACTGGCCCGCTGGGACAGTGACATACATGAGCCAGGTGACTCCATCGTTGAGAATGAGCCTGTACTTGAGAAGGTCCGATCGTAGAGATGTTTCTTGCTGAACACGAGCAAAGCCCACCTGCGAGGCTACAACAGGAGTGACTCCGTAGTACTTGGCTGTTACCATTCCCATACCCCTCACCAGGGGAGTCCACATCTTCAGAGTTCCACTTTCATCCAGGGTGTTTGCATTGACGCTCAAGTGGTCCAGTGAGTCCATACGCATGGAGATGGTCGATGAGAACTCACGAGCACTGAACACAATGGACATGATTCCCGAGGGGTTGAAATAAAACTGGGTCGGGTTTCGGTTGGGATCTGGTCCGTAAACCAGCTGGCTGGATCTAGTATGGGAAATGGCCAGACCCGAAAAGCTATCCGCCTTAGACCACCACACACTGTAGGGGTAAACATACGCTGGAAGAGTACGATCGCCTAGTAGCATATTTGTGTAAAAGTTGTTTGTCGGAACGGCCCCCAGAGGACTCGGAGGACTTCCTGTGACAAACGGCGGCAGCTTGACGGGGTGTTCTCGTCGGGAAAACATGCCCAAGGGGTCTGCAGTCGAGATTGGAACGAACGGGTTTCCGTTAAAACGGGACCCAAACTGACGTTTTTCCAGCTCATTTGGATCTGACAGGCCGTGCGCCAGCGCACTAGCCAACCCCAAGAAAGACAATCCCCGAGAGAATCTCATCTGACCAGCAGTGTGCTCTAGTTAGTGATGTGTTTTTCATGGCAGCGGCTGAGTTGCGGTGTAATTGCAATAGTCTTATTATCACCAGCGGTGGACTTTGTTGTCATTTGGGGCTTGGCCGCAAGCCAAGAGTGGGAACCGAAATACTTACAGAGCTTGACCAGCAAGAGTACTAATGTGAAAAAAGCGAAGCTAGGAGGAAATCGCTGCCTAGTGGATGCAAATGTTTGTACTGTACTGGGGTGTGCGAGTGTGATTGTGACAGGGAGACGCCAAGATAGACAGTTGACGCTTTATATATATGTCCGTTGTGGGTCCCGTTCTCTCAGCTGAGTAACTAACCACACATAGCCTAGATGCTAGTTGACTGGTCAGGGGTCAGGTGTATTTTCCACATGAGGCCCACGACACGGAGCAAGTGTCACACTATTGGAAGAGTACAACACGAGCTGGGTATTATTACAGGATATCACCTATCGTTTGTTGGTATGTATTGGTGGATTTTGGTTGCCATTGGTGGTCTTGGTATCCCATTACGACGGGATGAGATGATCAGGTTCGGCGCATAATCATAAAGACCAATAATAGTGGCGCAGCATATTACAGGTCTCGCTTATACAGCCTGTCTCACCTTATCCGTGTGGTTTGAAAGCACACCTTCATGTGTTCAGTTTCATGAGGTGACGAACTGGTATGGTCTGGTACGGTAGACAAGAGAAGTCGTGTGCTAGCGATGCTCGAAAAACTCTAATGATGTTACACAAATACAGTACAAGCAAGCCGACTGTCTTGTATACAGCGCAATATTTTTATGACATTCTTGAATTTTCGAGGCCTCAATATTGCTCTGTTTTGAAATTTCTTATTCTTTTTGAATCTCACCTTTTCCTTCTCACATGCCTCTCCAACACGCCTCTCACATCCATCGCAACATGCATATGCAAATCAAACTTCATAAAAATCCAAGCTCGAAAAAAAATCGAAGCTCCAAGTCAATCACTTCACACATCCACCATGCTGACTCTACCCACGACTCTGTCCACGCAAACAGTCAACTACCTGATGGCCTCCGGCCTGGTTGGCGCGGGCGTCATTCTCGGACGATACGTGATCCCTCGAGCCTCTACGCCTGCCCCTCGAAAACTGGCAGCTCGAAGACTGTCGTCTTCATCGATATCGTCGTCTGAGGCCGACTCGTCCGAAGATGAGTTCACAGAGGATGACATTAAGCAACTTCAGGCTTTCGAAGATAAGGCCCGAGGCGAGCTGAAAATGGTGCTGGTGGTGAGAACCGATCTGAAGATGACCAAGGGTAAGATCGCAGCCCAGTGTGCACACGCCGCTCTGGCCTGTTACCGACAGTCATCTGATCTGAAGCCCAAAACAACCCGATCGTGGGTGCGATGGGGCCAGGCCAAGGTGGCTCTTCAGGTCAAGTCCGAGGAGGAGCTGTTTGAGCTCAAGCGACAGGCTCTGGAGCGAGGAATCATTGCCTGCGTGATTCGAGATGCTGGCCGAACCCAGATTGCTGCTGGAAGCGCCACTGTGCTTGGAATTGGTCCTGCTCCCAAGTCTGAGATTGACCGAGTCACTGGCCACCTCAAGTTGCTTTAGAAAACACCCTCAACTTTTACGATACTTAGATTAATTAATGCATAAATTACTATATACAAATGCTTTTAGGTAGCGTTAGCCTTATACACACAAGACCAACTCTCCCGTGTACCGATTGGCACGCTCAACCCCCATACTAACTAGCCGATCTCCTCGCTCTAGCTCAAGATTCCCAACCTCAACCTCAACCTCCATGTCCAAGTCAATACAGTAGGCTCGAGCTCTTGTGGACAGCTTGGTGATGGGATCTCGTTGATAAGTGAGAGCAGGACGAGTCACGACACACTTGTATGCAAAGTTCTCCTGCGTCTCTAGCCACATGATCTTCCAGTATCGTTCCACCAACTGTGATGTACGGTCGGTCAGCCGTTGTCGAGGACGCAGAAAGTCCAGATAAATGTTGTTAATCTGCCGTCTTGAAAGAGGCTGGGGCAGCTCCATAATCATCTTTGGTTTCTGGTCTTCCAAAACCTCGGTAATGTCGCCCTCAATATCGTCCCATCGTTCTGACGTGGGAGTGAACTCCTCATTACCAGCAGTCACAAGCCAGTCGTTCTTGGGTGTACCTCGCAGTGTAGCAAAGTTGACCACATCGTCTCCATGCAGCCTCAATGCGCACATTCGCGAGTAATTGCAAAACAGCTGGTGCTGGTTCACAATATCCTCCAAAGAGTCTAGGGGGGATGAAACGTGAATAACACCATCCAGACCCAGCGACTCATGCTGACCAGGAAGATCCGAAACATGCTCTTTTTCAAAATAAAGCGACTGGATTTTTCGATTCAGCGGGTGAGCGGCCTTCTCCGCATGCAGAGGATCCAGCTGCTGTCGGTACATGACGTCCAGGTTGTTTTCAGAGGCGTAAATGGCTCCCAGTCGGTTGGCAAGAATTCGCGCTTCGCTGATAGCATCCATATCCTCACTAGCATGTACCAAAGACACCTTTTCGTCTCTTGGGACAATCTGGTCGTCTGAGTGTTTGGTTTCCGAACTCACAAAGATGGATGTGGGAAGGTCGGGTACCTCTCCAGTAAGGTAGGACAGACTGGCCAGCTTGTTTGAGTGTGCAAATCGAGGAAGAGCACCATTAGCAAGACGGTGGTCATAATGGCCCTGGAGCAAGTCCACTAATGTTCGACTAGTATCGTTTGCTTCTGCAATGTGTTGGAACTCCATGGTGCCGAATGAAATAAACACCAGGTTTGGAGAAATCTCCTGGGGGATCTTTCCTCCCTCCAGCCGAATAGTGATAGTCATGACTCTGCGTTGTGATTCGCCTGTAAGCACCAAATCGTTGGCCACGTTCTCCGGAAGCAGATCCAGTCTACCCTCGACAGTATCTAGAGAATAACTTCGCTGGCCAATGACAGACAGGACACTCGAGTCAGCTGGGATGGTCTGGGTGACATCGGGGACATGAAGATGTAAAAATGCAGGTTCTTCGTTCTCCTTGACAATTGAAAAGCCCAGATGTTTGTCCAGCAGGTAGCCTGGGTCGGACCATTTATGCAGAAACTGTTTGCTTGACTCGGATTCATACCGATCGGCCTGCCGGTACTTTTGGCTACAGAAATCGAAAAAGATCGAGTTGCCGTCCGTCAGCTCGATGGATTCGGCAGGCGTGACGGTATCTGGGGCCAGTCTATTTCGGGTGTATGCAATGTCATGGGGTCCAGCCAGAAATACCGATCCAGGACCACTGGGAGAAGCCTCGTTGATTCTCTCCAGAAACTCACGAACCACAGATGGGTCGTAAGGGTCACCCGGACCCTCGTAATGCTCTTGGAACCAGTCACCAACAATCTGTGGGACTACCCATCTGAGCTTTTGGTGGGGGTATTCCGCATAATGGCGCAGAAAGGCAACCACGGCGTCCCACGTGTCGTACGGCTGCTTTCCTGTAAATAGCGCTCTAACTGGCAAATGCCGATGCTGGTCGTTTTGTGTGGAAGTCAGATATCTCTGAACAATGGCTCGGAACTCTCTGACAGATTTAGCAGCATTGTCAGGACGAACTACCATTTCCAGCTTGGCAACTGTGTCTATAGGAACAGCCACATAATTGAGAGGCGACCACGAGTCGTAATCGGCCGTCTGAGCATAGTCACACCTGAAATACCGTGGAGAGTTGACAAGAGTAATGTGAGCAGCTAGAGTAGCTGCGGACCAGGCGAAGGAGTTTCGGGCCGGCGCAATTTTGAGAAGAGCCTCGGTGATGTCGTTCAGACAGACAGACCATGGGATCGTTTGTTTGGCAACAAGTGTATGGATCGTGGCTAGTTTTCGAAGGGCGACGCTGTTGTAGAAGGAGACTGACGAAAGAAACTCGGTGAGGACAGTATGACGATCTTTTTCTCCCGTCTTTTCTGTGAATCCGTAGAGTCCAAAAGTGACACAATCCACGGGCACTTCTCTCTTGATCCCGTCACTGTCCAGCATCTCCAGCGTGAAGGGTTGTCTGTTGGTCACCACTCCCCAGTACGGTCTTCCTGCCACGATAGCCTCCACAAAGTCGCCACTTGCCAGCTGTCGCAATCCGCACGCCTCTGGTGGCAGGTATAGTGGTTCACTGTTGTTTTTGTTCCGTCGCTGTTTCTTTTGAATGTCCAGTTCCAGTTGTGAAAATGCTTGGTCGGTAGATACCGGGTAAAATGTGTGTTGGTGTATTTGTCGCGCGTGGGGTTTCCTCGACGATAACGGTGCCGAGTGGCGTGAATTTCGCACCCGTTTGACTCGGGGAAGGGACCCCCAGAGTCGTTTCATGCTGTCGTGATGGAGGTGTTTCAAGGTGATTTTGATTTGATTTGATTTAGATTTTGTTCATGCGTGTGCAGGGTGAAATATTTGGGAGAAGATGGGGTAGGTATGAAAAGTTGGTTGGGGGGAGTGGTTTTGAGGGGGGAAGAGGAGATTTTATAGACACAAAGAGCCCGTTTGTATACACGCTCGTCTTTTTGCACCCGAATCTTCGTCGGAACCCATTGCTCGAGGACTGCCATTCTCCAGCCTTTTTTCTCACTGAGCATAATAGAGTTCACCATACAAGCATTAGGATGAGGTAACCGAGCAAGAGTTACAACAGTAAGAAGCAGACACTCATCCAACAGAGACAGAAACACGTCGTGACTCAACGACACAAACAACAAACTGACCACATTCAGAACGACATATAAACACCCGATCTGTGCACCCAACACATCTAATCCATCTACACAAGAACCACAATGCTAGCTCCTCCAGATTACTTTGGAGTGGTTGAGGACGGAGTGTACCGATGTTCAGCCCTGACGACGCTCAACTTTGCATTTCTCGAGACACTGGGTCTCAAAACCATCATATCGCTGAATCCCGATCGACCGCCAAAACACATTCGAGGCTTTTGTTCCGAGCAAGACATCAAGCTCGCCCACGTGGGTCTTCGGCCATGGAGAGCTTCTAGCAACGCCCTGGTTCTCTCCGAGGACCTGCTTCAGGACTCATTCAATTATGTGCTGGACAAAACATCGTATCCCATTCTCATTCTCGACTCCACAAATGCCTTTGTAGGCGCATTACGGCGAATGCTCAAGTGGAACTACTCCAGCGTGGTGGCCGAGTACCGCATCTTTTCCGGCGCCAAATCACACTACATGGCCGAGATTTTCCTGGAAATGGTCGACATCAAGTGCGTGGCATGGGACGGAGAGTGCGCTATTACCGACGACGATGACGAGCCCAAGAGCAGCAGCAGCGGACAGTTCCTGGGGCCCTCTTCTCCCGAGTTCATGCGTTCTCGAATGTACTCTGTCACCTCGGTGATGAGCAACATGAACTCCAACCCTGTACAAACGGTGATTATCAAGGTCCCCGACGAGGAGGTCCTGCCAGAATGGTTCAAGTTCCAACGAGACATGTGGCTAGAAGAACAGGCTGATCGAGACAAGATTGATTTCTAAACTGTCGTAATTACTGTAAATTAGCTAACAATAACTTATACTTATAATCCTTATACATTAGACACACTACAAGTACAATATACATTACTGGTAGCTACACAGATTTTTCAATTCAACATGTTATTAGTACTTAAGCATCAATGAGATTCTCGGTTTCAATAACCTCCTCAGTATCCTTACCGGCAAACTCCTCAGAGTCTCGGTCGTAGAACTCCTCGATGATCTTGGGAGAGATTCGGTTGAGCATCTCCTTGGGGTAGATTCGCAGAAGCTCCCATGCCAGGTCCAGGGACTCGAAGATGGTTCGGTCCTCGTAGGGGCCCTGAGACACAAACTGCTTCTCAAACTTGTCCAGGAACTCCAGAGACAGCTTGTCTTCGGTGGACAGAGCCTCCTCACCAACAACGGCCTTCATGGCAGCGGCATCCTTACCGATAGCGTACTTGGCGTAAAGCTGGTTGGAAACGTCACCGTGGTCCTTTCGGGTTCGGCCCTCACCAATGGCGGACTTCATCAGACGAGACAGAGAAGGCAGCACGTTGATGGGAGGGTAGATACCTCGGTTGTAGAGCTGTCGGTCGACGGAAATCTGGCCCTCGGTAATGTAACCGGTAAGATCGGGAATGGGATGGGTGATATCATCGTTAGGCATGGTAAGAATGGGCACCTGGGTGATGGAACCGTTTCGGCCCTCGACTCGGCCGGCTCGCTCGTAGATAGTGGACAAATCCGTGTACATGTAACCGGGGTAACCTCGTCGACCGGGAACCTCTTCTCGGGCGGCGGACACCTCTCGCAGGGCATCGGCGTACGAGGACATATCGGTAAGAATGGTCAGCACGTGACGCTCGGTCTGGTAGGCCAGGTACTCGGCGGTGGTGAGGGCCAGTCGGGGGGTAATGATTCGCTCAATGGTGGGGTCATTGGCCAAGTTGAGGAACAGCGAGGTTCGCTCCAGGGCTCCGGAGGCCTCGAAATCCTGCTTGAAGAATCGGGAGGTTTCCAGGTTGACACCCATGGCGGCGAAGACGATGGAGAAGTTCTCCTCGTGACCGTCGTGCACGTCCTTGGTGGGTCGGACCAGACCGGCCTGTCGACAGATCTGGGCGGCGATTTCGTTGTGTGGCAGACCGGAGGCGGAGAAAATGGGAATCTTCTGGCCACGGGCAATGGAGTTCATGGTGTCGATGGTGGAGATACCGGTGGAAATCATTTCCTCGGGGTAGATTCGAGAGTAGGGGTTGATGGGGGAACCGTTAATATCAAGGTAGTCCTCGGCAAACACCTTGGGACCGTTGTCGATGGGTCGAGCGGAACCGTCAAAGACTCGTCCGAGCACATCTTCGGAAACGGCAATCTTCAGGTTCTCGCCGGTAAACTCCACCTTGGTCTTCTTGACATCGATACCGGAGGTACCCTCGAAAACCTGGACAATGGCTCGGGAGCCTCGCACCTCGAGAACCTGACCGGCTCGCTCGGAGCCGTCGGGCAAAGTCAGGTTGACAATTTCGTTGAAACGGGGGAACTTGACGTTGTCGAGGATGACCAGAGGGCCGTTGACACCGCCCACAGTGTTGTAGGAAAGTCGGGGGGTGATTCGGAAGTCCTGGGTCACAGCAGACTTGTTGAGCTCAAAGAGCTCCTTGTCCGTCATTCGTGCAGAAGTCATTGTGTGCAATTGGCCCGTTCTGTTGATGGATGAGATGGGTGGTTGTCGTCGACATGCAGCAACGTGGACGGTAGACGTTACCCTGGGAAGTTAAAAGTCATGTGACATGCTTAGCGAGAAGCTGTGGGAGGATAACGATTGCGCAGAGGGGGAAGGTACAGGGGGTATATGGTGATAGTGTACGACAGAACTAACGGCAATTTTCTACAAGCCCACAGTTTTTGATCAACTGATTATCACAATCGGTTATATATCAAATGCTCTTGTTGTATTCAAGGGCCCCTTTTTCATTATCTGAGACTCCTCCCAACCTCTCACTGACCAAGAGGAACCTTGATTGGCGTGAAGACTAATTACGAATGTGAGTCGCACGACAACATGTAAAATGTTCTGTGGGGTTGGTGGATGGTTGTGGATATGACCAATGGTAGCTTATGAGCCGAGTGTCACATACATATCATTTATTTTCCAATGTGTAGCACAGAACGTGAGTTATTGATCTATAAAGTTTTAACGTCACGTGACTCGTATATATGAGAGCGGACCCCACTTTTTATCCAAATTTTTGTCAGAAAACGAGTTTACTCATAAGGTGTTGACTGATTAGTCAGCGGTGATCCCGTAGGGATCGCGACGTTTTCTGACTGACGGATAGTCTCGAAGATGTCACGTGGACGTCTGGAGGAGGTCACGTGCGCCGCACGGGGCCTGAGTCAGGGGTAGCCAGTACAAGGTGTTACCCTGAAGTGCAGGATGCAGTATATGTAGAAGATTATGTTGTATTTAGTTAATCAAGTTTATGACGACGAACTTCCGGAGCACGGAGTTGAGCTCTGTAGAGCGCATGAGCGGTTCCCGCTCATCGCCGATAAACTGCTTACCAAACCGGGATCGGATCCTGACAATTTTAAAATCGCGCCGATGGTTTAGTGGTAAAATCCATCGTTGCCATCGATGGGCCCCCGGTTCGATTCCGGGTCGGCGCAATTTGGTTACGGCCATATCCTGGTGAAAATACGGCTTCCCGTCCGATCAGCCATAGTCAAGCACCAGAGAGCCTAGTTAGTATTGTAGTGGGAGACCATACGAGAATCCTGGGTGCTGTAATCTTTTTGCCAATCGCGAACCGGTTGGCTTTTTATTAGCATGTCATACAGCTGATAGATACCAACGTGTTGCTTCGCCACCCTTTGTTACGTAGGACAAGTTGTATTTTGGTAGCTATCCGAAACTAGAATATTACTTCGTATCTATCACATATATAAACCCCATCGCTATTTACGTCGTCCTTTTTCCTCTTTCCCATCTCATGCCAATTCATAAACCCGAAGCAATATATATAAGGTTGTAATTTACCGTAGTTTATCTGGCTGGTTCAGAACATCCATAGTGGAATACTCCTGGTATATCTTTCTCTGCAAGCGTATGCACCTAGGAAACCTTAAAACACTTCTCGTCATTTTTATTTTGAACATGTGTTGTTGTGTTTATAGAAGTTGAAAGTACGACACTGTTACAATATACTCAAGTGTACTACTTTAAATCTTTGAGAGAGTATAAAAAGGTCACTTTTCTTACGATATTACCATTACAAGTAATCGGACGAAAGTATAAGTCCTTTAAAGCCTGATTTTCGGGCAGTTTATTTGTCCTATTCATGTAAATTGAATGCATATATGCACTTTTATATGCGGGTATATGCAGGAATTATGCACATTAAGTCACCGGTTGACGGGCCGTCCTGTACATAACATGCCTGAAACGTAGACAGTGAAACTATTTGTTACAGTACCTGGTACATTAATGGTTTTATTACAAATTTATACATTATGAAACAATAGCTTTGAAAAAACTACAAATGCTTCGAATCCAAGCTCGTGAGACCCAACAGGCTCAGGTGTCCTATTAGCACTGTAGCACCACCACCCTGAAAAGCTACTTGACTAGCTCAGTACCAAGTAGCTAGACTATAGCTAATGATAGGAAATCAACTCAGCTACGACTCTATTGTCACACTGCTTCACTCATTACACAACGTTTCATTCTTATACATCAGTTTAATTAGCTACAATAAATATTTAGATTAAGCATGGGCACCAGGCATCATGATGGCCTTGGGAATGAGCCATCGGTAGGTGGACTGAGGGGTAGCCACACCAGAGAAGCCATTCCAGCAGCCAATAAGACCGGTAGAAATACAGAAGCCTCCGCCAGCTTGAAGGAGCTTGGGGTTGTTGTTGAAGTAGCCCGCTGCGAGGAAGATAACAGCAAAATCAAGAGAGACGAAGAGCAGGAAGAAGGCGATTGTTGATTTTAATGTGCACAGAGTCATGAGAAATGCGAAGATGAACCAGCCCATAAGGAAAATGCCCACGGCCTGCATGAACTCTTCTTCGGTCTCGTAGTAAGTTTCGATTCCAATAGGCAGGTTGAGCAAGGCCCAGGACCACCAGAAACAGGAGAAGCACATGAAAACGGTAGCAGCAAAGGTGTTCTCGGCGACAATTTCCCAGATTCCAGCAGTAAACTCAACAAGACCTCCGCCAAAGATGGCGCAGCCAACCATGACGTTGGGAGCATGAACTCCTCGGGCGTTAACAAGACACATGCCAAGAATGAAGATGGTGATAGAGAAGGCGAAGAGTCCAATGGGAGCAGAGTTACCGAATTTTCGAGAGGGGTTGGGGGCGGAACCGGGGTTAAAAGTGCCACCAAAGGCTTTCATAAAGTCATCCTTGTGGTATCGGTTACCGGCAATGTGAATGTACTCGTTATTGTCTCCCGAGGTCTGCACCTGGGCAACCTTCTCCATATCGTTTAGAGACGACTGGGACTCGCCTCGTTCCAGGTCGATTGGCTGGGACATTGTTTGGGGGAGTGATTTGATGGACGAAATTGTGAAAGGTGGGTTGGTTGAAGTCAGGAGGGGTTTTCTGACAGCAATAGGATGATTGACTGGAGGCTATAGACACGTTCCCAGCTCTTTATATATTGATGCTGGACAAGAAGTGGTGGTGGAACTGTGGGGTAACGCGTGCATGGACTTCGATGAAGTTGCTTTTGTCCGCTTTGTTATTGTACAGATCTGTCTTAGACCTGACGTTATGATTTGTTGAGTGGAGTTGTATCACAAGGGTGTGTATAGAATTGCAAGTCATTTTCTCTGAGCTTTTCACAATATCAATTTTGAACACTTTCTTAAACCACTGTGCACCCCCTCCCAGGTGCTTTTCCAAGGATATTTCCTCCAACTGCGGAGGAGCGGAAGGTCTCATGCGTTTCATGCATCAAAACTCTGCAGTCACAGCAGAACGAGTGGAGGGACAACCGGTCTGAGTTTGGATAAAGGTAACGTTCTGCATTTATGATCTAACGAGGGTTAAAAGTGGACGGTGACTGGTTGGGATTTTGATTATTATTACCTGTCTGTTATTACTCCCACCTTTGGCGTGTCAAAGTCGGTTCTCCAACGACCAGAGAAAAGTCGACTTATCGACTGCCAAGTTGGCTTTGAGTGCTTGGCAGCATCTTGGCACGCCGCAAGTCGTCGCATAAATGTCCTTTCCTCCTGTCCGGCAAGCTGCGTGAAAAGAGTCGCAAAAAGAGGGTTTCTCAAAGGAAAAAAACTGGGGTAGTGCGGGTCCCGAATTAGCCCTTGTTACACTGAAACAGAGCCGAGGTTGATTGCAAAAAGACACCAAGCGGTACGTAAGGCTGACGTGGTATCTACTGGAATAGCGGGCACTAGAAGAGTGAGGCTGACAGACAGAAGATATCTGTCAAACGGTCCCTGAGCTAAGTCTAAGGGCCTCGGGATTTGTTTCTGTCACACGTGTCCTTTGCTTTTCTGCACTCCTTAACGCGTCCCACCCACCTGTGGCATTACGTTGTCTGTATGGTCACTCCACCCAGAGTTGCTTTGAGGCCATATTACGACTCTCAACACTGCGAGTTATAGGGCGCGCTCGGTAACATCGCGGCGAGTTTATTTTGCCGCCTTTGTTCGCTCCTCCTGTTCTGCAGCTCAGACGTGTGTTGGTTCCTCATAATGTGGGGTAAGATATGGCAGAGAAAACCCTAAGAAATCTCTTCGGTGTATGATCGGACACGAATAAGAACCACAACACACTACCGCAGTATCGTAAAATGGTGTAGAGTTTGGTACATTTATGAAATGTGACGAGGGTTTCGACGCAGTACACGGTTATATTGAATCATCGTTTTCTACCTACTTGTACTGCTGTACGTACATCTGTAGCGCTCGCTTCAGCACTAATGTACGGTATCAACTGTGTTGGCTCAGCTGACGCCTTGCAAAAGCAAAAAGCAAGCTCAGCCATGGCAGGGCGGGCAATGCTTGGCTTGCATTTGGTTTGGTCGCCTAAACCTCAGGCGCTTCGGACCCCGTTTCGTCGACTTTATCTCCGTCGCCGTGGAAAAGGTACAGTCGTTATTTCCAAAAGCAGACGCCCACTTAAGAATGCACACATATCTTTTATCGTGGGGGCTGGAGGGGTCTGTGGGGGTGTTGTAACGGTGTTCTTACAGAGGGGTCTTGGTGCGGGTTCAATTGCGCCCAAATAATGGCAGCCAGAATAGAAGTAGAGTAAGAAAAAGGGATGTATTTACGATACGTGTAAACTACATGAGCATATTCAAAACCCCGCATTTTACGACTCTCTGCAATAGCTACACCGTTCGCCGCTTGGACTCTCCAAAGCCACACTTTCTAACGGTCGGCAATATGACGGAGACTAAATTGTGTACAACCACCACACTTTAGCGGGGAACAAAACAACCAATGTGAAACATTCGATACAATAATTACGGTACTATTTACAAACCAATGACGGATTCGTATTGGTTACCCCTCTCCTCCAAGCGACTTGGTTTTTGTTGAGTTCAGGAGGGATGTTCTCAAATGTGTATCGTAGCAGAAAAAGTCGTGTCTACTTTACACGGTTACCTCTCCACCTTTTCCCGATACTTGATTTCCGTTCCCTTGGGCAGTGTTTTCAACAGCTCGCTGTGCCCTTTTCTCTCCTCCGGAACAGCAGGCACAGCGGACTTCTTGGTAAAGCTGAAAATGCTACTCTGAGCCTTGCCCTTGGGTTTTGATTTGGCCTTGGCAGCAGCCTTTATCGATGCGGCTGCTACCGGGGACATTTTTTTGGAAGCGGGTGCATCGCTGTCCAGCTCAGAGGCCCGTTTGAAACCACCGAAGCCCGCGGATTGTGTGATGGACTGCTTAGCATTGTCCTTCAACAATTGAGAGGCTGTGGTAAAACCGCCAAAGCCCCCCGACGGGATCTGAGCCGCCTTGATCTTGCTCCCTATTTCGTCAATCTCTTCAAGTCCTAGAGAATCCAGCAACAGGTTGACCGACTCGGTTGTCCAAATGGGCGTAGATGTCAAGCCAGCCACATCTTCAGAAATGAAGGCACTAGGCTCTCCTTCGCGCGAATACGACATGTACAACAACCGCTTGGCTCGAGTGAGAGCCACGAAAAACAGACGTCGTTCCTCGTCAATGTCCGAGTCTGGCATTCGCATGGGCAAGTCTCCGTCAACAAGATTGGGAACAAACACCACGGGCCACTCCAGGCCCTTGGCTCGATGAATGGTGGAGATGATGACTCCGTTTTCGGCGTTGTTAGAGTTGTCAGACCGAAGAGCCTGTGCGTTGAGAAACTGGCCCAATGGAGAAAGCTCTTCGCTCACATCTCCAGCCTCTTCATTGTCCCACAGATTCTTGTCTGCAGCCTCGGTGATGACAGCAAACCGATCGGAAATCTGTCCAATTTCAGTAAGACGCTCGTACGCCTTCTCTCGAGCTCCCATGGTAGATACGTACTCGTCCAGACCCACCTTGTCGAGAAGATACTCAATCACCTCGTCCATGTAGTACTCCTTGGAGTTGATCAGGTCTCGAAGATGATCAATGTGGTCCATAAACTGACGTAGACCTTCTAACGACGGCTGGGTGATGTTCAAGAGACCCTTCCGATGTGCCGCATCGTGCAGAAGATCGTAGACAGAGTGAGGTCCTCCATAATTGTCGTCCAGATACTGCGTGATAAGCATGGCTGTTTTGCCTGAAAGTCGTCGTCGAGGATTGTTCATGGCCTCCATAAACGACGACCGATCGTCGTCAGAATACGCACATCGTAGATAATTCAAAATAAGGCGGATATGGGACTTGTCCCAAAAGTTTGCGCCTCCTTCAGCAAGATAACAGGGAATGTTAGCAGCTATAAGAGCCTCCTCAAACATGACAGCCTGTCTATTTGTACGACACAGGATGGCCACGGAATTGAGAGGCAGTCTGTTTTTCGTCATTCTTCGAAGATCTCGAATTGTTTCCGCAACTCCAACAGCTTCCTTGTACTTGTTGGGGTACTTGACCAGCTCTGGAGAAACAGACAACTCGCTATGGCTAATCAATTTACGCGATTGGCCACACCCACCATATCTCGAAGTATCTTGTGAGATGACCTCTTCAGCCAAAGATATAATGGGGTCTGTGGATCTGTAATTTTCTGTGAGGAATACAACCTCTGTGTCAGGGTACATGTCTCTCATTTCTTGAAAGTTTCGTTCTGTGGCAAACCGGAACTTGTAGATACTCTGATCTGGGTCTCCAATCACGGTGATGGACCGTTTGGGTGTATGATGGGAAAACAGGTCCACTAGCTCCATCTGGATCTTGTTTGTATCTTGAAACTCATCCACCAGCACCGTTTCGACCTCGGCAACCACCTCTGGGTGTTTTCTGATCAGTTCCGCCGTCTTGGTCAGAATGTCGTCGAAATCAATGTGGTTGGACATGTCCAGCTGTTTCTGGTACAGTCTCAGGGCTTCATCCGAGTCCTCTGGAGACATGTTCACTTTAAGCTCGGAAATGTAACTCTTCATTTTGAAAGGTGAAAAAAGAGACGAGAATTCAGACTCTGAACCAGAGCCGTATTTCGACGATTTGTCCGACTCGGATTCGCCCACGTCCTCTTTCTTGCCCTTTTTCTGTTTCTCCATTGATTTCAGCTGTTTCTGCACTTTTTTCAAATGAGCAACTTGCTGGGCATCGTCAGCAACTCCAAACTTGGGTCGCAATCCTACCTTGTCTCCGTGCTTTTGCAGTAGCTTGTAGCAAATGGAGTGGAACGTGCCTGCCTTGACAAGCGAGAAATCCGTTTTGGAGTCTGCCAGAAGATTTCCCAGTCGTTCCTTGAGCTCATCGGCTGCCTTGTTTGTGAATGTCGTTACCACAATACCGCGAGCAGGCACTCCCTGTTGCAGCAGATGCGCCACTCGGCTCACCAGCGTCTTGGTTTTGCCTGTTCCGGGACCAGCCACGATTTGCAGAACGGCATCCTTGCGGAACGAAGCTGCTCGGTATTGGGCGGCGTTGAGGTTTCCGCGGATCAGATTCAGCATATCTGACATGCGGCGTGTTGTGGTCTGTTGCGATTAGTCGGTCTGGTGCTGTTTTCCCCTGTGATTTCCGCCGTTGCCTGTCCCTATCGCTTAGTTTCCAATATCGCTGAAATGTTTAGATCAAATCAGCTGCTGCATATTTGACCTTAAATTAATGACCGACGTGAAATAAGTTCGTCCACGCGTTAGGTGGCGACTAGAACACGATCCTGGATAGCGTGTGTTTTAAAGCGAAAAGAGACGTGCAGCTTAATGACAACGATAAACGGGGATCATGGACTACTTTGCTCCAAGAATACACGATTTGGACTCAGTTTTGAGACAGATTGTGTTGACAAAATCTCAACAAAATTCCCTCCATTTTAGTTAGAAATTGTTAAAAAGAAAACGCCACAAAAACATGCATGCTAAGCCTCAAAACCTCACCACTTGTCACGAATAACCAGTATACACCTTCCCAAAAACCAGTATCTACCCCCATTACGCGAAAAATAACCAACGGCTCGGTGAGCTTATGCGGATATATGAAAGTCATTATGGCGAAATTCATGTGAGTTGAGTGAGTGATAGTAACGAGAGACTTTTCAACTTGGTTGTATGGTTACGAACATTACTAGCCTCGCTCAATCATGCCATCATCGCATCGCTTTACCATATTAGGAGACAGTATTTTGCTCCTCTCGAGTTCCGCCATTAAACAATGAACTGAAGTCTAGCACTCGCACAAAGTCACACAAAGCGTGGGTTTCTGTTCGTTGATCAATCAAGCCCCTGTTCTCTTTTGCAAGCCCCATTTTTTCAGCGTCTAACTGAAAAAGGATAGCCTTACTGTTTGCTCTTGATTATTTCAAGGTGGTGCAGTAACATTGTTGGGGATTGGTTTGAGATAGGCGAGTGGAGTAGAGAATACATGTCTGGGAAGTTTTGGGGCAAACACATGAGGTGAGGTCAGTACAAGTATCACTTCTAGTCACTATATTGTACGTATATAACTCGTACATAGCACAGCTATCGTACTGTATTACGGCTCAAGTATATTGTCTTATGCCGTTTCCGAACGCGGCATGTTGAGTCACAAGGCTTCTTTTTTGTCTCATAATCACAAAATTTATAGTGCATTAACCTGAGACAAGGGCTCGGACAGACGGTTGTAGTACGACCAGTGGAAAGAGAGGAGCCACTCTTCCTACAGCACCGGTAGTTTCGTCCACCACGACGACGGCAACAACATGGCTTGGGTGTTGTTGTGCAGTCCTTCCCCCCCATTATTTTTCAACATGATCCAAGAAGGCGTTTTGAAGCGAGCGGCGCCAAGGGGAACCGCTTTTGATTTGAATCCGATCTAAGATTACTGTAGTGGGTAAAAGTCAGAGTCAATTTGGAGGACAATGAAAGACGAGAACAGGAGTCAGACCATATAGAGCAGGTAGAGCAGTAGAGCATGTGGAGTGCGTATAGAGCAGTCATCGATTGTACCTCACTGTTTTTGGCAATCCAGACAAAACAAATAGGAGATGGGCTGTGTAGGTATTGTGACAGTGTAGGTCTTAGATTCATGTTTTAGAACGACGCTGGATGGGTCTAAAACCGTGCTCTAAAAATATGTCTTAAAACACGTCTGAAAACAATGTTGAACCATCGACTCCAACATAATCATCCCACACTCTCAATAATGACTCATTGCCCGAGTCTGCTCGTACCACACTCCATCCCACCATCAATATTTCACTTGTCCTTTTCTGAATCTGCTGTTGGAGTATCGTAGTTAGGGTTGGTGCGGCTACCGTGCGGCTGAAATGTGGTTACCCCACAGATATGCGAGTCGGACTGATGCGTGGGCCTGCGTAGAATACAGAAAAGCCCCAAAGGGCCGCTCTAGGTTGCCGAACAAGGGGTTGCTAAAATTGCTGGGAAAGTAGGACGGCGTTCCGGCGTTTGCATTGTGGCAAAATCGGCTTTTGAGCGCCGGGTTAACTTTTGCTGCTGTTTTTGTAATTTTTGTCAGAATAGGCACTGCTGAGGTTGCTCATAATATCAATTGTTGGCTGACATTGTTCCGTGGTTAAGCCGGTGGATATCACAACATGTCGTAGTCGTCGTAGACACAAAAAACCAAGCCCAAACGTCCTCCACTCCCTCTATCTCTCCCCTGGGACCCACTCAACCGATCCAGCTTCCCCTCTTCGCAAATCTGCCTGATGTCGTGTTAATAAACCACAAGCCCCCATTAGAGATGGAAAATAGGCTACAAGCCCTATATAAGAAAAGTTGCGGGCCCTCTAAAAAGGAGGCGTGCAGAAATCATGCCGCAGCCCGCTTGGCAATCGCCTCGATAGGCCCTATCGTCGTGCACATGGGCAGGTGTAGCCGAGTAACCACCGGAGTGTAGCCGATTTCAACGCTATCAAGCCATGAGCCCTGCGACCAAACAGAGACATGATGTATGAGACCCCACATATCAGCAAGATACCCCACATTGGTTATATATAAGATGCACGAGGTAGCTCCAATGTCATCAACCAGGCAACCATCCATCTATCCCTTCTACTTTCCATGGATCTGAAAGACTCTACTGCCCACGTTGAATCCGTGGAGAAGCTCAACGACGCCATCACCTCGGTGGAATATATTCCTTCGCTCGAGGAAAAGTTCCCCAATGTTGACGGTGCCAAGCTGTTACGAAAAATGGACTGGAAACTCGTGCCCATGGTGACTCTTCTCTATCTCATGTCTTTCCTGGATCGAGGAAACATTGGAAACGCCAACATTGAAGGTCTTTCCGAGGACTTGGGGCTTACCGGCCAGCAGTTCAACCTGTGTCTGACTGTCTTCTTTTTCACCTACTGCACATTTGAGGTGCCCTCCAATATGATTCTCAAGCGTCTACGACCTTCTATCTACCTGCCCATTATTATGCTTTGCTGGGGCACTTGCATGACCCTGATGGGAATCGTCACCAACTACCATGGTCTTCTGATCTGTCGACTCTTCCTGGGTGTCACTGAGGCTGGTCTTGTTCCTGGCGTGGCTTACTACCTCACCATGTGGTACGCGCGTAAAGAAATGCAGTTGCGGCAGGCTCTCTTCTTTTCGGCCGCTGGAATGGCTGGTGCCTTTTCTGGTCTGCTGGCTTTTGCTATTGCCAAAATGAGAGGAACGGCTGGTCTGGCTGGCTGGAAGTGGATTTTCATCCTCGAGGGTCTTGCTACCGTCGTTGTTGCTGTCATTGCTTTCTTCACTATCCAGGACTTCCCCGAAAACGCCAAGTTTCTCACCGAGGAGGAGCGAGAGTACCTCACGTACAAGCTCAAGTACGACGGCCATGATCGAGACTCTGCTGCCGTCACCACGGGTAACCACGTTTCCATGGGAGTCAACGATTCTAATGACAAGAAGTTTGTATGGCAGGCATTCATGGACCCGCAGGTCTGGTCCATTGCTTTCCTCATTGTTCTGGCTGCTACCCCCATCTACTCCATTTCCTTCTTCCTGCCCTCCATTATCAAGAACCTGGGTCATGTTTCTTCCAAGGCTCAGCTCATGACGATCCCCGTGTCCTTCACTGGAGCCATCACCACTGTTGTTCAGGCCTACTTTTCTGACAAGTACGGAATCCGATACCCGCTCATGGCTGTCGATTTCGTATCAGCCATTATTGGATACATCATGGCCCTGACCACCGCTGAATCCCACCCTTCAGTCACCTATGCAGGCTGCTTTTTCATTGTTGGAGGAACCCACCCCGCCTTCATTGCCATGCTCTCGTGGCTCTCGGTCAACACTGCTGGCACCTACAAGAGAGCCATCGCCCTGGCTATTGCGCTCATGATTGGTAACATGTCTGGAGCCGTGGGAGCCAACATTTACCGGGCCCAGGACCGACCCGGATACAAGCTGGGACATGCAATCAACCTCGGCTTTGTGTCCACTGGTCTGGTTCTGGCCACCATCACCTACCTGTGCTACCGAGCTGCCAACCGACGACGACGACAGGGTCTCTCCACTGGCAAGTACGACCATCTGACCAGTGAGGAGATTCACGATATGGGAGACCGATCTCCCTACTTCACCTACCAGCTGTAGGGAAGTTTTTATAAGCTATAGTATAATTTATGATATGTTTCTGTAAGCACTAACAATCGGTGGATTGTCTCGCTGATCAGTTTATACCCAAATTAAGCTTAATTTCCCACCAAACCTTATATTAGGCTAACATTTTTCAAAAGGCTAATTAAACTTTTACTGTTTACCCTTCAAACACACTACGATACTGTGTCAGGGCCGGTGTCCCAAACCTCACTCAATGATCTTGTCACACAACCCCTCTCGATCGTACGACTCCTACTCGGCCTCACCGAGTGCCCCCACCGGTATTAGGCGTTAACCCTCTGGCCCCGCCGGCGCGTGGCCTCGTCTATATAGTCTACTCTCTTTCCTATACAATTTTGTACTGTAACAGGGTATTGGCATACACTGTGAGTATTTGTTAGATGAAATGTATTAATTACATAGATGGAGATAACAGGTAAAGGGAGGGTAAGATCCCAAACCTTCATGACATACCGTCACAATAAACCTTTTCCAATAAATACACACGGTGCACTACCTGCACCCTCACAACATCCACCACCTTACCGGTAGCTACCGTATGCCGTTACATGTCATGCAGCGTACACCAGGGTCATACAGGGCGGAAAACATCTACGGGAAAAAAACAAATGCGGAAATCGCGGAAATCAGAAAAACGAATATCCAGTCCGTGATAGTGGCTTTCCGGTCCATCCCGAAAACCGGAGTACAAGTCCTTGAAAATAGATCGTCTTTCGAGCACATGGATCCCGAATTGATCACTTTTGACGGTCCCAACGATCCCACAAACCCAAGGAATTGGCCGTCGCACAAAAAGCTGTTTGCGGTAATCTCAGCCTCTCTGCGTTGGAGCTGAGCCCTTCATCTCTGCTGCTTTCCCGCAAAGCACATCAATGACGAGATATCACAGTGGAGCGAGTGTGTGTATCATGCTGCTGATGAAAATTGTGCCTCGACTAGTTAGCCAGGTTGTGGTTGGTCCATTATCAGAGTATGTTGGCCGCAAGGTACTCCTGAATGCGTCTGTATTGATGCTGATAGGGTTCTCCGTTCTAGCTCATGTGCACTACCAAGAGCTCTCCCTCTTCTCATTGGCCACTTGCAGTTTTCTATCTACTCTGGGGGCCTCATCTCCGTTATTTGTGCTGTCGTTGGTTCTCAATGACGTCTTTTCATCACCCTCTGTTGTCCGAATAGGCCTAGTAGTCTATCTGAGTGGACCCGTCTTCTCCTATTTCGCCAGTCCCGTAGCCGTGAATCTTATGCGGGAAGCTCCTACAGGAAATATGGGGTGGTGGTGGTGGTGTGTTGGAGTCATCATGACTGTGCTATTTTCAGCCATGCCCGAGTTCTCCAGCTGCCATTCTCCACAAAAAAGCAAACTTGTTGAAACAGCTGACCGGAAATACACATATCCATACACTTTACGACATTTCGAGAGACCCAATCTCTGTCCAATTGAAGCGGCAATTTGGCACAACCTTTGCCATGGTTGGATCTCATTCTCTATTGTATGCAGCCATGCTGATAGGAGCCGTGCTGTTTGGAGTGATAGCAGCGCTGTGGGCTTTCTGGTGGGCGTGATAGGGGTTATTTAACAGGTAAAATTAGGAGTATCTTCCACGTGTTGGTCCTGAAAAACAGGCTCGTGGGCTTTCTCCCGTGTCTTACACGCACTCGTTCAACGTTTGGAAAGTAAGACTGCGAAGGCATCAGCAAGTATGTATCACGAGATGTTCTGGTTTGAGATGAGGCTGTTACGAGGAGCTGTTTCGGATGCACGGGATGTAAAACAAAAAATCAACTCAGTTGGAAGGGCAGTTTAGTAACAGTCTTTTTGAACAACCGCCAATGAGTAAAACTGCACTGCACACGATCACTTGGTTGAACACCACGGAAGCTCGGTCAGGTGACATTGTATCATAAATAAATGAGTATTGCACGGCGGGGGTTCTAAATGCAGACATGCTTAGGTCTGAAAACAACCCTTTTGTTATTTCTCCGCCCGAAAAATCAAAAAACAAGAGCCAACCAAACCACACAATGGTCTTATCTCTACGAGAACGCTGAGCTCTTGGCATGACGCCATTGTTGGGGATGCATGCCGCAAATTGTCGCCAAGTATCATCAGACCGTGGTTCATACAAAGAAATGTTTTCGTATACCCCACTTTTCCCACGCCACGACCCATGTTCTTCTGTATTGTTAATCTCCCCTAATTTTAAGCCCTGCCATTCATTTTTAGCTTTTTTAAAGTCGCATGAAGAAAAACTCTGATAAGGCCCAACCTGATAAGCACTCCTTTTTGTTATTGGGGGCGTTTTGGGACACGCTTTTATAGCAAACAACAACAGCGATATCGGAGTGCGGGGTTAGTGGATTGTGGCTGCCAAACTCAAGATTGAAGGGCTTGGAAAAACTTGGCTTCTGCACCGATACTCGTCGGTTTTGTCCAGTCCCTCTTGTTGCCATCCCCTAGCTACCAGGTAGGATCTTCATGCATCAGGCGTTAAGGCGGTTTCAAAAATATTCGCACAGTTGAAAAAAGAAACGAGAAAAGAAAAAGAAAAACGACCCATACGGAGACCCAATCCAGTTGTTTCCCCGGGCAAACCTACGAATGAGTCATGCTGATCTTCAGCCGGCACATAATGCTTATACACCCTGCATACGGTCGTACTGCTAAGTGTGAGCTACAACGCAGTAGCCGGAGCCAGCCGGAGTCTGTTAGGGCTTAGCCTCGAACCTTGGCACCCCGCTAAGATCCACGTACAGTACCAGTTACCGCTTCGGTTCGAGCCCAACTACCTTTTTCCGTGTTTTTAGCCTGGTGTTCAAGCCACAGTCTTGTGGCGATAACCAGTGGCCAATGGGAGAGAGGCCGTGGTCTGGAGGGGTAGCAATTGAGGTGTGTGGCGAGTGCACTATCTCGGAAACTAAGAGTGGTGCCGTGCTTTGTAGATCTGGCTGCTCAAACACAGAGCGTTTGTTCGTTGTAATAATATCTTGTACATCACCGTAATTGTTCCGTAAATCGAGTTCACGAAACGAGCCCTCTGTGTTTACGTTGCGATGCGTTTCAGAGCTATGCTAATGTCTTCTCGACGCCCCCTAATCATCACACTAATTTGACACTTGAGGAGATCGACGCCAAGCCTCTCCTATACTTTGAGTCTGAAATGTGACAGCGTGGCGCGGCTACGGATGGAGTGTGGTGACTTGAGATGAATTGAGCCGGGTTATGTACATGTCATGCCTATTTCTGTCATACGCATTAGCGACATGTCAAGCCTTGCCAATGGCCCGATAATAGTGTCCAAGCTCTTGGCACCGTGACTAGCGAATACTCGTGCTTCTATACGCATTCGGAACAACATTAATGCAATAAATTAGAAATTATAAACTTTTAAACAGAATCAGTCTCTCCAGCCTCCTTGACGCTGCTGGGCTTGGGGGTCTGGACGTTGGGGGTGGTGCCCATACCATTGGGGTTCTGGCCATGCAGATCCATGACTCCAGAGTCCTCCCAGTCAAAGGCAAACTCGCCAATCTGGGCCATGTCGGTTCCGAGCATCTCCTCCTCCTCGGACATTCGAATGTGCAGGTAGGGGATCTTGTTCATGACCAGCAGAATAACAGAAGAGACCACAAACGAGTAGCCGAGGGTAGCAAAGGCGCCAGCCAGCTGGTAGCCAAGCTGAGCCCAGTGGTGGTTGAGCCATCCGCCCTTGATCTCGGTAGCACCATCCAGATGGGCAATGTAGTCGGCGGCGAAGAAGGCAGTAAGAACGGAGCCACAGAATCCTCCGACTCCGTGGAGAGAGAAGACATCGAGACCATCGTCGATTCGAAGCAGGTTCTTGAGGTCGCCGGCAATGTTAGCGAAGAAGGCGGTGATCACACCAATGGGCACAGCAGCCCAGATGGGGACAAAGCCGGCAGCGGGGGTGATACCGACGAGACCAGCAATGGCTCCAGAGCAGAGACCGACAGTGGACCACTTTCGGCCCTTTCGGAAAAAGTCGACACACATCCAGGCGAGAGCGCCGCAAGCAGCAGCCAGGTTGGTGTTGGCAGCAGCGTAGAAACCTCGGATGGAGGCGTTACCAGAGGAACCACCGTTGAATCCGAACCATCCAAACCAAAGGAGCACGGTACCGAGAACGACAGAAGTGACAGAAGAGGGTCGGTAGGAAGGAATCTTCTCAGCTGCGGGGTCTCGTCGCTTGCCGCACCAGAGAGCGTAGGCAAGAGCACCAGCTCCAGAAGACATGTGGACGGGTCCTCCTCCAGCGAAATCGAGTCCTCCAAGATCAGCGAGCCATCCACTAGGGTTCCATGTCCAGCATGCAATGGGCGAGTAGACAATGGTCATCCAGATGAAGAGGTAGACCATCATGGGACCGAGACGGGCTCGCTCGTGAGCACCTCCGACCATGAGCATTCCGGTGATGCATGCAAACATGCCCTGGTAGAACATGTAGAGGATATCGGGGACAGCAGAAGTTCCAACAGAAGGAGCAGCCAGGACGTTCATCAGACCAAAGTTGTCCATGGTTCCAATAAACTTGCCCGCCTTGTGAGAGAAGGCCAGAGTGTAGCCCCAGAAAAACCACTCGAAAGAAACGAGGGCACAGCACATGATTGAGGCCCACAGTAGAGACAGGGCGTGGTGCTTACGCGACATACCAGAGTAGAGCAGACCGACTCCGGGAATCATGATCCAGACCAGTGCCGAAGAGGTCATGATCCAGACCATGTCGGCACCCAGGAAGGGCACATTGAGATCTTGTGTGAGAGAGTCTCCTCCGTTTCCAGTAGTCGGAAGGGGAGCTTGCGTTGAGGTAGCGTCAGCCATTTCGAATTAGAACCGTGAAAGATGGATGTTCTTGATGGAGAGGGCAAACCCCGGCCCGGGATCCGCGCCTTATATATACCACTCATCGTCACTTTGTGGTCCAAACGGGCCCTGTTTGATTTTTTGTTTTTTATTTTGGCTTCTATCAGCTAAGCTTCGAGATTTCGCTCTAATCACGTTTGGACTAATTACAAGTCTCGTCTTAAAATAAATGAAAAATAGAGCTTCATAAAGTTTGGCTCCTTATGCACAAGAGCTACTCCTTATCTCTGATATGAAAGTGTAGACCCAATCACAAGAGGCGCATTAGAGTTTGAAATACTGGGAGGATAGATAAGGCACGAAAACGAGCATGCTGGCAGTAAGCCAAGCAGATGAGCGAGCTCGATTTTCGAGCCACGTCGACCTGGCATTAGGCACGCCGAGATCGTCTTGGCTGGGGTTTTATGGGCCTCGCCAAAGCACACGTCGTATATTAATTGCCGTATTCGTCATGTGACAAGAGTTGGCTAACTATTACTACTCTCTACCATCAGCCGTGTACCTACCGAACAGCATTACCACTGTTACACTATTATGAACATACATGAAGCATACCGGTGCTATATGGTGTCGCTTTGTTACAAACCTATCATTGCCTTTTTCCGTCAGAACCCCCAGACTGGAGGCCATTGGTCGAGATAAGCGTGGGACCCCAAGTCTTTTTCACTTTCTCACTCTACGTTTCTCCTTGCTCAAACTGTAATAATATACTGTATATCTTTTGCAAACCTATTTCTTAGACAAATCGCATGGCGTAAGCGGGGACTGCAATAAGGGCGACGCCCATCACCATGGGGCTGATTCGCGCCAAAGTGGCGGCATTGGCCTGCTCAGGTGCAGATCCAGATGCAACTCCGGTGGTAGGCTGGAAGGCAGCAGACTCGGGAGTGGCAGCGGAAGAGGGTCCTACGCTAACAGAGGGTGCGGGAGCAATAGGAGATAGGGGTGAAACAGGAACAGAGGGTTGGACAGAGCCGGAGGCGGTTTTGGAGGCAGCGTTAGACTCGGCCTTGGAGACTCCTTTGGTGACGGTGGTGGTGTGCTGCTTGTTGTCTTCTTCCTGAGCTGTTTCAGCAGCGCTCGACTCCAATAGACTTCCATTTGTCTCAGAAGTGCACTTTTCACAGTCAGTTTCGGTAACTGTAGCAGTCTCGGTCTCGGCGTCGATAACGGTCTTGGTCTCCTCAACATCCTTGCCGGAAACAGTAGTCTTGTGAACGGGGACGGTCTTGGTAGAAGTCTCACCAGTCTTGGTCACGGTGGAGTTGACGCCAGAGCCGCTCTCAACCCCAGGGATCGACGCCGTAGACGAGGCGATCGACACCGAAGAAGATTCTCCGTCAATGGGGAGTTTACACTTTCGGTCCTTGAACAAGGTCTGACGGTCCAGACGAGTGTTATTCTCGGAAAAGACAAACTCGTGGGTAAGGTGGGAGCAGTTGTGAACGGTGAAAGAGGACCATCCGTAGTGGCCGTCCATGGTGTAGGCAATCCAGTCCTTCTCAAGACCAGCAGCAAAGTCCACACCGTCGTAGTGACCAGCAGCACCGTTGACAATGTACCAGGGAGCAGAGGGGTTATCCAGACCGTTGGGGTCAACCACTCCGTGGGCAACAGGATGGTTTCGCTCGTACAAATGCACGTGACCCATGATGACCAGATCGACATTGTTGTCGACAAAAATGCCCTCAAAGGCGTTCTGGCACTCGCTGCACACGTTCTTCTTCTTGGCATCAATGTACCAGGGTCGGTGGCCGGTGACAACCACCCAGGGGGTCTTTTCTCGGTCAACCTTGGCCAGATCAGCTCGAAGCCAGTCCAACTGCTCGCCGGGGTAACCAAACTCGCCGGATCGCATCTCGGTGGAAGAAGGAGCGTCCTCAAAGTCAGTTTCGGTGTTGATGGAGACAAAGTGAACAAGACCGTAGTCGAAAGAGTACCACATGGGGCCCACTCCTCCAGACTCCTCGGCGGGCATTCGGAAGTGCTGTCGTAGACCGGTGAAGTTGGTCTGGCCCTCGAAACAAATGTCAGCAGTGTAGGTGATGTTGTTCTTCTTGTCCTTGGTTCCTCCATTGTCACAGTTGGCCTCGTGGTTACCGGGAGCCACCATGTAAGGCTTGTAGGCGGTCAGGCCCTCCATCTGCTGGTAGTAGGTGTTGAGCAGAGCCTCGTAGACGTAGACACCCTCCTCAATGGTGGTGTTGGGCAGGTAACCCTGGATCTCCTCCTTGAGCCAGTAGTCGGCGTAGGCAATGTCTCCGGGGTGGAGCAGGAAGTCATACTCGTCAAAGTCGTCGAGCAGAGAGTCAATGGTGTTCTTCTCTCCGGGCTTCAGAGGGCCCTCGGCTCCCTCACCGACCCAGGTGCTGAGACCGTACTCGCCCATGACTCCGAGATCAATGGCTGCGGCAAAGGTAAACTCCTTCTCGGTACCGGGGGCAATGGCGGTCTTGAAGTGGAACGTCTTGGAGGCGTCGGCACCGTCCACTCGGTAGTAGTAGGTGGTGTCGGGCTCCAGACCCTCCAGAACAACGTGGTGGTTCCAGGTGGTGGAGGTGGGGTAGGTGTTGGACTCTCCGGAGGCAGACTTGCTCAGGTTATCGGGGTCCAGACCGTATCGGAGGGTGGGGGCGTTCTTGAGCTCGCCGTATGTGTTCCAGGACACGGCGGCAGACTCACCAGCATTTTCTCCAGCAAAGGCGACTCGGAACTGGACAGGCTCGAGGAGATTCTGGGGAACGGGGTTCTTGACCTGGGGAATGGCGAAAACGCCATTGATGGCCAGAGATGAGACCAACAGGCCGACCACAGAGGTAGAAAACTTCATTGTTGCACGGGACGGGTGGGCTTCGGACTACACTTCTAACGGCAGCATGTCCGCCGGTCTATATATGTTTTCTTTTCCTTCCCCCCTCACCCATGAAGAAAGCTCGTATTCGTATGCTTGTTTTAAACTGCGGTTTTTGTGGAGGCCCGTTGACAAAGACGACGATGGGTAATTGGGCCGGCATGATTGGCTGAGGCGTGATTTTGGCGTCAGGATCCGACAGATTGACGCTTTATTTCAACCTAGAATGCCAATAATAGTCCTAGACTCCCCACGTGGTGTATCTCTGCAGGGGACTCAACTGTATTTGAAACGTAAACTGTGACGGAGTCAATACATGTTTATCTGCACACGGGAGTGTGCGTCGTGCAGAAGTTGTTGGTATCAGCAGGGGAATAGACGAACATGTAGCTCTGTGCAAATCCTGGTCACGTGTATGCACAGTGCGACTTTTCCCGGTTCGCTTCTCCTTATCCCTGCATCTTGTGTGTGAATCTCATGGCTACGATAGTCGATTACTCATGCTGTGTCCCATCTTGGCAAACTAACGTTTGGCATTCCCCGCTACAGTAATAAGCTACTGGTAGTGCCGCTCTGAAACTGCCCGAAAGGGACGTTTCTGTTGACGTTTAGATTTTGGCGTGTGTCTGGCGTCGGGAGATCCGAGGGTGGGAATGTGGAGATTTGGGAGACCACAGAGGTAAAACATTACTGTACCCACGACAGGCGCAATGTCGGAGTTGTCCGACCGTCGACACGTCGGATGGCGCTCGATAATGGTTTCCTTATCCGTAGTATCTTCAGGGTAAAAAGTCATAAGAAAACAATAGGATGTGGTTTTAGCTCCATGTTTAAATCTAGCGTGAAAAAAAACCGATCTTATCCCTCGCCCAAGTCATCTTCAAGGTTGAAATGGGAGAAGCTCACGTGAAATGGGTGATTATCTTACGTTGAGATATGATTATCAGATTGACGATGGTCGATTGATGGACTGATGGACTGATGGACTGATGGACTGATGGTGGCTATGTATGGCAGGAGGCTCATTTTGGCAAATCACGTCGATGACGGCATCAGCGTGTAATACTGTAGGCAACAAAACAAGCACGCCCCTGCCAATTATGCCAAGAAACGACTATAAGAGTGTTGAGAATTTCATGTCGTTCTTGGGCTCGTGGTTATGCCGTTTCTTGGCTCTGGGCGGAATCGTTTAAACGACTATATGGACTGGCGATGGACTGATATATGCACAGAGAAGAGAGAGGTGTGCATGGAAGAGGGCGCTTTATCATGGGGCCAGCTATGACACCTTTTTTGTGCAGCAGTAACTGCCTCATTGCAGCCCACCTGTTCCGGGTTTTTTTAGGGCTCTTCCAATTTTGACACAGGCTAAACAACAAAACCACTGGGAAAATCTAAAAGTGACACTCTAAAACAAGGCTAATTTAAGCACTATACGTCCTAATCTATCAAAAATTAGTGCAAGTGGAATGAAGATATAGGAGTGGGAAATTAAATGTCGTCGAAATGCCCACGAAATATCCGCGAAAAGTCAGCCTTTCCACACTCCCCATCTCGCCTCATGCATTACCCCCACGCTTACATAGATTTTGTAAGCGCTTTGTTTGTCTTCTGAGTTTTCATCCCCGAATGTGATTACCAGATAGGAAAAGTAGCTCCGTAGGGAAACGCTGGTAGAACATTACTTTTTGCACTTTCGTAAAATGTCACTTGCTGATGAAACCAAAAGGATCATTGTACCGAAAGAAAAAAAACGCCCGTTTTATTTTCCTTGTCGCCACGTGTTCCCCCCCCCCCCCCCCCCCCCCCCCCCCCCCCCCCCCC
>ULGV01000003.1:1640948-1740133 GCA_900519065.1 Yarrowia hollandica | reverse complement strand
CCCCCCCCCCCCCCCCCCCGTTTTCTCTCTTTCCATCCTTGTCGCTTCTCTACCTCTTCTCCCTCGTATTCTCACGCCTCTCAAGTGTGACTTTCATTTATGTCTGATCCTCAGCCCCTGGAGTCTGCAAACTTGTGCAGGTACATGACACTATTTTTTCCATTGGAATTGGACAAAATGAGACATGACCGGCTGTAGGGTAAGTCATCGTCGTATCGCCTCAACAAACGTACAACTACGGTATGTGTAAGACTGTACTAGCACCGGTACGCGCACAACAGTACTCGTACTGTCAGCCTCCTTGTTCATGGTTGCCTTCATGGCTTTCTTTTTCGGGCCCAAATCGTAGGTTATCTCCTTGTGTGCCCAACGTTGGCATGGGTTCACGGTAACTACTGCTGTACCTCCTCATAAGATGACATGATTTGTTTTCCCTACGGTACATATTCATCCATCTATCATTTTGACCATAATCCCACATGTTTCACATCGGCTCCGAAAAAGAAATTTCTCACGAGACAGACGTAAGGAGTCCTTCTTGCAAAGTCATGGCTTGTCTCAGACCTGGCGTATCAGAGTATCAGCAGCGAAGTGTCAGTCTCACCTGCACTACTGTGACACCGTGTGGAGGAAGCGATGACACTAATCCAACCGCGTTGATTGAAGGAAATATTCTACTAGAAAAAAATTGAACAGGTGCCTTCCCTCGGTAACCTGCTCGTGCATTTTCATCGTCTACCAGACGCTAGGTTTCTTGGCATATCAAGCTTAACGGAGGTTTAAGATGAAACCGTGAGTCCTTGTAGGTGGGGGCAAACGGTGGAGGTGTGTGCAAAATTCTCAGAGACCAGTAATGCCTGGAAATAGCTTGAAACCAGTCTAGTATGGAGGCAACTGCCGCGAGACGCCCACCGTACACTTTTGGAGCCTGATTGGAGGTCTGACAGCCAGATAATTATCTTCCCCACGTCGGTTAGGGTTTGGCACACTCGCCATAAGGTACCCAATGTTGAGGCATCAGACATGATAGCTGCGGGTGGGGTTTGGAGCAGGGTTCAAAAATAGATGAATGTCGAGAATCTGAGAATCGGCCGGCAGGTTTAAAACACGCTGGCGCGCTTGGTTTCAGAGCCCGCGGACCGCGCCTGGTGATACCGAGCCCACAGACAGACACTGCTCGTGTCAAGGTCAATCTCCGACTGACGATCTTCCGTCATCATCTCATGCCCACGTAGACGACGCAGGACAAGCATGACAAGTCTATGGCTGGGCACGCTAACGCATCAGTAAACCTTCAGTGGACTTTGTCTACAAGCACAATGGTCTCCAGGCAACCGACAGCGTCCCTTTGTGCGTGTACAGAAAATGTGTGGACTACATCTCGTGTGACAGGGTATTCCGAGCCAGTCTAGTCAAGGGTGGGCTTCAATGTGCCGTAGATTTTTTTAATCTCCCGCTCATCAGCACATACCCTGGCGTATCTCCAAGCAGCAGTTTCAACGCCGCGGTTAACTCTGCTGGGTTTGAAACTGAGAAACGGGCCACACAAAGAAAGACGACGGCCAAGCGATCTGCACCACGTCACGTCGTAAAACCGGGAGTACAGACAGATGCAGAAGCGAGACCTTGCAGATGAGCAAAGAGCGGTAGACCCTTTTAGCCAACTCTCTACAGATTATATATATCGAGTCCCTGGCCAAATGCAAAAGCCCTCGGATCCGTAAATCATCTGCAAGTCTCAAAACCATGAAAGTCGACCCTGAAGTCATCCCCGGAACCATCCAACTGGTCGACCTCAAGGGAGACCCGGACTACAATGCCGTGGACCACGAGATCGTGCTAGTTCCCACTCCCTCTGCAGACCCCGACGACCCGCTCAACTGGTCAAAGCGGCGAAAGTGGCTCTCCATGATGTGCATGGTGCTGTACACCTTGGGAGTCGGCGTACCCACAGCCTCCATCTTCTCTGTGCTGCTGCCCATCTCGGAAAAAACCAACCTGTCGCTGGCCGATCTGAACGAGGGAACCGGATACATGTTTCTGATGCTGGGCTTTGGCTGTCTGTTCTGGCAGCCCATGGCTCTGCAGTTTGGAAAGCGACCCGTTTATCTCATTTCCATCCTGGGAACCATGGCCGTGCAAATCTGGGCTCCTTACACTCGAAACAACGGAGAGTGGATTGGCCACAAGATTCTGCAGGGCTTTCTAGGAGCACCTATTGAATCGCTGTGTGAAGTGACAGTCTCTGATATTTGGTTTGAACACGAGCGAGGAACCTGGATGGGTCTGTACGCCTTCATCATGCTGTTTGGATCCTTCATGGCCCCCTTCTTTGGAGGTTTCATCACCCAGGGCATGGACTGGAAGTGGGTCCTCTTCTGGGGCGCCATCTTCGACGCTGTGGTGTTTGTCTTCCTCTTCCTGTTCTTTGAAGAGACAAACTACTCGCGGAAGGCCGAGCTGGAACGAGAGTGCATGGAGAGCGAGGCCCTGGACGTTGCTCTGGGAGGAGGCATTGTTGAGCCTATGGGATCGGGATCCTACAACGACTCCAGTGACCACAACGAAAAGGGATCTACCAACAAGGTGACTGTTTCGCCCAACCCCTTTTCCGATGGAGAACACAGCCCTACCACCCGTGGAGTTCCTGCCAAAATCTACAAGCCCAAAACCTTCTGGGACAAACTCAAGATCTTTGACAAGCCCCGACCCAACATGTTGTGGACCATGGTCAAGCGACCCATCATCATTCTCTTTTCCTTTCCCCCCGTCATCTATGCAGGCTTCCTATACGGTACCGGTCTTATTTGGTTCTCCGTTCTCAACGCCACGGCCTCCAAAATCCTGTCCGAGCCTCCTTACAACTTCAAGCCCTCCATGGTCGGTGTAGCATACCTGTGTCCTACCATCATCACCGCCATCGTCGCCTGGTACGGAGGTTACCTGGGAGACAGGTTGCGTATCTGGATGGCCAAGCGACACGGAGGTATTTCTGAGGCCGAAGACCGACTGTGGCTTTTGTCTCTTTACATGATCATGTGTCCCGCTGGTCTCATTCTCTGGGGTATCGGCGCAGCCCATGGAATCCACTGGTTTGGACTAGTCATGGGTCTGGGTATCACTGGTGGCTTTGGAGTTCTTGCCGGACTGTGTTCCGTCAACTACGCCGTCGACTGCTACAGAGAGATGGCCTCCGAGTCCATGGTGCCTCTCATCATCATCCGAAACTGCATGGGTTTCGGTATGGGCTATGCCATCACTCCCTGGCTGACCAACGAGGGTCTTCAGCGATGTTTCGGTGAGGCTGCAGGCGTCTCCGTCTTCTGCATCGGCATGTTCCTCTTCATGATTGCCTTTGGCAAAAAGTTCCGAATTGCTACTCGGCATCGGTACTGGAAGTTTGTGCAGGAGAGTATCGAGAACGACATGGCCCATTAATTAGCCTGTCTTCTAGCAGCTCCTAATCGCCCCCAAAAGTATCGTCATAATCCTCAAGTAATATTTATCGAATTTATCAAGTTGAATTGTAAAAAAGTAGGTGAGAATATGGTGATTTGAAAGCGTTTGATGAGAAGCTCGGCGTTAGCGCTATTATATCCAGGGGTTGAAAGGCAGAGTTGCCATACTGTAGGATATATGAGCCTGATTTATTGTGTATAACTGGTAAATTTGGCGAGGTGACATCATATGAAACGAAGACGAAACACAGAGACACAAAACAGTGAAAACACTTCTTTTCTTTACGAATAATTATGTGTACTTGTACCATATGGGACTACAGTACAAGTATCTACAGATCTCATTACTGTATCTAATTTCCAGGCAAACTTAAACCTACGTCATCCATGCAACTTGTGCACACGCTAAACCTACGGGTGAAAAATATGTAAGATAGATGGGAGCGATCTGAAAATAAATAAAAATACAGACACCAACTCCGTGATAAAACGCAAAAACAACATGACTACGGAAACAGGAAAACAGGGGGCGACAAAGCCCGACCAGACGACTCAGCCTGAGCAGCAGCAAAAACCTACCAAACCAGACCCCTCCATGTTCCCCAAACGAATCAAGAGAGATACCCCCAAGGAGTACTCGTACCTGCGATGTGAATACAAGCTGCCTCACAAGAATCACCGACAGTGCCACATGCAGCGAAAGGCTGAGGAGAAGTTTTGTGCGCAGCACGTGCTTCTTCAGAAGGACAGCTACGCCGGTCGAGAGCGTGTAGTGTGTCCCGTGGACCCCGGACATACCGTGTGGGCCGACGAGCTTCAGCAGCACATGTACAAGTGCAACAAGGTCAAGGAGCGAATGCAGAAGGAGCGAGAGGGATGGCACCGAGACAATATGAACATTAGCAACCCTGAGGCCAAGCCGTGTGTGGGCAAAAAGTCGGACATTACTGTGGACTACTCCAAGTGGATCCCCATCGTGGAGGCAGCATTCAAGGACGTGGAGGAGGTGCCTGTGGACATTCTGCATCATGAGAAGGGTCTTGCCAAGCGACTTGCCGAGGTCCAGAACAAGAAACATGCTCTTCAGCAGGCCTCGTTGATTGCTCATATGGAGGGAACTGGTCTATTGAAACCGTCTAGTCGAATCCTCGAGTTTGGAGCTGGTCGAGCCGAGCTGTCTCGATACATCAACTATGCCATCTGTTCCGAGAGACAGGCTGACGACAAGACTGCCGCCAACTATTTGTTCATTGACCGGGCCATGCCTCGAATGAAGATGGACGGTAAGCTGGTCAAGGACACCAAGGACGATTTCCCCGACCAGCCTCTTCCTCTGATCAAGCGACTTAAGATGGACATTAAGGATCTCATGCTGGACGGAGTGCCCGTCGAGGGTCCCTATGACGCCAATCTGGTTGTCTCCAAGCATCTTTGTGGTTGTGCTACAGACCTGACTCTCCAGTGTCTTCTCAACAGCACTGTTTTCAACAAGGAGAGCCGACCTGCTGCTTTGGTGATTGCCCTGTGTTGCAGACAGATCTGTAACGTGCAAATGTTCCCCAAGGCCGGCATTGAGTGGCTTCGAGAACGGGGGTTTGACGACGACGGATTCGCTGCTCTCACCCGAATGACCTCGTGGGTGCTGTGTGGAGAGCGACCTAAAAAGGAGCCTGTTGAGGGCGAGGAGACGGAAACTACCACGAGCACCGGTACGGAAACCGAAACTCCGGCACCAGTTGGACACCCTTCAGGACTCGCTGCCGATGCACGAAAAGAGGTTGGTCTGAAATGCCGACGTCTTTTGGACCAGGGCCGACTGCACGCTCTACGAAAAGAGGGTCTGGACGCCCGTTTGGTTCAGTACACGGAGATGGACATTTCGCCCGAAAACGTTTGTCTGATTGTTAACAAATAAAGATAGTAAGAGGAATAGAATGCATATAGACTGAAGAAATGAAAATGAATGGATGGAGAAAGTTGGAAGAAATGAGAAAAATAAGAAGCAAGAGAGCCATCTTTAAAATTGTAGACCCATTAACAGAGATACTTGTACCACGGTGATTGAACGATATATGACCATTGGATGGAATGAAAGAGTGTGTAAAAAAAACAAAAACGAAAAAACGAAACACTCAATAATATAGCTCAACCAGTGACCTTTTATTGCTCTCAAACACCTCCAACTCATCATTTGCACCCCCCAACCGCTTCCCTTTATGCCCACCTAATCTAAGCGAACCTTGCATCAAAACCAACACTATTTTCCCACGTGGGGGGACATGCAGGAACATTGTTTTCAACTCAATTAATCATCGTCACATTATAAAAGAGAACGACATGCTTTCAGGAAAAAACAAGGACAACTGAGAAAACAACAGCAACATGTGGTCGGTCCTCTTCGCTGTGTTCACACCAGCTCTCGCCTGGAACGTTAACCTCACAGACACACTCTACCCTGAAAACGTGCCCATCAAGCCCTACTCCAAGGGCTTTGAACTGCCTGTGGGAAACAAACACGCTACCCCTCGAAACGAAGAATATGGAGGCTACAGCTACTGCGCCATGCCGCATCCGCACGTTGACACATACGAGCTGCCCGAAGCGATTCTCAATGGCTCTGTTAGAGGCAGTATGGCTGCATTGACCTACATCCAGAGACACCAGAAACGAACGTCTTACCATACATATGAAGACGAAGATTTGGCATATGATTGCTCCGAATTGGTTCCGTTTCTGTTTGGTGAAAACCGCGACTCCACTGGGCTCTTGAATGCTGCTATTCCGGTCCATGATTATGTCTATACTCCCGACTCCAACCCTTACGTCAGCTCGGGGTATGTTCCCCATGGAAGCTGTCAGTTCCCTCAACTGACCATTGGCGGACTCGAGGATGGATTCCAGCACGGCCGAGACCTGTGGCAGGTGTATGGAGAAAAAATGGGTATCATTCCTGCTGTTCCTAGTCTAGACCTCATCTGGCTACGACGATCCAACAAGGATCTGACTGCTCAGACTGCCGGAGGTGTGCTGCGTGGATTGTGGCCGGACCATGCCGAAACGCTGCCTATCCACCAACAGCGTGCTGAGGTAGACACTATTGGTTCCAATTATCCTTGCGAAAAACGAGACAAGTTGAAGAAGGATCTGAAAAAGACAGACATTTGGACTGACCACGACAAGCTCATGGAGCCCGTGCTGGACAACCTGCACAAGAAGGTTTTTGGTGAAACCGACTACAAGTACAAGAAATGGAGCGACACGTTCCAGTCTCGAATCTGTAACGGGTACCCTCTTCCTTGTGGAAACGGGTCTTCTTGTGCCACCAACGATGAGGCTGCTCAGGTGTTTTCTGGCGAGGACTGGGAGTTTTACCAGCAGTACATTGTCGATCCCAATGCTGAGGAGTACGCTCGTTTGAAGGTTGGTCTGCTTGTGGGCGAGATCATCGAACAGCTCAAGGAGACGGTGTACGGCAACTCCAGTGTGGTTTACCGGCACTATTTTGCCCACGACGGTGATGTGGCTCCCATGGCAACCACGCTAGGACTGCAGACCATGAAGCAGCCCGGTATGGCTATTAACATTGCAGTTGAGCTGTGGAAGGTGGAGACTGTTGTTGAGCAGGATCCAGAGCAGATTCGTATTCCTACTGGTTCTCAGAATGAGCACTACGTACGAGTTTTGTGGGCCGGAGCTCCTATTCGGTCCAAGTTTGGAAATCTCGAGTGGATCAAGTTTGACGACTTTGTTGCTCTCTGGAGCAAGTCTGTTCCCACGGACATTGTCAAGGAATGCAAGGTGTAATAGACCCGGTATAAGACTAACCAATATTAATAAATTATTAGAAATCATAAAAACGGAGATTAAACAGTAAAACTGTAATTACTGCATTCTATGGATTAATGTACATTCTGGGACGTCGATCGGCATGATCTGATTATTTGACAGCCAAAATATACTAGCTAATACGGCATTCGTAATTTACGACACACCTTGTTTCGAAAGTCTGATGTCTTCGGTGTATACAAGTCAGACAAGTCAGATGCACACAAGTAATATTGACCGGTCAAACGAACCCAACTAAATGTGAACTACTATTACTGTAGCTACAACATCAATTGAGCTCATAGTCGATTAATTATCTCAAAAACCACCTGGTGACCAACGTGGGCCGGAACTGCAACTGGCGGCCTCGCCAAGCCTGGAGCCGTACCAATAAGTGTCTTTATTATATGTCTAGTGCCAATATCGAAGCTTGCAGCCCTCTCACATGTCTCAGGGTCGTTCAACGTATAACCTCTCAGGAAAGGAACATGTGCCTGTCTCATCGAAGTTTAATGGATAAGTGGGTGGGGGACGAGTGCGAGAGATTTGTTCAATTGGATGGAAAATGAGGTCGAGGAAGAAATAATTGTACCAAATGAGTTCCCAAAGCAATATTTAAACACTTGGTTTGCTCAGAAACGTCACTTTTCGCTTCAACAGACTGCATATATGATCACCGTCTCAATAAACAAGGTTAGGTTCAACTAAACGTCTAATCGTCTATCAAGTGCACCTACTTAATGGGCCCACGACCGTGTCCAAACGTCCACACTCACGCCCAAAATGCGAACAGCCGCCCTCCTCTCGCTCGCTACCGCCGTCCTGGCCTGGGACAAAAAGGCCATTGATACCTTTTACCCGGATATCGTCGACCCCGAGTCCGTGGTCAAGTCCGGAAACTCCTCCTACTCTGCCATCCCCGTGGGATCTGTGGGAGGCACTCCCGATACGGAAACGTACGGCGAGTACAACTACTGCTTCATGCCCCATCCTCGTGATGACACCTACGAGCTGCCTGACGAGAAAGATGCTCAGATTGTCGCCTTGACCTACGTCCAGAGACATCAGAAGCGGTCTGCTTACCATACCTTCCCCGAGGGAGAGGATATTGCGTACTCGTGCTCGGACTTTCTGCCATACCTGTACGGAGGGCCTGCCAACCGAGCCACCCAGCGAGATCCCGTTCTCGTCTACGCTTCCACTTACTCCGATAATCTCGTCAACCCCTTCTCCACCACCCATGACCCCAACACCACCTGTCAGTTCCCTCAATTGACCTCGGGTGGTTTTGCCGATGGCATCACCCACGGACGAGACCTTTGGGGCGTCTACGGCGACATGCTGGGTCTGTTCCCCAAGTACCCTACCCCCGATACCGTGTGGCTGCGATCCTCCACCAAGGCTCTCACTCAGCAGTCTGCCGGAGGAGTTCTTCGAGGCCTGTGGCCCTACCTCCGAGACACTCTTCCTCTGCACCAGCAGGACGAGCAGATTGACTCAATTGGCTCTAACTTCCCCTGTGACAAGCGAGACGCCTACGACGCTGCCTGGAAGAAGTCGGACGAGTTCAAGAAGCACATGCAGGTGCTCAACTCTCTGCAGACGGAGCTCAAGACGGAGCTCAAGACCAACGTCAGCGACTGGAACAGTGACTGGGACCACTACAACGACAACTTCCAGGCCCGTCTTTGCAACGGTTACCCTCTGCCTGAGTCTGTTGATGACGCTACTGCCAACACCGTCTTCAAGGCCGGAGACTGGGAGTACAACTACCACTACATCACCCAGAACAATGCCACCGATTACGTCAAGCTCAAGACCGGTGTCTTCATTGGCGAGCTCGTGTCTCAGCTCCAGCAGGTGGTCAATGGCACCTCCACCATCAAGTACCACCATGTTTTTGCCCACGATGGAGACGTGGCTCCTCTGACCGCTTCTCTGGGTATCAAGACTCTTCGATGGCCCGGAATGGGCTCCAACATTGCCCTGGAGCTGTGGAAGCTCAAGAACGAGCACTACATTCGAGTTCTGTACTCTGGCCAGCCCATTCGATCCAACCTTGGCGATCTGTCGTGGATCAAGTTCGACGACTTTGTCTCCAAGTGGACCGATCAGGCTGTTCCCAAGAACGTCATTGACGAGTGCAAGGTGTCCAAGTAAAATAACTGTCTACGTACTAACATAACGATTTAATGAATAACTCAATGTGTCAACCATGTAATTAATGAGCTCAATGTGTAATACTAATCAATAATTCTATTACTATTTTCTTAGATCTTCTCCTCCTTGATACCGTGCTTCCAGAAGATAAGGTAAGGAGTGGTACCGTCCTCTCGGTAGTTGAGGAGGGCGACCATTCCATCGGGGTCCATGGACTCACCAGTGTAGAAGTCGAAGTCCTTGAAGTTGGCGACAATCTTCTTGGCGTAAGCCTGGGCTCCCTTCTCGAAGTTCTCAACCTCCTCGGGCTTGTTCTCGGCGAGGTAAGTCTTGATGGACTTCATGTAACCCTTGAGGTAAGTGAGGTAAGACTTCTTGTCGAAACCAGTGGACTGGAGTCGGAAAGAGTGGACAACGTTGTTGACGGTCTGGACATCAGAGTCAACACCGTCCTCGGCGTCCTCGGCGGAGGGGTTAGCACCAATATCGACGTCACCCTCGGCGACCTGGATCATGGTACAGTTGACCTCGTAGACAACATCGTCAACAACGGTGGGCTCGAAGGCATCAGAGCACATCTCATCGTTGGAAATAACGTCCTGCGGTTAGTAATTGAATTGCGGGGGCACACGGTGCTGCCAGAGCCATTGTTGCGGTACTCACCTTGAAAATAATCATTTTGTGTCTTTGAAAGTGTGTAAGGAGGAAAGGGTATTTTTTTCCCAGATTCTTTGCATAAAAAACTTTCAGTTGGGAGGTTAGGGTTGGATCCAAACAGAGGGCTCCGCTTGGTGGAACCAGGAAAAAAAGTTTAGAGGCAACGTTTCGCTGCATACGTGTAGCTGGCGGGGTTACTGGGCTTGCCGCACCCTGGAGAATTGCCCCCGAACCGCAATGGTATGGCGCTTTTTCTGCTCATTTTCGTTTTTATGCCGTTTTCACACCCATACTACTCTTTCAGTTGCCGGGTCTCAGGTTTGGGTCAATGCCACGTTAAACTTTAGCCACGTGCAAAATTAGGGAAAATGTTGCGTCCAGCAGGCGTGGCTGGTGCAGCTGGGGGTATTTTGGGGCCTTCCAAGGGGTTGTGTTTGTGCCATCGAGACGATTTGCACGCAATTGCAGCGGGTTTGGACCCAGTAAAATGCTCATATTACCATCTTCATTGCTCGATCCAGGAGCAATAATCTTTCCCATTCTCTGCTTCTTCTGTTGGGACGTAAAAACTCCAGTATACACTCGTGCCGTGGTCGGCTTTTTGACTTTCGATTGGCATAGGTTTTCTGGTGGGCTCAGGAGGTCTGATATCAGCTGATGGACATGGATTTCGGGACTTTTGGGGCCATATTTTTGTTGAGAAATGTAATTTGCCCCTCATAACCCTCTTCAATTGCTCTCTAACTTGCCCGTTCTCCTTGTAGAGATGGGTGTCTTGGGGGCTTGTATTTCAACTTCGGCTGACATCCCTAAACTTTACTGCGCCAAGGCAAAGCACTAAAGTAGAGCTTGTAAGCCGAAACTAAGCCTTCCGATTCGAGCACGTAGAATCGAGTGTGTCGAGGAGAAATGGACGAGGTTTAGCTGGAAAATGGTGCGTACGATTTTCCGATCTAACACCTCTACACACTATGGAATGAACTGCGCAAACAAGGAATCCGGAGTACTTGTCAAAGGTAATCTTGCTACTCCTCCCAAAAGCACACTGGTGATGTGTCCCACGCCCTACACAATACAACCCGCTCAAAAATAAAATATAATGATACATTATGTACAAGGGACTACTTGCCAACTCGGAAGCTGAAGGTGCTTCGACACAGAGGACAGGTGGAAGAGTTGGAGCTCTTGAACCACTTGTACAAACAGTCACTGTGGAACTTGTTCTTACAAGTGCCACACGTCTTGGAAGGCAGAGACTTGTCCTGATGCAAAATAGAATAGCAAATGGCACACTCGGTGACGCCGGAGAAATGCAGAGAAATGTTCTTCTTGAACAGCTCCAGAGCGTCCACGATGGTACCGTTCTTGTTGGCCACAATGGCCTGAGAAGCCAGCAGCCACGCTCGCCATTTGTTCTCTCGAACTCCCACTCGAACTGCTCCCTCTACGGTAACAGCTGTAAGAGGGTAGTCATCGGGAATGACGATGGAAATCTCCATCTTCTGCTCGTCAACAAGGTACGTGGCTCGCACCTCGTGTGTCTGCTTGTTGAACCGCACAGACATGCTATCGTCGAGAGACGCCTTGTTGAGCAGCTCCTCTACCCGCTCCATCTCGTCTTCAATGAGCTGGGGAGAAAAGTGCTTCTTGGTGGTTTCTCGCACAGCCAGGGCGACAGATCGCTTCTTGATATCGGCAAACCACAGTCGGGTGATGGACCCAAGATGAACTAGAGCACGGTAGTAGAGATGCGCAGCCAGCGCAGACAGATCCAGAGACTTGGGGAAGGCAGTATGGTTCTTAGTAGAAGGATTCTCCTGAACCATCTCAGAGACGCACGTCAGCATGTCGTTGACAGCGTCCGTAGACTTGAGCTGGTCCAGATACACCTGCTTGATGGCATAAGAGGAGGCATCAAGATGGTCCAACAGAAGAATCCAGGCAAGCAGGAATCGAGAAGATCCTCGCTCAGTGGACTCAACCACAGACCGCAGCTCAGGAGCAAGAGTCACGTCGAGATTGTCGTCCTCATCGTCCTCTTCACTGGTAACCTTGGTCTTGGCAAGCTCCACATTGATGGAAAGCTCCTCCTGCTGCTCAGGGATCATCTTCAGAGCGAGCTTGGTGGCAGCAAACTGGCAGTCAGGAGACGACTTGGCCACCACTCCAAACAGGCTGTTGAGCTCAAAGTAGGTCTTGGGAATGTGGACAGCAATTCGGCCCAGAAGACGATCAACCTTGACGGCCAGAGGAGAAGGAGAGGTGACGTAAGTACAGAAATGGCTGGCCAAATCTTCCCAAACACTGTCAATCTGCTCCTTCCACACCTCGGCAAGAACGGGGTTGGTCTCCTTGTTGTTGAAGTAGGTGGCCAGGATCTTGAACAGCTGCAGTCGGAAACCGTCGACAATCTCGGCAACATCACCCTCAACAGTATCCTTGTCCAAACTCGACAGAATGTTGAGACCCTCAATGACAAAGCTCAGGAACTTGTCGTACATGTCTCTAGAAACCTCCTGGTCTTCAAGATGAAGAATCAGTTTAGCAATCTCAGCTCGAATGGGGATAAAGTCAAGCTCAAAGGCATTCTCAGCCTCAAGACACCAGTCAAAAAGAGTGTTGGTCAACATACCTAGTCGTTGAAGAGGAATGGAAAGCTCATACTCGGAACACTCGAAAATGCAGTTGATGAGAACCAGTCGGTTAAAGCCGCCCTTGGCTTCAATCTCAGAGGCAGAAACAGAAGGAATCTCGGAAGCAAGGTAGCTGAGAGTCTGCTGGAAATCCTCCTCAGACCGAGACACAATGTCAATCAAAGCCTCGGTGTACTTTTCTTCCTGGGCAAGTTTTCGCACGTTCAAAGGTCCGGTAGGATCAATAGCATCGGCGACAATCTGAGCATAGTAGAAAGCAGGAGGACCGTTGAGTTTGCTGCCATCTTCAAATTTGGTCACAAGAGCGTCAGAAAGAACATTCATGGAAGCAAAGGCAGCATATCGATCGAAATCAAAGTCCATAGAGACACTGTTGAGCTCGGTGTACTTTTTGGCCACAGTCACGTACTCAATCAGAGTATCGTCCACAGGCTTGATCTTGTCCAAAGTGAACATGAAACCAAACAGACCAAGAGCCTCATCGACAAGCTGGGGTTCAGGCTTGACACCGGCCAGCTCATCGGGACCCACAAACTGCTCAAACAGCACAGCTCCTCCAAATTTGGAAGTGACCGTCAAAGAAGGAGACAGATCGTACTGCAACAGGTTTTGAAGCTTGGCCAGAAACTGCTCACAAGCCTCAAACAGCCAGGGAATAGCTACTCGCTTGGAAAGATCGGCGATAAAGTCTCGAGATCCGGGACTAAGAAGATAGTCCTTAAGACCGGCCTTGACACACTGCTCAGCGAGTTTTTCGGCAAGCTCCTTGTTGGTGTACTCAAGCTCCTCCAGTTTAAGCAGCAGCTTTTCAAGGAAGGGCTCAAACATGCCGTCTTCGAAAAGCACGTTTCGGTTGTCGACCAGGAAGCCGTCACAGAGTCGAGTGAGAACTCCGTCAGAAAGATCCTCCAGAGCGGAAGGGTCGCTCAGAAGATCGTCCTCAAAGTGAGAAAAGAGGGCCTTCTTCTGGGCATCAGTGAAAGAGCCCTTGAGGAGTAGAGCTGTGGAGTTGTGATCCAAAGTGCCCTCCAGAAGAGTCACCACCGAGTCAGGCAAGGTAGTAGGCCAGTGGGAGGAAACAAATGCATGCAAAAGAGTCTGGCGAGTCTCAGTGTCCTCCACCTTGCCAATGTTCTCGGTAGCAATGGCAAAGAACTTTTCCACATTTTCAGAGGACATCTTTCGAGCCATATCCTGGGCCAAATCTAGCAGAAGTTTGACATTGTCAGCGGTGAAATGAAGAGGCAAGGACATGGTGAAGTCGACAAACTTGTTTTGAAGAGACTCGGAGAGAAGATGGAACTTGTTGACGGGGTAAAGCAGAGCCTTGGTGGCCTTTTCCACGGGGAAAATGAATGCAGATTCAATGCCGGGCTCCAGAATAGCTCGAAGAGGCTCGTCTTCCATCAGGAAAGCAGTCAACTGCATGAGATTGACAAAAGTGGGGAAATCCTTCTTCTCGGTGGTTCGAGTGATGGCAGCAGAGTAAGCAGTCTCAAAGTCGCCATGGCAGGCTCGGGCCAGATCAGAGACATAAGGGTACATTTGGCCGGTAGGAATGAGAGTGGCATTACACATGCCCTTGGGTCGAACGATCTGCTTGAGTTTGCCGAGCTGAGAGAGCGCGGCACCGAGCTGGCTGGTGTTGGTAATTTTGGCAATTGTATCGAAGAAACAGACCCAGGCAGGAGGAGATTCATCCGAGGTGACACCAGACAAGAAGTCGGCCATCAGTTTATCCATATCACTGGCAAGAGCAGTCTTGTTGACGGCTTCAATGAGCGCAGGGATCTCATTCCAGGCCTTTGAAGTTCGCAGATACTTGCTGAGCTGAGGGGTAAGGGGCTTTTTGGCCATGGACCAAACGTCGGGGTTGGTCAGGGTTAGTTTTGTGACGAGTTTGGTGTAGGTAGAGATGCAGCCGGGGTTGACGGATCCCAGACCCTTTCGGAGAATGGTGTTGGAGAAGACCTCGTGCAGAGAGGAGTCGGCGATCATCTTGGAGGCCAGGGTGATGACGGCCTGTGCCAGGGCAGAGTCATCAGAAGTGACCGAGTTCCACAGCTTGTCGTCATGCAGAATATCCTCGCATCCCTCGTCCAGCTCGGCCTGCTTGAAGGGCAGTAGGTTTCCTAGTAAAGCGATTCCTGAGGATCGGAATCGGTAGAACTTGGCCTCGGCCTCTTCCTTGGTAACGAATCGATCATCAGAAAGCGAGTCCTTGGTCTCTGTTCGGAGAGCTTCCACCAGGGTGGTGACACAGCTTTTTCGGAACGTTTTGAGAAACTTGCCCTTCTTGTCGGGGTCGGGGAAGGCCACATCTAGAGACTGCATGGCCGCCATGGCCACCTGTCTATCTGAATCAACCGTTCCCAGCAGCCAGGGACAAATGGCTTCGCCCAAATGGGGCACACTTTGCGGACCCAGAATGCTGCAAATGTATCCTTGGCACCGGTGTGCCTTATCTCTCACCACACGGCTAATGTCGATAGCTAGTTTGGCGTAGAGCTGGACCCAGGCATAGTATGTAGTCTTGTCGAGGGTCTCTGGGTTCTTGGCCTGGAGCTGGACCAATAGCTCGGAAATGGCCTTTTCTCGGGTGCTGGCGTCTCGTTTCAGCAGGTTTTTGAACAGCACCGTTCGTGCTGGAGGCGCTACGGCCTTGGTATCGGGGACTCCGGTGATGTAACTGAAGGAGACTCCCGCGTTGAAAGACGTTGCGCTGCTTCCAAATGCAAAACTGCGTTAGTTGTGTTTGTGTAAGGTACCGTTGAATCAACTCACCTCATTTTCTGTGTCGTTTTATTGTCCGATCAGACGGTTCTAGAGTATCGTATAGTTGCGATATCTTGATCTGAATATGCATGTATGATGAACCCGGCCGTGTATTTACGCGCAGTGATCTGCAGTCCGCGAACATTACAGTCTGGGAAACTTTTCGCCTGACACTTGCAACAAGCAACAAATTTACAGTTACAGTTGGACAAGGCAGGATTAGGGATATGCCCAGATCGGGCGTTGCCTTCATCGCGAAACCTGTATAACGCGACCAGTCTCAACACGATGATTTTGCTGCTGCTTTCGTGGGTTGGATCTATTTTCGGCTTTTTGTTTCTTACCGGAGCCATTGGTGAGTATGAGAGGGGTTTGCAAGTGCCACTATCGGTGTCTGTCGTGGACGATACTCGTCTGTTCAAGGTGGCACCATACAGGCAGTGCTAGTACGGAGAATCGTGATGGAAGAAATGTGATAAGGACGCAGACGGGTGATGTGGCATCTTGCCCAATGCCACCAACAATACGCGGCAACTTCTCCAGCATCATCTAACACAGCTTCTGGACTCTACTATCTGTCTGAACTCGTGGAGGAACACACGTCCATTGCGCGAAAGTCGCTGTATCGACTCATCTACTTCATCATTGGCGTCGATGTGCTTCTCTGGCTTGTAGATGGCTTTCCCTTCTGGCTGTCGGTTCTCTCCGTCGGCTCCCAGATGGTCTATCTGCAGAACCTCAAGCGGTTCCCCATGATTGAGCTGACCTCGCCCACTTTTATTGGTAGTGCGGTGCTGGTGCTCATCAACCACTTTTTGTGGTTCTCCCACTTTTCAGACCCCAGCCTCCCCCCGGCGTCTATTCGATACCACAATCTGGACTACGAAGGAGAGACGCGGCTGCCGTTTGCGCAGGTGGCGTCTTTCTTTGTCATTTGCATCTGGCTCGTGCCCTTTTCGCTCTTCATTTCGCTCAGCGCGTCCGACTACGTGCTTCCCAGCACCAACGAGGTCCAGGGTGAGCAGAAGCGACGGGGTGCCTCTCTGGCCAAAATCGTGGTGGACCCTCTGCGAAACCTGTGGTTCAAAATCACCGAGCTTTTCGGCTACAAGCGGGTGGGTCAGATGCCCATTTAATAGTTGCACTACTGGTACGGTACAAGTACAGTACGATAGTGGTGCCGGTCCTACCACTCCAATAATCAAAGTATTAGCATAGATTGAACTTCTGGGCTTTTGTATTATCAGATGGCCCAACTGTTGTATTTGTATGGTAAAGGAGCCAAAACTAAAGCTCAACATCCCAACCAGTTGGGTTGTTAAAAGAGGTAAAAGTGAAATTTCAAATGTCAATTTTCAGACACAACGAGTTGAACGATTGGCACGATTTTCACGTCAACCAACACACTACTGCACCCAACACAAATGCACGGAGACTGTAATTCGTATTTGTACCGTACGTACTCGTAACCTCCGCTGGAATATCTCTCTCACTTTCAGCCCCATTCGTTATGCCGTGGCCCCTACCCTCCCGTGCCTCTTGTGTACACATGCACGTCAAATCCGCACACTGTTCAATTTGGGCTTTTTGGGGCTGTTTTTTTCCGTGCTGTGCGCATGCCTTCAGAAAAGCGTATACATTAAGAGCAGATGAAGGAGAGAGAGCTGGGGCATTATTCCGTACGAGTAGCACAGTGATCGACAATATGCAGTGAGATGGATTAGATGATGCTCACGGGTGAAATATATTCATCATTCACGTGACCTATAAATACCCATTCGTGCTCCGACAACTCCCTCCCTCCCTCGATATTTCTTTCACTGTCTGTTGACTTCTTTTCTCATTCCTTGGCCCCCCCAATTTTTCTCCTTTCACTCCACCGCCAATAGCCACAGGTGTGTGCGAAACTTGGGAGAGAGCCTCCTCTTTAGCCCTCTGAGTGACGTGGGGGACCAACCTAAATTAGTCCGGATGGAAGTGTCACTAGAAAACGAGCATATTTACGGAGCACAACGAGCTCAATTGCGGCCAAACAAAAGAGGGAAATACTCGTAGGACTTCGGGGCACCGAATTGAGTGGCATCCAGCGCCATCCACCCTGTCAGCTACTCACTGCAGCGTCCTGCTGACAATTCGGAAAATTAGCTCGAAAAGTTTTTCCGGGTTATGTGACCCGCCAGCAGGCTTAGGCTTTATTCTGTTGGGAAATAACTCTCAACCGCCCCCTCCGAGCTAAATCTCTCACTACAAGACTCTTCATCGACAAACGATATCCGACATCTTTTCCGGTCTCTAGCAACAAGCCATAAACATGTCTGCCATCAAGCAATTGAACCGTCTGGCCGCCACCGCCAAGACCTCTGTTCTCAAGCCCGCCACCAAGAAGGTGCTGCTGCCCACTGTTGGCCAGCAGGCTGCCATCCGAATGATGGGCCAGACCCGAGCTGCCTCCACCGAAGGCGGTGCCACTAACGTGAGTATTTCGAGCCCGACGCGGTGGTTCTATATCCGGTTTTTTGCGCTTTCCACGTTGCTTTTGAACCCTCAAATGGAGCAACTACACCCCCCCCGTTGCAATGGGGCATAACAGCAACCAGCGTTTGCACTTCGGACTTAAGACAGGATAGAGATGTTTGGAACTACACAGAAGGGAAAGCATGGCGATTTCCATGTGACGAGGCCACCTGATTGAAGCCATTGATTGATTTTCGTTTCAATCATGTCAGCCCCATCTGCAATGTACCCAGAATCTCCGATAACATGTCGTCAACCACCCCCGGACGATTCAACTAACACAGATGACTGTCAGAGACGCCCTCAACACTGCACTGCGAGAGGAGATGGACCGAAACGATAACGTTTTCATCATGGGTGAGGAGGTCGGCCAGTACAACGGTGCCTACAAGGTGACCAAGGGCCTGCTTGACAAGTTTGGCGAGAAGCGAGTCGTCGACACCCCCATCACCGAGATGGGTTTCGCCGGCGTGTGTGTCGGAGCCGCTCTTGCCGGCCTCACCCCCGTCTGTGAGTTCATGACCTGGAACTTCGCCATGCAGGCCATTGATCAGATCATCAACTCCGGTGCCAAGACCTACTACATGTCTGGAGGAACCCAGCAGTGCAACGTCACCTTCCGAGGCCCCAACGGTGCCGCTGCCGGTGTCGCCGCCCAGCACTCCCAGGACTTCACTGGATGGTACGGACAGATCCCCGGTCTCAAGGTTGTGTCTCCTTACAGCTCCGAGGACGCCAAGGGTCTGCTCAAGGCCGCCATCCGAGACCCTAACGTGACCGTGTTCCTCGAGAACGAGATGATGTACGGAGAGTCTTTCCCCATGTCCGAGGAGGCCATGTCTTCCGACTTCGTTCTGCCCCTTGGCAAGGCCAAGATTGAGCGAGAGGGTAAGGACATCACCATTGTCGGACACTCCCGAAACGTCGAGACCGCTCTCCACGCCGCCGACATGCTCAAGAAGCACCACAACGTCGAGGCCGAGGTCATCAACCTGCGAACCATCAAGCCTCTCGATACCGAGACCATTTTCAACTCCATCAAGAAGACTAACCGACTGGTTTCCGTCGAGGCTGGTTTCCCCGCCTTTGGTATGGGCTCCGAGCTCTGTGGTGTCGTCAACGACTCCTGGGCCTGGGACTACCTTGATGCCCCCATCCAGCGAGTTACCGGAGCCGAGGTCCCCACTCCTTACGCCATTGAGCTTGAGAACTTCGCCTTCCCCACCCCCGAGATTGTTATCAAGGCTGCCAAGGATGCCCTTTACCTTGAGGAATAGAGGCCACCAGCTACAACACGTAGGTACATACAGTAATTATTGCACGGATATGAGCGTATGTAGAGTAGATATGAATTTAACGACGTGCCTAAATTTTACATCTGTATTTTCTTTATATTTTCTTTATGTGGTTTATTTTTTTTATCCCGTCTAATTTTAACATCTATATACAGCTCAAACTCGCCAGCTTGAAATAGGCAACGACTCGAGGAATCGCATCTTCTTGTAGATCCAGCCAAAGAACAGCGTGCCTCCAATGATGATACACAGCGTGGAGGTGATGTAATATCCATCGGTCTGGATGGTACACACTCCGCCGCTCTGCTCACACATGTTCTTGGCCTCCTTGGCTACACACGAAAAGGCATCAAAGGTCTTTCCGGCCTTGGGGGTACAGGTGGCAGACGTGAACCAGTCCACAGCCTTGTAGATGATGATCTTGGGCCACAGACCACCCAGGTTGGAAATTGTGTTGAGAGTGGTCATGTAGGTGCCTCCAATGACGGGATCGGCAATCTGGGTATGGAAGGCCGTGATGGAGATGAACTGGATGGTGCTGAGGAAAGAGTTGAGAACGTGCATGATGATGACAATCATAAAGTAGCCGAATCCAATTCCTTCCCCGGACTTTGCTCGTTCGGTAGGGAACATGTAGACCACCAACATTGCCAGAACTCCGCATCCCAGACGGCCCACAAAAGCCATCATCCAAGGTTTGAGAGGCTCTTTTCCGGTCGACCATTTTCCGCCGTAGTAACCAAAGATGATCTGGAAGGGGAAGTCGATAAGCACTGTCAACGCCAGCTCGCCCTTGGAGAATCCCTTTTCGAGCAGCTTGAGGTTGGTGACGGCCTCGTTGGCCTGGAAGCCAATCTTTGACAGAAAATGGACGAGGATGAAGATCTGAATGTTGGGCAGCTTAAGCACCTTCATCATGGTTCGGTAGATGGTGAGGAGCGAGTCGTCGTCGTGCTTTTCTCGATCCTCCTTCTGGAACAGAGCTACGCAGACGGTGACTGCCAGGTAGATGAGACCCCACAGAGTCAGGTATCCAGACAGAGTGATTGGTGGGTCAGCAGAGGGAACGTATCGCCAGTACTTGTTGGCCAGATCGGGACCATTGAAGGCCAGAAAGACGGTGAACGAAGTGAAGTAACCGGTGTTGAGACCAATGGTCTGAGCGGTGGAAGCGTAAGAAAGAGCCTCCTTGGACAATAGAGTCAAGGCCCAGCCATCGACAGCGATATCCTGGGTGGCGCACAGAAACACAAGTAGCAAGAAGAACATAGTGATTTTGAACAGGTTCTTCTCCACGGGGTCTCCTGCAGCTCCGTGGTCTCCCATGATGAGCTTTTCGATAAACGTTCCCAGCCAGATGAGAACGAAGCCTGAAACGGCCTGGATGGGCACGATCCACGACTTTCGACGACCAAACGTCTTGTTGTAGCACGCGTCGACAATTGGGCTCCACAGCAGCTTTAGCGAGTAAGGGTAGGAGGCCAGGGAGAAGATACCGATCTCTCCATATGAAAGATGCTCCTTCAGCAGGTAGGGTACACTGCCCATGGCCAGGCCGAGAGGAATTCCCTGCAGCAAGTACAGCAGCACGAGCACAAGAAACCGCTGTCTGTCCTTGGGAGTCAGCTGAGAGAAGGACAGTGTCTTGCGTTCGTGTGTAGTTGAGGAGTAGTTTTGCGGGGCCACTTCGCCGATTTCGTCGGTAGCCACTTCGGCCCAATTGGACGAAGACAGAGGCAGGCCCTGATCCACGTCCTTGGCCCGTTTCCGGTGCATCATTTCGATGTTTTTGTCCATCTTTTGAAACGGGGTGTGGTTGTGCGGGTGGGGTTGATACTGCGATACGTATGTACGCGTAAGCCCGTGGATAGGGTTTGATGCCAGGTGTTTTAATGGCAAGACGCAGATGTGGAAACACGGGGACTAAGAGACCTGCAAGATACATGGGCTAGTGAAAGGAGAGAGGGGGTCACGTGACCCAACGCAATCTCGGGTTCTTTTGGGTTCTTTGTCCTTTATTGAATTTGTTTTACTTTGTCATTTTTCTTCTCCTTTTGCACCTACTGATCACTCCACCTCGCGGCTTCAGTCACCTGCGTTGAAACTGCAGCTCCCAAAGAGCTTCTCCTTCGGTCCATCATCACACGAGTGTCTCATGAAAACCGAACTGAACATAATACCTCTCTTACCCTGGTACAATAATTTCGAGGGACGTAAATTGAATCTATTTAAACGTTGATCTAAGCAAGTTTGGAGCTACTGTGTATTAGTAAATGTGACTATTTCCACATGCTGGAGGTAGGAGTTGTTGCAGTAGTTGGAGTCGTCGTGGTTCACCTTTAGCTGGCATCATGCATCTTTAATTCTTATAATTACGATACTACCAGCTACTGTAGTTTTACGCAGTGCAGAACGTGATTTTAATAAGTTTGAAGATGACAAGACAAGAACTTGCAGGAAATTGCAGTCCATACATAACAGGCTTGTATTTGAGAAGTACATTCAATAATTCCACCGAATAAAACGTTTACACCTTTAGGATTCTTACAACAGTCCGTCTATTCACATACCTCAACCCACCATAAATATACATTAGCTATACAAAATACAGACTGCAGACGGCCTAGTTTATACCACGACTGCAGAGATTATTCCAGGTACTCCTCCTCCACGTAATCGCCCTCGTCGTAGCCCATGTCGTCGTCAATGCCGGCCTCCTGGTACTGCTGGTACTCGGCAATGAGATCGTGCAGGTTGGACTCGGCCTCGGTGAACTCCATCAGCTCCATACCCTCGGCGGTGTACCAATGGACAAAGGCCTTTCGTCGGAACATGGCGGAGAACTGGTTGGCGGTTCGCGTGAAGAGCTCTTGCACTGCCGTGGAGTTGGCGACAAATGTGGCAGAGTTCTTGAGACCCTTGGGCGGCACGTTACACACCGACGTCTGGATGTTGTTGGGAATCCACTCGACAAAGTAAGGAGAGTGTTTAGTTCGGGCCGTGTGGATAGAGTCCTCGACTTCCTTGGTGGACACCTTTCCTCGGAAAATGGTGGAGACAGTCAGGTACCGGCCGTTGTACAGGTTACAGGCGGCCATGACGTTGTTGGGGTTGAAGAGCTGCTGGGTGAGCTCGGGCACCTCGAGTTGCTGGAAGGACTCGGAGGCGGCCGAAAAGAGAGGAGCATAGCCCACGGTGAAGAAATGCAGCCGGGGGAAAGGAACCAGGTTGACGGCCATTTTTCGCAGATCGCCGTTGAGCTGGCCGGGGAATCGCAGACAGGTGGTGACGCCACTCATCACCTTGGAAATGAGATTGTTGAGGTCCTGAATTCGCGGCTGTTTGATTTTCAGCGTTCGTGTGGAAATGTCGTAGAGCGCCTCGTTGTCCAGACAAAAGGTGGCGTCCGCCTGCTCCACCAGCTGGTGGAAGGACAACACGGCATTGTAGGGCTCGGTGACGGTCTCCGAGACCTTGGGCGAGGGCAGCACCGAGTACGTGGCCAGCATGCGCTCGGGATACTCCTCCTTGATTTTCGACAGCAGCAGAGTACCCATTCCTGAACCGGTACCTCCTCCAAGAGAGTGGGTCACCTGGAAGCCCTGCAGAGCGTCACACGACTCGGCCTCGCGTCGCACCGCGTCCATCACCGGCTCCATCAGCTCGGCTCCTTCTGTGTAGTATCCCTTGGCCCAAATGTTGCCTGCTCCCGATTGGCCACTGATGAGATTGTCTGGTCGGAACAAATGGCCCTGTCGGCCTGATCTAATAGCGTCCAGAGTGGCAGGCTCCAAGTCCACGGCCACGGCTCGAGGCACATACTTTCGATTGGATGCCTCGGAGAAAAAGACCTCCAATCGGTCGCTTTGTTCTCGGTTGTTGCCTACAAAGAAGCCATCGTCATCCAGACAATGTTCCTCGGTAATTGTGTTCCAGAAGGCGGTTGCCACCTGGTTGCCGGCCTGTCCGCACTGGAGAGAAACAATTTCACGCATTTTTTTTGACGTTTTTTTGACGTTGGTATAAATAAAAGTGTGTGGTTGGTCCTTGAAACGAGTGTGCTGATCAAGGCTTCCTTATGTTTGGTCAATGCCGCTTTAGGCTGTGGGTTTGGGGGGTTACCCGGCAGCCGTCCAACCCTAATGTGGGGCGACTGTTTGGCGTTACGCGTGCACGCTGGAGACGCACGATAACAGCCCGAAACGGCAGGTGTCATGGCAGGGGAGGGATGGGTGGAAAGGGCACGAAAAACCTGGGCAATCTGTTGACTTGGAGACGAGAAAAAAACAGTTGTACAGCGTTTATTGACTCTCCAGTTTCTCGACCAGTCTAAAACCTTAACCAGCCTTCTTTGGGAGTATTCTCAGTGAGAAGTGTGGTTGGGGTGAAGTAGAGAGGAAATTGAGGAGCGTTTGGAGATGGGTGGGGTTGGGATATTATTATAGAGATTATGTAGGAGGTATTAAATGGGCTGAGTCTATTTGTTGGTGTCTTTGATTATTATTTTCCTCCATTTATTTCCTGTTTTGGTGGGTGTTATTGGTTCGGGTTGATAGTGTCACTTCACTCTCAATCCGCCGTGATTCCGACGCTATGTTTAGACTGACTGGTCCGACACGACGAGTCGGAAGTAAAAATAAATAAAAAGAGAGTTTTCCACCAAGTATGAAAAATCGATTTGTCAAATGGATATTTTAGGGGCTGAAACCACAAAACAGCTCCTCAGAGTAGATAGATGTCGTGGGTCTTCGAAGCAGCAGCTCACGCAGAACGGTCGTACGTCATAATCGCCAAACTTTGTTTGGAAAATTCATGTTGAGCCAGTACTCGCGATTTGCGTACAGATCGCTTCGAAACTCGCCCGTACAGCTCAAGTCGCGTCTAGCTGTTCCTCACAGACCACCGCTTGCCAGACCAATCACCTACTGGTTCAAAAAACACACCACAATGGAGCCGCCTCTTGTTTGGATCGACTGTGAAATGACCGGTCTGGATCACAAGAACGACCAGATTATCGAAATCTGCTGTCTGTTGACCGACGACAATCTCCAGATCATCGACCCCAAGGGCTACGAGGCCGTGATCCACTGCCCCAAGGAAAAACTCGACGCCATGAGCGACTGGTGTGTGCAGCATCACGGGGAGAGTGGTCTGACGCAAAAGTGTATCGAGAGCACCAAGACGCTGGCCGACGTGGAGGAGGAGCTGTTGGCGTACCTGAAGCGGTTTGTGCCCCGTCGAGGAGCTGGAGTGCTTGCAGGCAACTCTGTGCATCAGGATCGGGTCTTTTTGGCCAAGGACATGCCCAAGATTGACCAGCATTTGCATTACCGGATTCTGGACGTGTCTTCCATCAAAGAGACCATGAAGCGACACAACCCCAAGATGGCACGCAAGGTGCCTCGAAAGGTGAATGCTCACACTGCTCGAAGCGATATCGAGGAGAGCATCGCCGAACTGCAATGGTACTACGACAATTATCTGCGTAAGAGTTGATTCATAGAAATATAGTAACGGTTCATGATTTGAGGTGCTTGGGAGTACCAGTGCAGTGAGTACGGGTACCAGGTACAGTAGATACTCTTTCACCGAGGTACAAGCACTCGTACGATACTCGTATCGGTACTGCTCTTGAAGTAATCAAGATTGGATGAAGCAGCACAGTATCATACAACCTCGGCTTCTCGATGGAAGTGCTTTTTACAATGCACTATTTGGTTGCCTAATTGGAGTACTCGTAGTACGACGTACGTACCGTACTTGTGCAGCCTTCTACATTTTCCACAACGTCGCATGTTTTAAAGACTACAACTGCTCTAGTCCACCACGGTGCTAGCGGATATGCAACGCATCGTATCGCACGAAGAACATCGGATCGATCGAGTCGGTGTAACATCATTCCACAATTTAGATTTTTACATGTCGTATAATTAAATACTCTACAACTTGCTTCGTGAAGGCGGAAGGCTGCCAGTTTGATTACACTATTTACGCACTTGTAAAACAGTGAGCGAGTTTACTGCTCCGGCTGCAAATACTGTACCTGGTACTCATAAAACTGAGGTATATTTCCTTAGTTATGCCGCGGCAACGGCCCAGACTCGTATCTTTTGCATGTTCATAAATGGATAATCCTCCATCTCATCAAGTCCCTTTGTCCTTTATCCCCCTTCCATTGTTCCCCTGGCTGTTTGCAGGGGTACGGGTAATACTGTTGGTAGACAAGGTGCGCGACAAGCACAAGTATGCGGGCACCCCTTTTTTGACGGACTTGGCCGCAATGTTAAACGCGTGTCCATGTCGATATATTCATATTATGCCAGACTGTGATCCAGTGATGCTACCCTCGGGTGTATCATCCGTGCCAATCTCTGCACCTGCACTGCCCTAGCACGGCTGACGAATAGGCTCGTACCGGCCAATACAAGGCAAGTGAAAAAAAGGAAAATAGGAGAGGGGTATCGTACCAGGTACTAGGGTAGAGAAAATAGAGGTATTGACGGCAATGGGAGTGGAGAAACGGGCAGAAATATATTTGTTTCTTACCCTTTTTTATCCGTTTCTTCTTACTCTATTTTATCTGCTTTTTATTCTGTTTATTTCTTTTTTACTCTGGTTTACGATAGGCTAGTATCGTACTGGTACCAGTACTTGTTTTTTATTGTTTTATTTTGTTTTTCATTTTCATTTATTTTTCGCGTTTTCTTTTTTTGCTGCTTATGCATCTCGGTTATTTCATGGCCACACCTCAAACTCCAAACGGACCCAATGCGGCGACTTTGTTTGACAAAGTTTATTGTTTTGGTGCAGGTATTTTCTTGTCCTGCGCCATCTAAGCACAATGGTACAGTGTAGAACAAGGCCGAGAATGCTTTCACAAGCGGAGGTTGGATTTTGGGGCTTTTTTGTTGAACACTGGTCTTCTGAGAAATACTGTTACCCTGGAATACCCACGTGGGCCAATTGTGTGGACCAGCCTGCTCACTAACCGACATCGCGTGCTGTTGTCAAATTAGAGATAAAGCACACCTTCTAAAATACTGTAATTACAGCAGCTACGCTGAAAACATGTCTAATTTTAATCTCAAACCTGGCCTATCCCTCAAGTTTTATAAATCCACGCAAATCCACACCTGCCAATCCCGCCCACACTGTGCCCTTCAAAAGGGCAATACCTGCTGCACCTCTCACCTGGGGGCTGTGCATTTAAGTTTGGCAAATGAAAAGACAAAGGTCGCGGTGAGGCTTGACAAAGATTGTCGTGAGTGGCCACACGGAATACAGACGCAGAAGTACCAGAACGGCCATTACCGAAAACGGCTTCCTGATATTGGCCATCGCGTGAGTAAGCAGACATATATATATTTTTAAAAGAAACTACCTGTTGCTACAATGGTGCTATCATAGATATCTTTATCTTAGCTTGACCTTTAGCTACGATACTACCTGTACTAAATACTTTGAATGCCCACGCTTTTAGCTTTTTTTTTTTGTTTCTGGGGGGAGCGTGTGCGTGTAACCTACACTTTAAAACGAGATGAAGAAGAAGCAATTGAGCAGCCAGGGCGGTCTAGAGGTCACATTTCTCGACACTTTTTTGCATACAACCACCTGCAGACCCGGGGAATGTGTCATGTAGGGCAATCAGTCAGTTCTCTTGGCAGCTATACCTTCTACGGTCACGATTCTAAAGCCACTTTTTAGAAACCTTGTTCTTTATTGCCTATCTGATTGTTTTTGGAAACGGCAAGCTAATAATCAGACTGGCGGTATAGCAAATACCTAAATGGGTGGAGACGGTGGCGGGCTCGTTTCTTCTGCGACAGAGCTGTGGCGATGAAAGGACTGGTCAGATCGTGTGTATATAAAATAAAGACAAAACCCAACAAATCTCTTGGCCATAAAAGGCAACCTATCGGCTATACCCATCGTCACTGAGCTGACCTGTCGATCACAGAAGATCTTTACATCATCAATGATACAAGCTAACTCTAACACGAGGCAAGACGTATACAGACTGTCTCGAAGGTACAGTACATGACGTCAAAAGACCCAAATAATAGGGTGAGCCTTGTCTTTAGCTCCTGCTTCATTCCTCTTGCAACTCGAAAGCTCGACTCGAATACACGACATATGATTCCAAAGCGGTTTTTGCGACTGCCGGTCCTCGCTTGCGTCTTCGCAACTTGTGGAATCCTGCTCTACACCATTTACTCGACTGGCCATATCGACAAGCTGAACCCTTATGGAGCAGCAGCCCAGGTCCACCACGCAGTCTACACGCCGTCTTCGGGCGAGCCTTCAAAGGTGATTTTGCTGGAGAGTGGAGGAAGCCATGAGGAGGTGACGACGGCATTTCTCACGTCGCTGGTGGACACTACGACCGAAAAGTCCGCCTTCATCTATCCCTTCTTCAAACTCGTGCGATTCCAGATGGGCTCCATCATGAAAGAAACCATTGGCAACCACACCAACGTGGCCAAGTACGTGCATAGCGACAAGCTGAAGGAATACAAGAGCCGGGTGGGCCGCCCCAACGTGGTGCTGTCTGTCACCTGTGAACACGACTCCAAGGAACACTCCAAGGTCTTTGACCAGTGGCTCGAACAGGGCGTTTCGCTGGTCTGTGTGGTCCACCATGCCGATCGATGGCTCGCCAACAGCGACTACGGCCACTACAAGCGTCTTGCTCCTTGGATGGAAAAGAACCAAGTCACCTTTGTCACTCTGTCGGAACACGTTAACGACCACATGAAAAACGAGGCTGCTTCGACCTGGAGCCCCGAACACAAAGAAAAGCTCTCCACTCAGGTCTTTGTCCCTGTTTTCAGAGCCCCCACTCGACCCCACAAGTCCCCCATGGAGGTGCTAGGCCTCAATCTCCAGGGAGACTTTGACTCCAAGCGACGAGACTACAAGTCGCTGTTTGGCCAGCTCGGCAAGATTGTCGAGTCAATGGCCTCAGTCAAGCTGTACCTGGTGGGCCACGGAATCCCGCCCGAGGTGCCTGAACAAATCAAGTCCAAGGTCGAGTTCAAGTCGGATCTGTCCTTCACCGACTTTTACGGCCACATGAGCGAGGGTCTGGCCATTCTTCCGGCCTTTGCATCCGACGACTACTACTCCATGAAGGCATCGTCATCTGTTCCTGCCTCCATTATTGCCGGAGTGCCTCTGATTGCAGGCCAGAAAATGCTCGACAAATACACTTACCTGGACCTAAACGAGGTGTGGTTTGCAGAGGAAGGCGAAACCAACATTGACACCGTCCACCGACTGGTTTCCAACATCCCCAGCCCCGAGGCTCTTGAAAAGCAGCTGCGGTTCCGACAACGAAAACTGCTCCACAAACGAGAGAGCCTCATTGCAAGCAATGCACAGTCCATGGTTGGGCTTCTCGAACACGAGCCCATCAGTGATGACGCCGACTACCGGGCTGAGTGGGAATGGGATTGGTAAGGGGATGGTAAGATGAGGGAAGGGCAAGCAGAGGTTGGATATTAACTTATTAACAACGTTGCACTGAGTGTAAGGCAGTGTTCACCTAATTATAGGGATTGGATAAAAAAAATAAAACAACACTTATTTACATGTGTGTGTGTGTATCACGTGACAACTCGTCACCACTACTTGTATCATCCATTCAATATATAACATCTACAACTCATCGTGCTTGGCGTCCTGTTTGATGGCACCCTCACAGACAGCAGGAGTAACCATTCGGATATCGTACTCGCACTTTTCGGGCTCGCTGACAGACAGAATTCGAGGCTCGGCTCCACATCGTAGATGGACGTTGGAGATTCGCTCGGGACCGTTCCAGCATCGAGCTCCAGACACGTATCGCATGACATACGAGTATCGGGGGCCCTCCAGAACCTCATCCCAATCGGCAGATCGGGGCAGCTCCTCAATGGAGCTAAAGTGGCCCAGAGACACGTTGATGTTGTTGCCTCGCTGGTGGCACTGTTGGTTGAAGCAAACCTCGTAGTCGTACTCGCCAATGTGCGACGACACGCACTCTCCCTGAAGTGAGAAGATAACGGCGGGGGCCTTTCCTGCTCGCAGGGCCTTGGACTTGTCAGCAACCTGCTTCTGCTGCTCCAGGCTCTTTTCGAGCTCCTCCTTTTCGTCCTGCAGTTCGTCTCGTGCGTCCTGCACGTTCTGGGGCTCGTCGGGAACAGATCCTCGGGTCTGGTCAGGATGGGGCATGAGTCCGTTGGCTACCATCCACATTCGCGCATCAGCAGCCAGATCCATAATCTTCTGCTGAACGTCAGGGCCCAGGAAGTTGGTGAGTTTCTCGAGAGGCGACTGCTGGATCACGGGGGCATCGTATCCAAACTCCTCCTTGGCCTTTTCGATCTCAGCAGCCAGTTTCTTCTCGGCCTCCTTGATTCCGGCCTTGATGTCGGCGATTTTCTCGGCCACAGCGGCCTCCTCGTCCTTGGTGGCCTTCTGGATAGCTCCCAGACGTCCCAGCAGCTTCTGGCGGGCCTGCAGACCCTCGGAAAGCGTCTTTTTCAGCTCGTTTTCCTTGGTGATTCGCTCGGCAGCCATTTCAGCGCACACATTAGGGCAAATGTCGTCTTCCTCGTCCGAGCCGTCGCAGCAAATGTCGGAATCACAAATACCGTCTCCCACTCGGTTGGAGGGCAGACGGCCTGGAATATGGCCCTTGTTGGCGCAGTAGAATGTGAGCTTCTTTCGGACGTTGTAGTCCTTGATTCCAACGCACGCGGCGGTGCCGGGCTCGTCGCTGCCATCCGGGCAGTCGCAGTAGTCGTCGTTGAGCTGATGGGCCTCGAGACGAATGTTGGGGTGGTTGAGACACTTCCAGATGCCGTTGGAGATCTTGTAGAGATGCTCGTCTTCGGGAGCCACGCCCTTGAGCGCCAGTGCGGCGGAGGCGGCTCCAAGCACCACAATTGCCGAGATTTTCATCTTGTTCTGGGGGGTGCTATGGGGGAGGTGTGCAGTGCTAGCCGATGATCTTGTTTAACGTGTCACGTATATATAGAGTTGAGCAGCGTAGGTAAGGGACCGAGCTAAATTGGCGAGACGGGGAGATGAGGTGGGAGAGTGTTGGGAGGTGTGGACGGTGGGTAGACAGTGGGTGGACAGGTGGGTTGCGCTTGTCTGGTTGTGTTTGTGTGCCAACAGATTTTGGGGCTCGTTTTCAAGTCTGCAGCTGGTGTTCCAAAGTCAGGAGATTGAGCATTGGGAGCAAGTGGGAGCTAACTATATGTAAGTAAAAGAGGGATATTAGTTGGGCATTTTCAGAGTATTACTTCAGGGAATATAGGAAAGAAGGGTGAGGTGTTTTTTACGACCTTTGTAAGAAAATGTCAAATCGGCGATGAATTGTATCATTTTACGGCAGAATCACATACATTAAACGTACCAGTACACCTCTTCTTTACGATACATCTTCTCAGCATCTCCTCATACCCTTGCAACATCTAACCTACGTACTACCGGTAGCCTCAAGTACACCCGCCTCAGCGGTCGACGATGCCTGTCACGGTTCACGTGTGTCAATAACCACAACAACACGTTTTTCACTGGTTGTCACGAATATGGAGATCGACACGACCCTTTTGATACCCTGAAACGCCTCTATGAGACACTTATTCATTTTCTTACTCCATTTATCGTATTCTCCACCCAGCCATGTCGGGTACGAACCTTAACGCGAATAAGGTCGGCGCGACCTCATCACTTTTGACCGTCCGCCATTTCGTTATTAGAAAAGTTGGATTTGGTTGAGTTTTGGACAGCGAGTACATGCAGGCCACGTGTCCATTTGTACAAAATTTCAAGCCAATTGGCGTGTTATTGCGTCTGTTGTGGTGTCATTGCTTCTGCAAAAAGCTTGCTATGCTTCGAACGAATGCACGACTGTAAGAACTCTTCATGTGAGATGAGCAGGTAGTACGTAACAGCGCGTAAAAGATGAGAGAGTACGCGCGAAACTGACCCATACTTCTGACGACTCCAACAAGTAACACAGAGGGGTGTTTCTTTCACGCCAAAAAGATGTTACCCCAAAGATTTCATCCACTCTGAATAGCTTCTAAATCTTGTTGTGAGAGGGGTTATAGAGGCGTTTGGTACCGGTATGGTAATTATGATATCGTGTCTTGAGACGTATAAAGGTGCCTCAGCCCGCAACAACAACTGCAGTTTAAACGGTTATGGAACAACATTTAGTGTGTCACATCTCGTACCGCCCCAAACCACCTCCTGTCACGTCCATATAAGCAATAATTACCCCTTACTACCTCATGGGGCCAAACTAAAGGCTGTTTGATATAATTTCTGGAGAACCTTGCGTTTGGAGCAGTTTATAGTCGGTTTCTAGCACGTGACTTTTACGGTGGCGGTACAAATGCCCCCGGGTGTGTCTTTTTATGACGCCATTCTGCATGGAGCACGTTGCACGTTCGAACCTGCTCTTTTTTTCTTTTTCTGTTTTCCCGCTTCTGCCATGTTGTGCTCCGGTGCTCCCCTGCCTGTGCTTTTCCACAACCACCACTGAGGTTACCCCAAATTAACACTGCTAAGCCTAAATTTCGCTTTGGTCTAACAAACCAACAGAGAGGTCAATATTGCTGTGGGATCGAGGCAGCCATATGCACGGGAGTAGGGCTTTTGGGGCACGGACCGCACAACCAGTCGAACGGCGACGCATGGACCACAGCCGCAAACGTGCCCTTTAGCCTCTCGTAACACAAGACTCTGCACGGTGGCGACCCAGAGTTCCTGTTCTTGACTAGACATGGTTTGCCCGTGTCCTAAAAAAACGGAGAACAGAGTTGTTGAAGGGTAAGGGAGTGTAGGAGGTATTGTGCTGTACGAGAGTTAGGAGAGGGGTTTTTTTGCTGTTAAACTGGATAATACGGGACCACCGAGCAATATCATAAAAATGAGCTTTTTTTTTTCTAACCCCCGCCGCTATTCTCCATCCGCTACGTATCGCAGTCCACCACGCAACTCCTTGACAATTGTATTCTATGGAAACCTTAGCAAAACCTTGTCTGATATATATCTAAAAAATTTCAGAGCCTAAGTGCACATGCATATACAGGTGGACAAAAATTAAGCTGGAACCTATACAGTACCCTGGAGATTTTTCTGTTTCCAGACCAACTAGCACCTCAAAACACCGTCCGGAAAAGACCGACATTTTGCTCGACAGATATAACGGAGCCTCTACTGCGTTCATGGCTCGTTCTCTGAAAACCACCACGCAACTACCACACATTGAACACTCCTCGGCCATTTTTATATTCTAAGAGGGCTACAAACGACTTGGAAGACTTGAACAACAAGACACAAGGACGAACAAGAACTTTTACACAAACAAAACACAAACATCATTCACCTATGGCCAGACGAAAATCCTCGGTCCATCGGCCTACCTACTCTGGTAAGAGATTGGAGGATGTGCTACAGATGAAAAAGACGGGACGAAAGGCTCCCGTGCCTGCCCGCAAGGCTCCCGTGGCCTCCAAGAGATACGGACGAAAGGCTCTGTACCAACCGGACCTTTCTGTGGAAGAAGAAGACGACAATGACGAGGAGCTGGACTCAGAAGACGAGGCGTTTGAGACCATCATTGCAGCGGTTAATGATGAGGGCTCGCATGATGAAGAGGGTCTTGATGATGACGATGATGATACCGACAGCGACGAAGACGACGAAGACAGTGACTCGTCCATTGACGAAACGTCGCTGCCAGAGGCCTATAGACGGCGCAAGTTTGGTGCCAAGTCCGCCAAGAAGAGCATGCTTCAGAACGAAAACGAGTCTGCCATTGCCGACAGCAGTGAGGAGTCGGACCTGTCTTCTCTTTCGGACATTGAGACCCGTCTGAGCTCCAAGGACAGCACCCTGGTGCGTCGAAAGTCCCGCCGCGGCTCTGTAGTTGACCATACCCTTGACGAGCATGTGGAGTTTCCTCGAGTCAAGGGGGAGGAAGAACAGGAGGAAGGAGAGTCTTCAGACGACTCGTTTGAAGAGGACTCATTGCTCAAGGCCATTGAGGCCGATTCGTCCCCAAATCCCGAAGATAGCGACTTTGACGACGAGATTGGCGATCTGGACGAGGAAGAGTTTGCCAACGGTGACCTGGACTCCCCCCTGTCACTCTCAGAAGACAACTCGTACTCGTCCATCAACGACTTCTCGGACGAGGTGGACAAGGACTTTGACGCCATCAACGACAATGACATCGAGCGCGAAGAGGAGGAAAACATTCTGCAGGAGATTGCCGAGAACGGCGACAGGCTGCAGACGCTCAGTCCCACGGACGATGACGAGTCGGTGGCCTCGTTTGGCAACTACTCGCGGCGCAACTCGCACTCCCAGCATCACTACACCGGATACTCGTCGGACGAAGACGACTATTCGTTCGAGGACAACGACCCGTTCTTTGAGCCTCGCGACCCCAACCAGGTTCTCATTACTAACGGCGAAATTGGCGTGGAAAACAACAACAGTCTGAACCACACGTCTCGCAACAACACCTCCACGACTACTGCCACGCACGATGGTCCTCGTGGATTCACGTCCGACGACGACTCGTACTTGTTTGGTTACTTTTTCTCCGACGGCTCTTCTTCCGACAACGAGGAGAAACTTGGCACTTCCAAAAGACGACCATCTCTGTCCACCCCCAAGAAACCTCCTGCCGCAGGATCGTCGTCGTCCATCTTCAAGAACAACACCAGCGGCTACAGTGACTACATTGACTCCGGCGACTCCACGGACGAAGACACCACGCTGCCTCCACGAACGCAGAAAAAGTGCAACACCGCCACGGAGATTCTGTCGTCGTCCAACATTGCATCGCGGCCGCCCATGCTGGGCTCGTGGGTCATGACCAAGGAGCGGCCGTTTGGAATCATCGACGGACTGACCACCCGGTCGCTGTCGGGCCAAAAGAGTCCCCCCACCAACAATACCCCCGGAAAGAGCAACTCCAACGGCATCCGGTACTCGACGGCTATTGAGTCGGACGACTGCTCTGACATTTCCGACCTCAACGACATTGTGCTGGACGAGTTCATCTACACCAGCGATCTGGACGAGGAGGCGCCCAAGGACGTGTCTGCCGAGACTCAGCCGTACTCGACATCATCCAATGTGCCCTTGTCGGCTTTCCGCAACAGAGGTCTCATTTCCAACCCGTTGTACCAGCAACGGTTCACGGGTACTCCCATTCCTTCAAGACGGCGACCTTCGCACTCGCGAGAGGCCATCATCACTCCCGTGCGGGGCTTGAAGAAGATCAAGAAGAAGCAGTTCCGAAAGGATTTGTTGATGCATAAGGATTACGATGGGAATGACTACGACAGTGGAATGGTGGCCGAATATGATAGTGGTTTCAACGGATTTTATGGAGGTTTATAGCGATAATAGATTATTTATTGAAACAGAACGATCCGAGCGAAATTTATGATAAGCGGTTGGACGACATTTGAAGGACAGGCTATAAACCACAACTCTTGACTACATACCGTAAATGCAAGACAGTATGACCTTAACATAGCCTCTTTAGCCATATTGCATCATAATGAGACGATTAAACATTGAGATGAAGAAATAAAATATCGAAGACATTGAATTTTTGAAAAATGAATGGAATAATTATGAATTGATTTACTTGTACTGTATAATTACATGTTTGTATGTTCAAAGCAGTATGTACTGAACAGCACTCTGGCTACATCTCCTCGTACCGGTACTCGTACGGTACCGTACTGGTATCTTGTACATGTTTTCTTTTCTCTACATCTCTCCTCTACTACCAACGAGTACTCGTGAAATCCATTCTTTTATCCTAGTATACAGACTGTAGGGGCGGATGTGAACCCCGTGTATCTGGCAACCATGTGTATATGCTCCTCCAGCATCGGTCCTGTGCAAAAGTGCCCTGCTGATGTGTCTTATAGCTTAGACCAGGGTGGTGAGCTTGGCGGACAGCTGCAGCTGGGTCTTGACGGTGTTGGCCAGGTAGACCACCATGAGCACGTCCTGCAGATGGGAGTTGAACAGGCCCTCGAGGCTCTGGGCGTCCAGAGAGGGCGCCAGGGTCAGGGTCTGCAGCAGCTGCTTTCCGACCTGCTGGGCCTTGTCGGACGACTCCTCGCCGGAAATGACTCGGGCCACGTAAGTGTGCACTCGCTCCAGCATCTCCAGCACCTGGGTCAGGGACGTTTCCAGGTTGGCCAGATCGGAGGTCAGGTTTATGCTTCGTTCGGGGGACTCCTTGGCGGCGCTAATGGCCTCCAGGGCAGCCCGGTCGGCCGAGTCGTTGAACTTGACCTCGTTGGAAATGGGCACAAAGACGCAGTTGCCCGAGTTCTTGGAGGGATCGGTTCCCACGGCGGAGGCCACGTAGGTTCGGGGCAGCAGAGTATCGGCCAGGTTGGCAGCCTCAACGGTCAGGTGGATGGCGGGAGTGCCGTCCAGCTGGGTGTAGTAGTCGTGGATGAGGCCCGAGAAGGTGTTGAGCTCGGACGAGGTGGCGTACCAGCCCACAATCACCTCCTTGGGGAAGGCCTTTCGGTGCAGGGCCAGCATGGTGGGGTTGTACTCAAGATCGATGGTCATCTCCTGCTCGGACTCGGAGTGGGGCACGGCGTAGGCGTTTCGCACCTCGACCTCGCTACCGTCCTCGGAACGGATGCCAACGAGAGTTCCAATCACCTTGGACTGCTCCTCCTCGCGTCGCAGAGCATGGTCGAGGATCTGGAAGAGGGCCTGGGCGGTGACGGTCACGTGTGTGGGGGCGCCGTTGGTGCCTGCCACTCGGCTGATCTGAAGAGTATCCGACATGACTGACTTGCGTTGTGTAATAATTAGTCAAAGGGATGGATTTGATGTTGGTCCAGTACAGTAATTTTCACCTTTTTTCTTCAAACCTAGAATTTGGGTTTGGGTTGGGACAGAGGAGTTGAGCCAAGTACAGTAGCACGATATTTGTATGGTACGTACGAAGCACAATGGTGATACTAGACAGATACAGTACAATAATTACATGCGAGAAGGTTTGATTTCGTCATTTTCCTCGGTTGTTGTTTTCTTCGGGTTTTCTTTCCACTGTTTTTGCTTCCCTCGGTTTTCCATTCCTCGGTTTTCCATTTTCTCTATTGTCTCGAGAGCCAGATCTATGGCCTTTTTCGTGTAGTTTTTTCTGATTGTTGTTATCCATTTTTACAAAATATCGAAACTCACTGAGCAATTGGATCACAGGCATGGCTATATCTGGTCTCGTGTTGTTTTCCCCTCAGATCTTCTCGTATTACAATACAGCCCCCAGGTATCCCTAGTATCGTAGCTAGCGCCAGGAGCAATCTTGAAGCTTTAGATGATGATAAATATTAGCCTGATCTGGTGAAAAATACACTCGCTTTTTTTTTCATAATGTTAAAACTGTTGGAGGCAGTTGTAAGGGAAATAAAGAGGAATCAGTACTGGAGAAACGACGAAAATGGCCGGTTATTTCACACTATATTCCTCATTCCACCGACAGATTATGACGTGTCCCACCTTTCCTGCATCTCTTTGGGTACGAGTAGATAGTTACCCGGCTGGGTCATGTAATGTCCTAATTAGAGGGAGAGTGTGAGTGTGAGTGTGAGAAGAACGATACTGAATGGAATACCACGGGTAGCTACCAAATCGAGCAGATCAGAACTGAAATTGATAGTTTAAGAGGAATCTGCTTGTGCTAAAACTTCTAGTTTATATGAGCATTTTTTCAAGGAATTTGAGGCTCTTCGCACTATCTGTTTTTTCTAACAAATGGTTAACCATAGCTTCACTATCTTGTAACCCTGCCTAACCCTGTTAACCCTGTCTAACCCTGCCTAACCATGCCAAAACCAGTATGTCAGCACCCATTAAACCAGCGGTCAAGGAACGGAATAATTAGTACTCCAACTCATCGAAAATCCCACATTCACTCATCCTATCACCACCGTATATATACTCTTGTACTCGTACCGAACTTCAACCGTTGCATACTTGCGTTTCTCCAACAGGAAACTCCCAACCAGCCTGCCGTTCTAGAAAGTGTGTTCCTGATAGTCGTTTTTTTTTTTGTTCTGTTTCAGGTTGCAACAACACAGCCTGAATTTTGTACTCGTACGATATTCGACCAAAGGAGTAGAAATCTGTAAATAAACACCCTTGCGACTATTTCCTCTTGTACAGCTCTTCATACAGCGACCCGTCCTCTCCCCCTGGACTTGCTCACGAAATTCTGTTACTATAACTAGTCCCTTCAGCCTCATTTTTCCGAGCTTGAACTTTGACTTTTTCCACGCGTAACAATGGGCGGGAGTGCACGTACCAGGGTACGAGTACCGGTACGGGGCTTGCTGAGATGAGACTACTTGCCATACTGTGCCAGATGGGCGTGTTCTACTGGCTGTTTGAGAGCAACCAAAGTTGGTTTTTCTACACGGCTACCGTTGCCGACAACAGGTAGAAGCACCGAACCTGCCCGGCTAAAGTAGTAGAAGCAAGGTCACGTCATACAGACACGTCTGAGGATGTGCCAATTTACACTCAGTGAGGTGAGATGTGCGACACAGACAAGAGAGAAGGCTTTGTGTAACTTACACAAGCTCACCGTCCATTATCGTACGAGTACATATACGGCTATTTTGTCTATCCTAGACAGGCTGCCCCCATCCATCTCAGACAGACCTCCAAACGGGTAAGTTTGCTCATCTGTTTACGTCTGGCGTTTTCTAAATATAAACTCGAGCCGCATCTCCATCAAACTCTCTTTTCACCCAACATCTCTCAACCGTTCCACCTGGTCCCATCTCTGAACAAAACGACAGGAAAGAAAAAAAAATGACCCAAGCTGCAGCTGAACACGTGCTCGTCACCGGAGGAGCAGGATACATTGGCTCCCACACCGTCATCGCGCTGGTGGAGGCCGGACGAAAGCCCGTGATTGTGGACAATCTGGACAACTCGTGTGAGGAGGCTGTGCGCCGAATCGAGCAGATTGTGGGCGAGAAAATCCCGTTTTTCGAGGTCGACATTCGGGACACAAACGGCCTGGACGAGGTGTACAACCAGTACCCTACCATCACGTCTGTGCTACATTTTGCCGGTCTCAAGGCCGTGGGAGAGTCCGGTCAGATCCCCCTGGCCTACTACAACTGCAACGTGGCGGGGTCCATTAACCTGCTGCAGTGGTGCCACAAACACGGCATTTACAACTTTGTGTTTTCGTCTTCCGCCACCGTCTACGGAGATGTCACACGGTTCGAGGGCATGATTCCCATCCCTGAGGAATGCCCTACCGGCCCCACCAACGCCTACGGACGAACCAAGATGATGATCGAGGACGTTATCCGGGACCACGTGCGTGCCAACGCGCCCTGGAACGCCGCCATCTTGCGATACTTTAACCCCATGGGAGCTCACCCCTCGGGTCTGGTTGGAGAGGACCCTCTGGGCATCCCCAACAACCTGCTGCCCTACCTTGCCCAGGTGGCTGTGGGCCGACGAGAGAAGCTGTTTGTGTTTGGAGACGACTACCCTTCTCGAGACGGTACTCCCATCCGAGACTACATTCACGTGTGCGATCTTGCTGCCGGTCATGTGGCTGCCCTCGACAAGCTGGAGGCTGTGGACAAGGAGCGAAAGCAGCTGCCCGAAGACTCTCCCGAGCTCAAGCACGGCTTTTCGCGAGAATGGAACCTCGGAACCGGCCACGGATCTACTGTTCTCGAGGTTGTCAAGGCCTTCTCCGACGCCGTCGGCAAGGACTTGCCGTTTGAGATTGCTGGACGACGAGACGGAGACGTTCTCGATCTCACAGCCAAGCCCGGCCGGGCAAACAGCGAGCTCAGCTGGAAGGCCGAAAAGACTCTCGACGAGAGCTGTGCCGATCTGTGGAGATGGACTAGCGAGAACCCTTATGGTTACAAGAAGGATCGTCATGAGAAGTAACTGAACGACGAGAGTGAGGGATGGATGTGTGTGAGCAGCAGCCAACGGTATATAGAAGGTAGGTGGTTGTTTGTTCGTATTATCAATAATAATAAAAAAAATATGATATGATAATTTAAATGGATTTTCTATGTTTTCTAGCGTACAACTAACTAGCTTGACGAGTATCACTACCTCCCTGTCTCCACAACCAAAGAGCTTCAGTGGCGTATGCTGCAACGTTCATACGCTTATCATGAGTAGCCTCGGTGATGGACTCAATCACTCGGCCCTCATCAATCAGACCTCGAAGACCCATACCAATCTGTCTACCGTACTCCTTTTCCATCACCGTAGGGTTTCCAAGACGGTACAGAATTCGGCCCAGGGTTCGGATGGCAATACATCTCTGACCGGACACGGAGCTTCGAGCGAGTTGAGCCAGCTCAGGAATGGTGTATCCTGCCAGCTCGGGCTGTTCGCCATGATGATGCAGACCCAGGTTCATGGGTACGTTTCGAGACGTTTTGGGGGTGATAATGTTGCCCTTGAAATCGAAACGAATCTCCGATGGCAGCATTGAAGTAGGCAGAGGAGCGTCCGAAGTGTCCTGGATGATTTTGGCGGTCATTTCTCCGTCGGGACCTCTTTCCTCAACGACTCTGTGTCTCGCATCAGTCATCCAGGCCAGTTTGGACGGCTCCTTGGGCAAGTCAGGGAAGTACTTTTCATGCAATTTCTCCGTAAAGTCCTCGTCATCAATGGATAGAGGTTCTTCATTGTCTGCCGCACACGATGGAGGTTTAGGGAAATGCACTGCTGATTTGTGTGTATCTTGTTTTTCTCCCTTGTCCTCCTCGGGCTCGAATTTCACCTTTTTGGGCTTTTCGGAGCTGTCAAAGTCCATTTCCGAGGCGGTGGCGGTCTTCTTGGGTGTATCTGGGGTTTGGGTAGGTTTGTTGTCGTGTTCTTGATCTTCAACATCGTATTTGGACTTGTAATCGCTGGGCTTGACTTCTTTAGCTCCAAGAGATGATTCCAGGTCGTCTCCTAGGTTGTTCAAAGTGTTATGAGTGTCCTGTGTCGTAGTCTGTGTGTCCTGAGTCTCAATCTTGGGTTCCTCCTTGGGTTCCTCGACAACGTTGGGTTCATCCACCCCCTTATCCTTCTCTTCCCTCTCCTCGTCATCCTCCTGGGTCAAAGCCTTCGCCTTTGCCTTCATCTCCGGTCCCGGTTCCGGAACGTCCTCCTCCTTGATCTTGGCCCGCTTCATCAACGCCATGAGCACGTTCTCGTCCATGCTCTCCATAATCTCCTGTCTCTGGGCCTCAATTTCCTCGGGGCTCATCTTGGCCAGCTTAGACAAGTTCTCCAGATGAATTTCTTCTGCCTCCGTCAGTTTCTGGTCTGAAGGGTACTCGCTCTGGAACGCTCCGGCCACAGACGGTCTTGCGGGTGGAGGTTGAGAGGCGGCAGAAGGAGTAGGAGCAGGAGCAGGAGCAGGAGCGGGCTTGGGTTTCCGCTTCCATTCTCGTTTGAAGGCGCTGGGGGCCTTGGGCGGCATGGGCGGCATGGGCGCCGGCGTGTCGTCGATATCTCGTTCAATAATGTCTCCCACGTCCATTGTTGTGTTGTGTGGTTAATAATATGCCATTGTAGCAAATTATTTTGGCGATATGCCTTGGTATCAAACCTTGATCGATAGATGGTTTCCATGTTGGAGGGAGGTGCAAGTGGCGTAAAATTAGTTGGGAGATGACGTTAAACATTGGAGACAAGGAGGAGGGACAAATTGAGAAAAGGGGAAGTGAGGGACGCGGAAATGAGAGAAGAATGGAGGGGGGAAAAATGGAAGGGGGAAAAAACACTCTCGTTGATCGTCTCCTCTGTATCACAATGTATCGGATTCTTTGCGACCAATATTATTTCACACGGTTATATCAGACTGCTCCTACCATGTCCTGAGTTATCGTGGCTATCGTTCTGTACGTACTGTATCATAGGGCCATCTAAAAACAAGCTAATTTCGTGTCAATATAAGACAATAGACCGATAACGTGGACTATCGCACAGCATCTTACGCACACCTCCCAGCTTGCCGCAAAAGTCCACCTGACCCATCCCTCTCTCCTCTCTCCTCTCCCACATCAATCTGCCGCGTATATGTACAGCAACGTTACCACGGTGAGCAGAAAACAGAGAAAGAGACGACCATCGCATCTACACAGCCGCAACAGCGAAGTGGGCTGTTTTGAGGTGTCAGCGAGGCGCCGTGAGCACAAGACAAAAAGCCGAGGGTACACAAACACCTGGAGTCACACCACCAACGCGCACTTGCACCAACTTTTCAAGACCCCACGTTTTCCAGGGCCGTTCTCGGTAAAGTGTGCATTGCAGACGCATTCGAAAACTTTTGGATCTGGACGGGACACCGCAAACCGACATCTTTGACCCGTTTCATTTGTCACCCTCCACCGCCGTGACACTTGCCTGTGTCTAGGCCATGCAGAATCTCGAGCCTGGCGACGTTCCGGCGTTTCTGCCCGACGTGCCGGAATACACCGAACCTCAAGAACCGGAAAACGAGGCCTGGCGACCCAACTCCGCGCGGATTATCGGAGCAACCACTGCCGGTACGAGGGCGCTGGCCTCGCAGCTCTTCACCTTTTACATCCGAGTGCCCGTCAAGCTCTTTCGACCGACAAGAGTCGACTATCTGGCGCTTCCCCGAGCCCTGTCTCCAAACAGCGACAAGCCATGGAGTTTCCGAACACACAGCAGCCCAGCGCTGATTGCCAACGCGGTCAAACAGCACGGCTGGGGCTTCATTCCAAACCAACTGCTGCCTCCGTTAGTTGCAAACTCGGCCGTGGGCCTAGTGCTGTATTCTACTTACCTAGGGTGTCTTCCTCTGTTCAAATCACACGAAGACCGAACCCGAGAAGAAAAAGAAGACGAAGATCAACGACAACTACTGCTGCGTAAATCGTGGTACGACACAAAGGGAATCGACAGCTCTCACGTCAAGTATGTCATTGACGAGCTCATGCCCCATAGATACACCTTCAAACAGACGTTTCTGGCCGGAGCCGTGGCCGGAGCTGCCCAGGCAGTAGCTGCCGCGCCAATTGATGCAATCTACAGACGATCGTCGATTGCCGAGGTGCTGAAAACCAAAGAACTGCCGTCCATGTGGTCGTATGGCATGGAAAAGCTGCGTCAAACGGGCGCTCCGGGTGTCTTTGCAGGTTTCACACTTTCGGTGGTCAAGGAAAGTCTGGGTTTTGGAGTCTTTTTCGGCACGTTTGAAATGGTCAAGGGATCGTGGTATCGACACTATGCCACTTGGCTGTACGCAGACCGTCTCAAGGATCATCCTACGGGTTTCGATGAGAACGGTAAAAGTGTAGTCAACAAGGTCCTGGCTCCCTTCAGCATTTTGGTTGCTGGAGCAGCCGCTACTATTTCTTTGCATTTCGTGCAGTTTCCTCTTCAAAAGCTGCAAAACATCTACTTGACGCGTTTGGATACCCAGGATCTGATAGATGCTCGAAAACAGCTGGAGGCCAACCGTTCAAAGGCGCAACGGTCGCAAAACAAACTGGGAGAACGAATAAAACACCAAGCCAATCCGGGTTCTCCGTTTCAAAGCACGTTTTTGTGCTACGAACGACGTATTCACCATAGAAACCCTCTGTTTGTAGAGTTGTCGGAAACCCTGGAGGAGACCCTACCTCGAACACATTCCCTTCTGGTCAAGTTTGGCAAGGGATGGAGCAAAACGGTCAACTTTTCAATCAGATGTTTCACCACCTTCAGATACAGAATCATGCCCGGTATCCATCTCTACTACCGGGCCTATGTTGAGACTCTGCATACAGCCAACAATATCCGAAAGGGTCTCCGGTTGAGTTGGCCGCGATACTTGTATCATGGCTGTGGGTGGACGACGCTGAGTGCATTACCGTCCACGTCCATTGGTTTGTTTGTGTTTGAAATTATGAGAATTCGGTTTGGCCAAGAAGACGATCCTCCCGTCCGAGTGTTTGAGGATTAGAGCATAGACTACTACAATAGCATTAGATTTTATACATATAGCATAATAATAATTATAGAACTAGACAAAAGGACAATAAAGGGAGAAGGAATAGTGCTAACAGACTAGCCTATCTGTGGACTTCCTTTCGACTTGTAGAAAGTTCTTGAGACTGGTTTTGATTGCAATCAGACTCTTCTCTCTCTTGTTGTTATGGTCCTGTTCCTCATTAACGGCGGCTTGGAGTTCTTGCACTTCTCTTGTCAGTTGCAACACTTGATCGATTTCTGGTTCTTTCTCGACAGCAAACATTCCCACATTATCGTCATCGGGAAAGTTGCGGGCCATGTCTGCGTAGTACTGGGATGTCGATTCCTGTTGTTTGAAGAGCTCCAGGATCATCGCGTCCACGTCTAGTAGTTTGTTTATCATGGTGGTAGTCAGTAGAAGTAGGGTGTCTGTTGTGTTGTCTAACAGCTATACCGGTACATGTTATCAAGTACAGCCCTAACATGATGGCTCGAATTGATGGCTCGAGAAAAGTGTTGTTCGAAATGATAAGTCGAGCTGAGTTGACCAGTCGAATGGACCAGTCAAAAATGATCACTAAAATTGACCAGTACAAGTGTACAGTGCATCTCTGCAAACGATCGATCGAATCGACTACTCAAATACGATCACTCGAAGAGACTTCATGAATTCAAAAATGCCTACTAAAACATCATGAAATCAAAATGCCTACTAAAACACCACCACGACCCCCGCACTCCTATATAAATGGTTAATTACGTACACTAAGAGATTGACTTTTTGCACCAAAATCCGTACACTAACAGTTGATCTTCTGGTAAGCCTCCCAGCCGGCCTTCTGGTACCGCTTGGCCTCGGCCACCGCGTCTCGGTTGTTTCCGTACAGTCCTCGGCCCACAATGATGATATCTGTTCCGGTGGAAATCACGTCCTCCACAGTTCGGTACTGCTGTCCGAGAGCGTCTCCCTTGTCGTCGAGACCCACGCCGGGGGTCAGGATCAGCCAGTCCTCCGAATCACCCTTGGGTCGGTTCTGGGCAATGAACCCCACCACAAACTCGGGGTCAGATCGTGCCAGCTCAATGGTCTGTTTGGAGTACTCCCCGGTGGCCAGAGAGCCCTTGCACGACAGCTCGGCCAGCATGAGCAGACCTCGGGCGAGTTTCTCGTTGGGCGAGGGAACCAGAAACTCCTTGTATTCGGAAGTCTCGTAGTACGAAACGTCCTCCTTCTTCTGTTCAGAAACAGTTTCTTCGGCACCTGCTCGAAGACCAGCAATGATTCCGGTACCGGGGACTCCGTGGGCGTTGGTGATGTGCGACCACTCGGCGATTCGGTAGATGCCGTTCTTGTACTGGTGCTTGACGGTGTTTCCAATGTCGGCAAACTTTCGGTCCTCAAACAGGAAAAAGCCGTGCTTGAGAGCCAGCTCCCGCAGCGGCAGCACCGTGCCGGCGTAGGAAAAGTCGTCGATGATGTCAATGTGGGTCTTGATCATGCACACGTAGGGTCCGACCTTATCGGCTAGGTCAAGAAGCTCCTTGGACGTGGTGACATCGAGAGAAGCGCACAGGTTTGATTTCTTGGCGGCCACGAGCCGGAGCACTCGGGCGGCAAAGGCGGACTTGTGAACGTTGGCTCGCGCTTCGTAGGACGGCATTGTTAGGACTTTGAGATGGCGATGATTGAGATTTTTATACATTTTGGAAAATAAATTTCCCCTCCTGCAGCTAAACCTTGTTTTTTGAAGTGAGTATGGGGGCGGTTAAATTTCTCCCAACCCAACTAATTTAGGTGGGTTGTAGGTGCCAAGTTAGTTGGAAATCAGTTGACGACAGGGATGCTCGGCATGGCACGTACTAGTGATTATCGACTAATGGCGTCAGCTGATCCCCCCGCCAAATTAGACAGGACTCGAGCGGCTCTCTCCGCATCAGCCTTGCCTACAAAAATATGGTCGTGATGGAACCCGGCTATGACATTGCAGCTGATGTTGTGATGGGCAAGCTGGGCAGAAAAGGCAGCCGTCAGACCAACAGCTTCCAAAGAAGAATGGACCGTCAAAGTGATCCAACAACACTCGTAATTCGAGTCGTACTCCAACGGAGGCAGAGACGAGTCCGAAATGTACTCGTCTACTTTCTCTTTGGGCACAACGACCGTCAGCCCCTCCGCTTCACGTACGGTAGCGACAGACGCAGGCAACAGTCCATGGATAGCAGCATAAGTCGAATCTGGCCATTGTTCGGCGCCCGTTTTCGGCGCTAGCTGAATGTTGCAGAAAAAATAGGTGCCTTCGTTGACCACTGGTTTGGCTGATTTCAACAGAGTATCAAGTTTTGTTTCCCCAAGCATTTTGGTTTCGGTTTTGATTTAGCTATTACGGGCGCTTATATTGTTGTGGTGTTGCAAGATACGCAACTTTATATTGAGGTGCATGGAAACTTTTCACGCCTGAGGGAAGACACCTTTTGAGGCACAAAAAAAAAAAGAGGCACAAAAAAAAAAAGAGGCACGTTTGTGGTAGGCAAAAAAGAACTCCGATACGGGGAATCGAACCCCGGTCTCCACGGTTCTCAACATGAGAGCGTGATGTGATAGCCCCTACACTATATCGGATTGGTGATTCGGGGTGTTTTTTGGCTATAAGAGGGAGAAAAAAGGAAAATGAAAATTTTGAAAAAACGTGAATATCTCGCGCCACAGAGGAGATGACAGGAAGATAGTAAAATGAGCCGGTTTGTCCAGGTCTTATTCATTGAATAAGTACTTGAACGGGAATTTTTGGGCAAGACTGCAACTTTTGAACAGATGCTTTCGTGTCTATCAATAGGGCCATATTGGGGCTAGTAGTGGGGACACTGGGGAATAATAGAGGACAATTGTGGGTTGGTATCGTACGAGCAACTGTTACAGGGTTGGCAGAGAAGTTTCAGCCTCACAAGGGGATTTGTCAGTTTGATGTGGAACAGATGACAGTAAAGAGAGAAAAGCGGAAGGCTTGAAAAATGAGCAATCTGTCGTCATAAAGAACATAGATAGACACCGCTGTTTACCCTTTGCCTATCGTCTCTACTGTCTCCATTTTTTTGATCATCTGACATGTACCATTTCTCATCTCTTCTCACCCCCCAAGGAAATTTCCTAAAAGGTCATTCTTAGAACCTCTTTTTCTACCCCTGTGTGTATCAGCCTCATTTGTCTGTCCTTGTTGTTACCACGATAAGGTTTGTGGTTCATTGCCTCGTGCATGAAATATGCACCTGTGAAGCTGAATAACGGGATGTGGAAATGTATTCAAGAGCCCCAAGGCTATATAATGGGTTGGTTTTGGTGGCTTTGGCGGTTTCCCTATATACAACACTTTCATATCCACCAACTCACCACACACACAATGTTTTGCGCAGGCGCAGTTTCCAAACTCCCGAGGTTCTTCATCGTCCTCTTCCTCATCATCAACATCTTCATTGTCATTTTCGTCTTCATGGGATGTGTCAATAAAGCAGCTTCGTTTTCCGACGTGTATCTGGTCGAATACTCGTATAATCAAAAGTCTGTTTTTTTCGACGCCATCAAACAGTCGTTCCAGAGTTCCAACTCCACGGACCTGGCCTATCTCAAAGCCCGCTCTGGGTTCTTTGGAGCTTGTGCGACAGTCAAAAACACTACCGAGTGCGTTTCTAGAGGCAATTTGACTGCTCTGGAAACCATGTTCCCCAGCCTCAGTATCACCCAGAAGGGCACTAACTCCACAGCTCTGGGTCTCGTCCAGCTAGCTACCCAGTTCACAGGCGACATTGTCCATCCTGGTCTGCCCGTGGTGACTCTGGTTTTGGACTCTCTGGTGTTTGTTTTCGTGCTCTGGAGCATCTTTGCCTTCCTTCCGGGCTCCAAACAGGCTGGCGTACTCATGATGTGGACTGCGGTATGCGCCTTTCTCACCTGGAGCGTGTGCACTATTTGGTTCCACGTTTCTACTCTTGTGGGCACCATTTTCACCGAAAGCTCGAGCGCCGGAGCCGTCACGTCTTCGGTTGGCGGACGCATCAAGGGCATGATTTGGGCGGCGTTTGCCTTCCAGCTCTTGATCGGTCTGTTGGCTGTCTGGACCACCCATAAGTCGTCTATTCAGCAGGCCAAGAAGGAGGCCGATTACGAAGCTAGAGAGTATGCTGTTAAGGGGTGAAGGGGGGCATCGTCAAGAAAGCGAACAAAACACGACTGTGAAAATATATAATACAATAACTCATAAACTTTTCCATGAGCAGGGTTGCGCGCAGTTATTGTAGACAGTGATGCACTTGTACAGTAGCTGGTCGGTGATGGCTGAACCCGTACTGTACTATACAGTAGCTGGTCGGTGATGGCTGAACCCGTACTGTACTATACAGTAGCTGGTCGGTGACAGAGTTCACAAGCTCACTCTATCTCCTCCTGTTGTGCGCAACGTTGCGTTCCCCACCTCGCAAAGCAATGCACCGATAAGCAAAAAGATTAAAGTGGAAAATGAAAATTCAAAAAAAAAAAAGTAAGACATGCAAAGGAAAAGCCGTAAAGAGTTGTCAGGGTATGCTCATGAAAAGGACAAGTTGGATATGCTATTACTGGACCCGCTAACGATGGCCCGGGCCCCAAAAAGACGAGCGTCCGCACTATCCTGCCGAGGCTGTGGATACGGTATTTATAGGAAAAAAGGAGGTGTTTGAGTACGGTCTTTTAGGGTCTCTTGGGGGTCTTTTGGGGCTGACGAAATTAAGAAATATCGTGGACATCGCGGAGCTCAATATCTTAATAATGAATACAATAATTAGAGACAAAATTGAAGGTGGTCTTGAACCTTGCTACAGTACAAGCAATTACCGGAAAAAACACAGGCACAGTGGTCATCGCATTTGCGGCATGTGGGACGCTAAAGGTGTGTGTTGCATTGCGGGTTTTTCCAGAAACGGCGGTGTCATCAGTACGGGTAGTGTTGTGCTATCGGCTATCTAATTACGATACTTCTGCCTATTGCATCTGTCATTCTTCTCTCATTCTCGACTCTCATTTGCTGATTTAAATTTGAGAAAGAGAGGAAAGAGAGGAAAGAGAGGAAAGAGAGGAAAGAGAGAAAAGAGAGGAAAGAGAGGAAAGAGAGAGAGAGAGAGGAAGGGATAAACGTGAGGGTAGGAATATAAGGGTTAGATAGGGTCTAGATGCGGGGTATAGCGGCTAGAAATGTGTACACAGAGGACTCCCCCTTGAGTCCCCTACTGTGTCGTTCTCACTCGTAATTTCGTCCCTTTTCCTCTCTAGCTCGGCTCCTGCACATTTAGCGCACCCTGACTTACCGACGATAATGACATGTGCTGTACAGTACTCGTACAGTATCGAACTGGTACAAAAGTGGCGCTATGAAAACAGCGCTAAAATGGGAGCCGCAGTTCAATATCCACTTATCCCAACTATACCCCTTCTCCACTATTTCTCCTGCCCTTGGCACTACTATCGTAGCTTGCGTGTGTACGCGTATCGTGGTGTAAGTTTGAGCAGCGTTTGGGACGATACCAGTAGCTAAAATACAGCCAAGAGTAAAAGGGTATCACTCTCTCACACATACAACCACAACACAGTGCAATGGCCGACTTTGGAGACGCGGATCTCGACGGTGATCTATCGTTGGGGTTCTCCTCGCGCACAGAACAGCCCCGAGAAGAGAAAAAGACGCTGGACGAGGAGCCAGACGGAGACCTTGCTAGTATGCGATTCGACATGGATGAGATGCAGGAGGAGGAAGAAGAGAAGGAGGAGAAAGAGGAGAAAGAGGAGAAAGAGGACACGGAGTCGGGAGACATTTACTCGCAAATCAACGCCTCGACTGCCACAATCACCGGACCTACAGGTCCTCCAGTACAAAAACATGTGCCTCAGAGTACTGTCGCTTCTCCTGTTGGTCCTCAAGTGACCAGTCCCCGACGAGGTATCCGACCCATCTTGCCTATCAGCACCGATTACATTGAAGAGTCACCACGACGACCGAGTCGTGAGGACACGTTGACAACGCCTACAGAAGCCAACAGGTTGTCCTTCGGTTCTGCTTCTCATACACGCTCCCAGTCTACACACTCGAACGCCTCAACGGGAGCAGGAGACCAGTCTATGACGTTTGAAGAGGAGTTTATCCAGCGAGAGGGCCAGATGCCGTTCACGCAACTCAGTGAAAAGGAGATCCATCAGACGCAGCCGCACGAGAAAAAGGTGTCGCACCACGTGCGTGGACCCTCGGACGCCACCACCGACAGCAGCAGAAGCGAAACCAGCGAGGACGAGGACGACGCCGACGAGGGAGAGTGGCAGGACATGCTGACGGTGGCGTCGTATGACGTGTACGACGACAAGGGCAATGTGGTGGTCAAAAATAAGGATAATCTAGAAGTGGAGGAAATTGATCCCACCGCCCGAAGTGGATACACTCGAGTCACTCGAGACGAGGACGCAAAGAGTATCAATTCCATGGACGAAAACACGTCGTATTTGTTTGACGATGACGAAATGGCTCGAAACCCGCTGTCTCAGATGCAGGCCACCAAGGGTCTTCTAACAGACGCTCAGCGTATTGGATACGTGGGACTGTGCAAACTCATGCTCATTGAGATGGCTCGGGAGTTGGCAGCTCTCAAGGGCTCGAAAAAGATTGGACGAGGGCTCAGTGACGCCCAGGGGTCCATGGCCATGTGGTCTCAGAAGATGATGTTTCGTCTGTATTCCCATATGGAGTTGAGTCCTGAGGAGCAGATTATGATTGAGCAGCTGTACAGCCACGGAGTGGAGCCTCGTGATATCACCCCCAGTCTGATTGGAGTCAAGCGGGTCAAGAATCCGCTGAATGAGGAAAACCAGGCCGAGATGGAGGCCGAGGAGGAGGAAAAGAAGGCCGAAGAGGAGGAAAAGAAGGCCACAGAGAAGGAGGGTGGTAAAGATAAGGAGGTGGATGGGGAAGAAGGAGAGACCAATGGAACAATGGATGATGGAGCTACTGAGGCTAACGTTGAGTTGGATGGAAAGCTTGGAAAATCTTCGTTTGACGGAAAATCTCCATTTGACGATCCTATCTCCGACAGGAAACCCTCACTCGACGGCTCAATTCCCGACATCAACGAAGATACCACCAAGGTCAAGATTGGTGGAGCCGAGGTTGTGGAGGAAACGGAGGAGGGAGATCTGGCTCGAGTGGAGACCCAGGTAGGAGTTGAGGACAAGAAGACTGATGGAGGAGAATTGTCTTCCATTTCGTCGTCTTCTCGACCGTCGTCTACTTACTCTGATGAGTATGACGACCGAGTGTACGCTCCCGAGGAGCTGGAGGACAAGAAGATGCTGACGATTGACATTCGATGGACATTGCTGTGCGATCTGTTTCTTGTTCTTGTGGCCGATTCGGTGTACGATTCTCGAAGTCGAACCCTCATGCAAAAGGTCGGAGAGGAGATGGGAGTTACGTGGCTGGAAATGGCTCAGTTCGAGCAGCGGGTCACAGACGCTCTGGAAATGGAGGAGAACACCCAGCAGACATGGGACGAGCGGGATATCATGAAAACGCGCAAGAAGAAGAATCTGCGCAAAAAGTACATGTACGTTGGTCTCGCTACCCTTGGAGGAGGTCTGGTGGTGGGTCTGTCAGCTGGATTGCTTGCTCCGGTGATTGGAGCAGGTTTGGCGGCCGGTTTCACCACCATTGGAATCACCGGAACCAGTGCCTTCCTTGGAGGTATTGGAGGAGCTGCTGTGGTTACTACAGCTGGAACAGCTCTGGGAGCTCGTGTGGGCTCTGCCAGTATGATGCGTCGTATGGGCAGTGTCAAGACGTTTGAATTCAAGCCGTTGCACAACCAGAAACGGCTTAATTTGATCATTACCATTTCCGGATGGATGTTGGGCAAGGAGGATGATGTGCGTCTTCCGTTTTCTACCGTGGATCCCATTATGGGTGATCTGTTGTCGGTGCTGTGGGAGCCTGAAATGCTGCAGAGTATGGGTCAGACCATCAACATTCTGGCCACGGAGGTGCTAGCCAACTCCATTCAGCAGGTTCTCGGAGCCACTGTTCTGACAGCCCTCATGTCGTCCATTCAGCTGCCCATGATTCTCACCAAGCTGGGATATCTCGTCGACAATCCCTGGAACGTGTCTCTTGATCGAGCTTGGGCCACAGGATATGTTTTGGCCGACACATTGATTCAGCGGAATCTGGGAGTGCGACCTGCCACTCTGGTAGGTTTCTCTCTTGGAGCTCGAGTCATTTACTCGTGTCTGGTTGAGCTTGCTCGTCGAGGCGCCTACGGTCTTGTTCAGGACGTGTACATTTTTGGCGCCCCTGTGATTATCAAGAGCGACCAGCTTTGTTTGTGTCGAAGCATGGTTTCTGGGCGTTTCGTTAATGGCTACTCCCGAAAGGACTGGGTTCTTGGTTATCTTTTCCGAGCCACCAGTGGAGGTCTTGGAAGGGTTGGAGGTCTGACCAAACTCGAGTCTGTGGAAGGTATTGAGAACTACGATGCCACAGACCGAGTCGACGGTCACATGGCGTACCGAAAGGCCATGCCTCAGATGCTCAAGGATTTGGGCTGGGAGGTTTTGTCTGAGGACTTTGCCGAAATTGAAGATCCCGATCCGGAGAAGCACCGAGAGCGACAGCGAGAGCTGATCCAGGAGTTTGACATTGCTCGAAAGCAGATGGAGGCAGAGCTCAAGCTGCAGGAGGAGAAGGAGAGCAAGGAGAAGAAGAAGAAGGGCTTCTTTGGGTCGTGGAGCAAGAAGCAGCCCAAGAAGAAGTCGTGGTGGGATATGACGAGTAAGGTGGCCGAAGATGATATTAAGGAAGGTAACATTGCTCGTAAGGATGGAGAGGGAGAGGAAGGGGAGGAGGGAGAAGAAGGTGAAGGTGGAGCCACTGAGGGAGCTGCTGGAAAGGGCGATTCTACCAACCCTGAAGGTGGAGATAACACTCTGTTTGATCTGGATGCCATTCAGCGGGAGATTTTGCGGCTTGAAAACGATCCCAAGTTGGGAGCTGCTCGCAAAGGATCTGTTCCTGACGTGCCTATCACTGGACGGCCTCGATCTGGCACCAATGGATCTGTTTCTTCTCAAGCTACTACGTTTGTCGAGTACAACCCGTTCACGGATGGAAACACGGAGCAGATTGAAATGTCGTTTGAGCCGTTCCAGGACGATCACGACGACCGAGTAGGATCCATTGGCCAGAAGATTTCCGCTGGTATGGCTTCTGTCGCCTCTACAGCTTCTGCTGGAGCCGCAGCTGGAGCCTCAGCAGTAGCCAACTCCTTTTCTGGAAATGGAGATGCAGCAGCGTCAGCAGCGACGACTATTTCAGCTCCGTCTACTGCTGGAACCGCTGGACCTGTTGGGTCTGGCTCTGCTGGATCTTCTCGAACAGCTACTGCTCGTCCCTCTACTTCCACCGCTCCTCCTCCTCCCAACGACCACTTGGAACCCAAACCCGAATCTGATAGAACCAAGTCCAAGTCGCGATCTCCCACGCCCATGGAAGGCGAGATTGTCATGAGCTTCGATTGATATTTATAATAGACATGTGATGGTATGAGAGTGCCGTAGAGAGATAGAGAGATAGAGGTACTTTTTCTATTAAATGTATAAAGTATGAATGCAATTATATAATGGTGGAGATGGTCGGACATGTGTAAGTGAGTGTGTTTGGAGTGACTGTATCTATCGTGTTGGATGAGTGGGTGTAGTAGGTTGTGTAGATTTGCATGGCGTTGATGGCGTGGAATGTGTAGATTCGCTGCGCCCATCTACGCTGGTCTAAATCAAATCAACAGCAACACTCACGCCAACCTGTCTCACTCCTTTGACGCCAAAAACAGACAGATTATTGTACCAGCTGATGCAAGAGAAATGGGCGTTTTGCTGGGGGTTAAACTTGGGCTTGGGATGGCCTCTGATGAACTCTGTATTCTTGAGTCCACAAATGCAACAGACGGAATCCAGCTGTTTAGGAGCAGATTCCTCATTGGCGATCAAAAAGTCCGGCTGGAGAACAGGCAACTGCCTGTGATTTGTCATGGGGCCGATACTGGCACTGAGAGGTTTCCATACCCGTTCGATTTCTCGGGCGTCTCGGTCCGATTTCTTCATTAGGTCCGCGAAAGTCTTTGGGGACATTCCTTCGATTCCGTGCTCACACATGATTTTCAGTTTCCGCATTCGGCCCGCCATGACCCGAGCAGCCAGGTAGACCAGATCAATGTATCGTTCGATAAACTTTTTGGTGGTTGGGTGAGCGAGCACTCGCTTCCGGAGAGGGAAGGTCAGGGGTTGTAGTTGCTGCACCAGTTTGTTCATTACAGGCAGACAGTCTGCGTGGAGATATGTGAGCAATTGGTGTGGTGTAGAGATTTGTCTAAAGGGTGTGATATTGGCCGTTGAGTGTGTAGGTGGTGTGTGGAGTGGAGGGTTTGCTGTAGGGGCTTCAAACTCATCCCAGTCGAAAGTGTTTTGTTGGGCGTGTTTTTGTGTCTGTGTCGGTTTTTGCACCTGCGTCGGAACCGGTTTTTGTGTCTGTGTCTTCGTGTTGTACGATCTTCGGTCTCCTGGGCGAGCTCCTAGGATACCGTTCCAATCAGCAGACGATTTGGAGCCATGGTTCAGGTGCTGGCCAAACTTGATACTCTGGCCTGGACTTAGAGCACCCATGTCGTTGATGGAGTCCTGGATCGTCGGTTTCTTTTTCGTGGGCGACAGGTTCCCTGCCAACGAGTGGCCGCCCATTTGGGGCATGCTCTGGGGCTGCTGTTTAGGAGGTTCGGGCACAGCAATAGGGGCTGAGGGCACGGAGGGGGCAGAAGGGGCTTCCTCAAAGTCTCCAAATTCGTCGTCGTCGTCGTCATTTTGGGGCTGAGCTGTTTGTGTCGGAGGCGGTTGAGAGACGGGCGCAAACGGATCCCATGATAACAGATCCTGGCTCATGGTAACGATGTGTGTAGTGGTTTGTAGCTTGAAAGATTAACTTGTTTCATCCGTAAATTTAGCCTCGGAGATAATGTTTACCTTGATGCATGCGTTACTTTAGTCAGGGCCGAAGAGGGTGGTGTACTTTGGTGTGGGGGAGATGGGGAGGGCCGAGGGGAGGGGAGGGGAGGGGAGGGATAAGGGGAGTCAATTGAATTGATTTGGGGTTTCTCCGCGAGTGTAGCGGTTCCAGTTGGTGTTTTGAGGGGGGGTGTTTGAGAGTGTATTATTACTTGACAGTTGTTAGCTTTTGTCAACTACACGCGGCATTATGTTAACTATAAATAACGGAGAAAAGTGCACTGTAGGAACGGCAGATTGTGAGGTATCAATGTGGAATTTCTACTGGAGAGTTCCATATTCCCAAAGAACACGCTGTATCAGTTTTGGACAAATCCACCGATCTAAAGACGAGATTGATGGAGGGTAAAAACCGACTTGGTAGCGTAAACCTTATTTTAGAGGCGGCAATCGATGAGATGAGCGGAGTACGTACGATACTGCAGCGGTCGAGTGTACCGGTAGCTACGAGAACGAGTAGGCACTGCACGAAGGGAACAGATGGATGTGACGAGTAAATTTGGTTTGGTGTATCGAGTATACGAGCGGCTTTATGAATGGTTACTTGGATGATAGTGGACCGTGGTGTCAGATAGTGGTTATCTGACGTCCGTGGAGCTATCTGGTGGTACCGTACGTACGATAGTGACCATGCGCTGAATGTGGAGTATCGTAGTAAGGGCCATCTACAGGCAGGGTTAGGCAGGGTTACGACTACAAAATGAGGTAGTACGACAGGAATATCGTGATTTATACGACGAAGAGGACGTGTGTGTTTGATGATGGTGTGGTTGTTGTAGTGCTGTCATGAATTTGTCATGGAAGATGTGGCTGATGTTGGGCGGGTAATGTATACCTGTACCTGGTACCGGTATCTGGTAGCTACATACTGTTTCTTAAGGTGGAGCAAGGTACCAGGTACAGCATCGTACAGTATCGTACAATATTGTAAGGAAACAACAAGTGAAATATTACTCAACGGACTCTACAACTGCCACCCGACAACAACAATAAACCGCCCCAGCCACGTCAACACTTTCATCGCCACCTCTCCCCCCGCCATCTCCTTCCCAACTGTCTCTGCTCTGACTTCTCCACTCCGCACTGCATATCGTACTTAAGATACATGGAGCCAAACTCAGATTGAATCACCCTTGAGTCATGCGACTACTCATTTCGAGAACCGGTCTACTGCGACACGGGCGGGTGTGTACGCCCCGATGGACACAAAGTCGACTGCTGTCCACCCAGATTCTACACGCCGATCTCCTCTCTGATCGCCAGTCTCCCCACTACGTTCAGGAGTCCACTTCTCTGTCGTCCCTGGTGTGGGACAGACCTTTGGAAAACGTGCTCATTGTGAAGAAGCCATGGGACCACAATGTGCGTGAATCGCTAGTCCAGATGGCATCACATATCCAACGGCGGTACCCGAAAGTCAACATTCTCGTGGAAGAACACGTTGCTGATGAGGTTCAGAAACAGATTGGAGACGCTGGAGTGAAGACCATTCATACAGGGCCGGGCGAAGTGCTGCGAAACAAAACAGACCTGCTGGTGACGCTCGGAGGAGACGGAACCATTCTACACGCCACGTCAATGTTTGCATCTGGAGAAGTGCCTCCTGTTCTGTCCTTTTCTCTGGGCACTCTGGGCTTCCTGCTGCCGTTCGATTTCAAGGACTTCAAAACCGCCTTTGATATGGTCTATTCGTCGCAGGCGTCCGTCGTCAACAGAGGCCGTCTGGCGTGCCAGAAAATGTCCATCCGCAAAGAAATCACCCACCTGCCTACCCTGTCGCACATTGAACACAACTCAACACACGTCTACGGTAACCCGGACGACTACGACCTCAGTCCACTAACCTACGCCATGAACGACATCAACATCCACCGTGGTGCCGAGCCGCATCTCACCAAACTCGACATTCACGTGGACGGTGAGTTCATCACCCGAGCCATTGCCGACGGAGTCACTATCGCCACCCCCACAGGTTCCACGGCATACTCCCTGTCGTCAGGAGGCTCCATTGTCCATCCACGAGTCGCCTGCATTCTTCTGACTCCCATTTGTCCGCGATCCTTGTCTTTTAGACCGTTGATTTTCCCAGCAACGTCTAAAATCTGCATCACGGCTTCGTCCGAGTCCAGAGGAAGAGGCGCAGAGTTGTCGGTGGACGGAATCGCCAAGGGTCTGGTTCGTCCTAGCGACAAGATTCTGGTGGAGAGCGAAACCGGCCAAAACTCGGGCATCTGGTGCGTTGCAAAGACCGACAGAGACTGGGTCAGTGGTCTCAACGGCCTGCTGGGTTTCAACAGCAGTTTTGGTAAGGGAGGAGAATCTTCCAGTGAAGTTGCATAACTGAGAGTTGCACAAGTAAAACTAATTGGCCGTGAAAGGCTGTGTATATATATATATATTATCTATTTAACAAAAAAGTGCAGTGCGTACGAGTACACCGGTACACCTATGTGTGACTTGTAGACGTCCCCTTACAGCCTCCCCGTGGGTATATTACTCATAATCATTTATTGGACTTTTTACATAGACACTCCGCTGGCGGTTACATTCGCTCAACGGCAGTGAGGCCAAGAAGGACCATACCGTTGTACAGAACCTGTCGGGCGGAGGCGTAGAGTGCAAGTCGGGACTTGGCAAGAGCCTCCTCCTGGCCAGCGACCCACAAAACGTCGTAACAAGACGAAACCTGGTGGGCCAGCTTGAACAGGTAGGTGACGATGGTGGAGGGCTCCTGGGTCTTGCCAGCGTAGAGCACAACGTCGGGGAACATGGCAAGGGTTCGGATGAGGTCTTCGGCCATGGGCTCGGTCAGCAGAGAGAAGTCGGCGTTGGCCAGGCTCTCGTCAACCTCAATGCCGGACTTTCGCTGCACGGATCGCAGACGAGAGTGGGCGTACTGCAGGTAGGGGCCGGTGTCGCCCTCAAAGGACAGCATTCGGTCCCAGTCAAACTTGTAGTTGTTGACTCGCTTGGCAGACATGTCCTGGATCATGACGGACGAGATACCCACCAGGTCGGCAATCTCCTCGGGGTTCTCCACCTGCTTGTACTTGACCTCGTTCTTCTTCATGACGTTATGCATCGACTCCTTGACCTCCTCGAGAATGTTGGAGAGGAAGACCACGGTGCCCTTTCGGGTGGACATGCCCTGCACCAGGCCAAAGCTGACGTGCTGCAGTCGGTCGACCCAGTCAAAGCCGCACTCCTTGAGGATTCGGAAAAACTGCTGGCAATGCAGATCCTGCTGCGACGCAATCACGTAGATCATCTTGTCAAACTTGTACTTTTCCATTCGTGCAATGGCGCCTCCGACGTCTCGGGTGATGTACAGAGACGTTCCGTCCTTCTTCTCCACAATCACCTTGCCCAGCTTCTTGTTGAACTTGGTCAGATCAATCAGCTTGGCTCCTCGGTCCTCGTGAACCAGGCCCTTCTCCACAAACAGGTCCTTGGCCATCTTCATGAACTCCTCGGGCACCTGGGACTCGCCAGAGTACGAGTCGTAGTGGATGTTGAGTCGGGCGTAGGTGTCCTTGTATCGCTCAATCGACAGGTCTCGGAATCGCGACCACAGAGCCAGCGCGTGCTTGTCGCCGTCCTCCATCTTTCGGAAGTACTCTCGGGCCTTGTCGTCGGTGGCCGACGTCTCTTCTCCGGTGGCCTCCTTAGACGCCTCCTTTTCGGCCTCCATGTCCTTGTTGATTTGCACGTAGACCTCAAACAGGTGCTGGATGGGATCGGTGACCAGCTGCTCCTCGGAGCCGTATCGCTCAAAGCCCACGGCCAGCACACCAAACTGCTTGCCCCAGTCTCCGAGGTAGTTGAGTCGGATCACCTCCCAGCCCAGCTTCTCGTGCAGGTTGGAGAGGAAGCCTCCGATGATTGTGGATCGCAGATGGCCGGCGTGGAAGGGCTTGGCAATGTTGGGCGACGAGAACTCAATCACCACCTTCTTGCCCTTGCCAATGTCGGACGATCCGTAGTCGCCCTTTCGCTCCAGAATGTCCTTGATGACAATGTTGTACAGCAGCTTGGGGGAGAAGAAAAACTGCATGAAGGGGCCACTGGCCTTGACCTCCTTGAGGTAGTCGCCCAGAGGGAACTTGCCGGCCCACTCGGTGGCCAGCTCCTGAGGGTTGACGCCCTTGAGTCGCAGTCGAGGAACAGGGATAACAAGATCTCCCTTGTCGAGAGTAGAGGTCCACTCGAGAGCAGGGTAAATGAGCTCGGGATCAACGCCGGACAGAGTAGCAAGCTCCTTGGTGATGTAGGATCGGAACACGTCCAGGGTGTTGAGAGCAGGGTTGGAGCCGGGGAAGGGCTCGAACTTGGACACGCCGAGCTTTTCGAGCTTGGCGGTCAGCGAGTCCATGTCGGGGGCGGTAGAGGTGCTCATTTTCGCAGTTGTCGCACAAAGGGCTGTCTTTAGTGGTGTAAAGGTAGCTCGTTTGGAAGCGGTAGTGAACAAACGTCGGAGAGCCAACATCAATGCAGGCTTTTTAAATTTTCACATAACTATTCATGTCCCAAAAATTAGAGTGTGGAGTTTATGCAGAAAAAGTGAGAGCAGCGGCTGACCAACTGACGGATGGCACAGTATTAGAGATATACTGTATCGTACCAGTGGTTGAATGGTCGATTATGGTACAGATTTAGAGACGTCGATTTGTGTCCGTTTTTCGTCTCCTCTTAATCATGTGTTTCTACCATCTTGTAATTGTAGCTACCCGTCCTACCCTAAACGTTAGACGTTAGACTTGATCAGAGAGGATGAATGAGTCACCCGAGATACGCAGATAGGACTGAGGAGTCATAATGAGAGGCAAAATCAACGGTTTGCTTCTATGTTCATTCAACAGCAATTAGTCACGTTTTCAGTGTGCTGATCAAGACTCCTGAAATGCAACTCTAGTCATGTGACTGTTGCGCATGTCGATACGGTACGTACTGTACTCGTGCCCTAACCATGGTTACCTGATGGGGATGCACCAACGCGATACACGATACAATTGGAACGTAACGGTGAGGTGTATTAGCGAGTTATTTCAGAGCAACCCCAATTCTATCATCTTTTTGCGCCATCACTCGCCATATCAACTGAAATCAAGATACCAATTGGCAACCACCTGGATATCTTGAACTCTCTGCATCAAACGCTCAACAGCTCGTTGTTCTTCGAAAAAGTATTCGTGGCTGTCGCTGAAGAAATCCGTTTCTTCCATCTCCCTTTTCAACCGTTGTAGTTGTGTGACCAGTAGTTGGTACTGTTGGGCGATTTCAGTAGGTGTCATGTCAGGGTTAGTCAGGGTTAACTCTTTTCTGCCAGGGTTAGTCAAGGTTAACTAAGATGTTTCTTATCTTTTCCTCTCCCTCGTCCTTATATTTATACCCTCCAGATGTCCCTTTTCCATCTCAGCGAGCCCCAAAAGTTCACAACCAAACTCCACCACATTTGCTCTGTAATTACTGTGTTATTAAAATTAAAACCGTCTATTTAATCTCCTCCTCCGCCGCCGCCTCCATCTCCTCCTCCTCCACTTCCTCCTCCACTTCCTCCTCCACTTCCTCCTCCACTTCCTCCTCCATCTCCTCCTCCTGAATGGCCTCCTCCTGAATGGCCTCCTCCACCACTGTCTCCATGACCTCCAGGACCACAAGTGTCAACTCCAGACCCCCCTGCTGCCGCTCCACTCGTACTATGTGAGTTGCTATTCGACGTGCTGGTGTCTTTTCGGCTCTTTTTGAACTTGCTAAAGAACCCCCTATGTTCAGCCTGTCCGCCCACGGGATTGTAAGGCTGTGTCGAAGAACCATCATACGTCTTTGGAGGAGGACTCACATGAACCTGGTAAGCAGGAGGAAGATCGGGATCGCTCGTGCTGTTGGCATTCACGTTTGTGTTTGCGTTGGTACTCGTGTTTGTGGTCGTGCTGTTATGGTAGGGGTTGGCGTTGGCCGTGCCCGGAGTGTAGTAGATGCTGGTCTGGTTGTTCCCGGCAGTCTCACGCGTGCCATCGGGATGGTTCCACGAGTAGGTGGGTTGCATTTGCGCATTGAGATCCGCTTCGAGCCGTTGTTGTTGGGCTTCCCGGAGAATCTGTGCCTCTCGTTGTCTCATCTTCCTGGGTTTATTGCAGGCACAGTAGTAGACGGACACAATGGCGAGTACTACTGCTCCCACCACAAACCCCCACCAGTATCTTCCGACGGTGTGTGTTGGTTGGTACGAGTCCATGAGTGAGTGGGTGGTAGTTGGTGAGTATTGATGGTGAGTATCTGTGAATTGGCGCTGGTGAGCAGTTCTGAGTGTTGGCTATTGGTTGTTCACTCTACAGACACCCCTTATTATAAGCAGTTTCCAAGCTGATGGAATGCACGCCAAGGCCAATGCGGCTCATTACCGCCAATGCACCGCATCTACGGTGTCATGATCGGAGTAATGTCCAATATCGCTTGGCTTGCCTCGATTGGGATTTTCGGCGCATCAACTAGCGTAGATGTGTCTCAGACACCCCTGTGGTATCGTTTTTGCCTTTTGATTTGTCTGCTGGCCTGGTATTATCATAAATGCAGTCCCGGTACGAGCACGTTGATAATAACTTGTGTGGGGATAAGCTGTGTTTTACAGTTCAATTTAGAGTGAGCATCTTGCCAGCCGTACACTTCCGCACGTGGGACGTGTGTAAAGTGAGACGGAGTCCGCGTTTTACGAGTAGCTCACTAGAAAGGGTTTTTTGGTTAAATCAAAGAGTCACAAGGCAGAAACAAATGGAGCGGCTGAAATGGCCATACGGTGATCAAGACACCGAATATGAAGCCGCCCGTTTATAGTTACAGGTGCATGGACAGCTGACCTATTTAGTGCTGTTCCTGTGTCTATTATGCCGTGTTATGGTCTAAGGCATCTTAAGGAGTGTTCGGTGAGAGCATCGGTGTGGCTGTTGTTGATGTGTGAAATCCAGCTTTGACCCATCAACAAGTAGGTCTTTCTACAAACTCCATTACTGGCAGGGGGTTCCATATAATGGAATACCTCTGCTAACCTATGCCGTTAATATAGGTCTGTTGCTGCTACGTTATGCGGTTAATAGGTCGGTTAAAGGATAAGATGAATTGAGAGTTATGGAATCGGAAAAGTCGACTAGCACCGTCGCTTGCCACACTTTTTCCTTCGAGGCTTGCAGCACTTGGGCTTGCACTTCTTCATGTGGCAGAAGAAAAACTGGGGGTTCTCCTGGACCTCCTTGGCCTCCTCGTGGTAAACGTCATGGATGTACACGGGCAGGTTGGGGTCCTCGGCGTCGTGAACAATGGCATCTTCAGCACCGTTGTTGACGGGCAGGTCAATGGCTTCGTTGGCGGCAACGATAGTGGCGAGGAAGAGGACGGAAAGGTGTTTGAGGTTCATGTTTTGGGCGATGGACTGAGAATGGGATGGAGTCGAGCACCAGGTCTTATATGTCTTTTTTTTGCGCCGCGCGGCACTGTGAGTACCGGTCGACCTGTGTTGCATGCTGCCTTAGGCGTTGCCTCCGAAACTGTTACCGTTTGTTTGCACATTCCTCTTTTCCGTCCAGTTTCTTGAAAACCGCTCATGTCAGAAATAAGGCTCTTCATTTCCGACAAGGGAAAGAGCTAGTCTGTTAACTGAAGTTGTTTTATGCTCTTGAAACTACCAGTAGACGGTTAGGCAGGTGTTTACTGGGAGTAGTTGGGGATGCCGGTCACGGCCGTGCAACATCTAAACTACCTCGAATAGAGCACCTCGAACTCATACCGGCACTCGTATCGGAATCGTCTTGGGCCAAGATCGCCTCATGCTCATCATTCAAGCAAACACATACAAAGAACAATTAGCCGCGCTGTTTAAAGAGTATACAATTCCATGTCAGACTTGACTCAACGTTGCAACTTTTGAAAGAAGTTGTTTAGCTACTTACTGTATCTCCTGTCACTCTAACTAACTACCTGGTACTGTCACAGTCTACAGTAAATACGCACTACAACCAAACAACCTCTAGTATTGAACATACCGTACCACTCGTTTCACGGCCAGAATCGACTGAGCAAAACTCCACTTTCCATCTCCCTCGTATTCGTGTTCTTTGTCTTAGAAAAGCCGCTCCAGGTACCGATTGTGGTTGGTTACAGAAGTGTACCGTGAGCTGGTTCAATGTGTCGTCTTGGTGTTCCTCTCTTGTTATCATCTTCTCTCTTGTTCTCATCTTCTGTGTTTTTTACCTTCCCTACTGGTATCGTACAGTTCGCTGTTCGATTCCCGCTTACACCGTTACAAATTTCATCTATTGTTAATATCTACTTGATCATCTCATGGTGACAAGCTCCTCGGCAGAAGTGGGGTGGATGGCGACAACGTTGTCGAAGTCGGCCTTGGTGGCTCCCATTCGAACAGCAACGCCGAAACCCTGCAGAATCTCAGCAGAGCCGTCTCCAACAATATGGAGACCAACCACCTTCTCGTCCTTACCGGCACAAACCAGCTTGTAGGCGGTGGGGGCCTTCTCCTCGAGCATGGCGTAGTACATGGCGACAAACTTGGAAGTGTACACCTTGACGTTCTCCTCTCCGTACTGCTCCTTGGCAGCCTCCTCGGTGATTCCAATGGAACCAACCTCGGGGTGGGAGAAGACGGCAGAGGGGACATTGTCGTAGTCCTGCTTCTGGTCCTTGAACTCGGCGGGACCAAACAGTCGGTTGGACAGCTTTCGTCCAGCAGCAATGGCCATGGGGGTCAGCTCGACCTTGCCGCAAACATCTCCAAGAGAGTAAATGTTGTCAACGGAAGATCGCTGGAACTCGTCAACCTCAATGTGTCCTCGCTTGTTGACCTTAATGCCAAACTCCTTGAGGTTGAGGGTGTCCTGGAGAGGCTCTCGGCCAATGGTCCAGATGAGGGAGTCGAGGGTGATGGTGCTCTCCTTGCCGTCCTGCTCGTAGGTGACAAACAGCTCACCATTGTCCTTCTTCTCCACATTCTTGACACCAGAACCCTTGAGCAGGTTGATGCCCTCCTTGACGTAGTAGTCGGTGATGGTGTTCTGGACCATGGAGTCGAAGGCTCGCAGAACGGTCTGTCCTCGGCAGAAGACGGTGGTCTCCGAATTGAGGCCGTGGAAGACACCAGCCAGCTCAATACCAATGTAGCCTCCTCCAACAACGGCCACTCGCTTGGGCTGCTTCTCCAGAGCAAAGAATCCATCGGAATCGATACCGTGCTCGGCTCCGGGCACGTCAGGAAGACGGGGCTTGCCGCCGGTGGCGATCATAATCTTCTTGGCAGAGTAAAGCTTGGTCTCGCCCTGGTCGCTCTTGACCTGGACAACGGGGAAGTCGCTGCCCTCCTGCTTGGCCAGAGAGGCCCAGCCGAACACAAATTCAACACCCTCCTTTTCGAGGTTTCGCTCGTAGATGCCGTTGAGTCGCTTGACGTAGGCGTCTCGCTTGGCCTTGAATCCGGGCCAGTCAAAGTTGTCGGCGTACTTGGGGTCCACGTCCGGGAAGCCGTACTCCTTGGCCTGTCGGATTCGGCCAGCAAGGTCGGAGGCGTTCCACATGACCTTTTTGGGCACACATCCGACGTTGACGCAGGTGCCGCCGAGAGCCTTGCCCTCAATCAGCAGAGTCTTTGCGCCGTAGGATGCGGCTCGACGAGCAGAAGCAACGCCTCCAGAGCCTCCGCCGATAACCAGATAGTCGTAATGGGGGATAGAAGCCATTGTCTGTCGTGCGATGTTTGATAGTCGTGAGAGAGTGGGGTGAATTGTGGTGGTTTCTTGTGTGGGCAATTGAGCGGGGGGTTCAATTGCACTCAAGGGGAGATAGTAAAAAAGGGTTATCCAACAAGGGTCTTGTCAGGCACTCTTTATATATATCTTGCTGCAAAATGCAAATCGATCTGACTGGTGGGGAACTCTATTCCAAACCCTCATTACTAATTACACAGCAAACCAGTCTAGGCTGCGTCTTACAAATCAGCCACCGCCACAGTTGTGCATTGGGCATGCAACAACCTGCCGACCGGCCAGACGTGGGTCGTAGGTGAGTCGTTGTAGACGTTTCGAGCAGTACCTACTGCACTACTTACCACGTTGTGTTGCTCTTGGTTCCATTGTGTGTCTTTATTGTCTTTATTGCAGTGACTTGGAACTTCTCCCGGGTACAGTGTACAGTAGCTTAAAAGTGCAGGAACCAGATGCTACTTGAATAGCGTACAGCTGAGATACATAATTACCGTACACCTCTCAGATACAGTGCGGCTTGTGGCTTGTGGCTTGTGACTTGGCTGCGGCTTGACACACCTGCGGCTTGTCACAACAGCGATTGTCACAACCGCTTGTTGGCCACTACTTATACAGTTCTGTCATGGCGCCATCTTATTGGTATTAATGTACTGTACCCTTTGTCCTCTCCTGCTCACCGGAATTATAATTACTCTGCACCCACGCGCATTCTTCCTCACCTCTTCTTTTCCCTTGTCTCTGCCCCAAAGTTCGTCCTCGCAAAGCCCAAAACTCAACACCTCCAGTACAGCCTTGTGCCTTGTGTGGATCCCCTCATGCACCTTTCCCCAACTCTAACCGCCGATGCTTGAACGACGCAGCCTAGTGTCGAACCAGCAATCACTGTATCGTGCACTATACACTTATTCCATAGTGCTCTTCCTACAAGTACGATACTGTACGAGTACCTGGTACTTCCTACTACTCTTCCTACTGTACTGATCCTCCAGTACAGTAGGGCTCTTCCTGGTGCTTTTCATTCGTCCTTGAACGTGCTTACAGCCCGCACCGTATCCCATCTCAACAATTTGTACTGTAGGGGTCCATTTTCATTGCACATTCTGAATCTCCAGATCATTCTGATTCCATTGATATATTCGTCTACGAGTACTCCAGATGTCACCCAGCAGTTCATATTCAAGATCCACCCGTGTTACCAAGGTCTCGATCACTGCACGGATGTTCGGAGTTCAATTCCCACACTGGTATCAATTATCGTCCACCCAAAACTTAAAAACGTTATCATATCTCCAAAACTTGACCTATAGGTAAACCAACAACACCACCCGACTCAGGACATTACCACAAACATTTCTATACCATGAAACCCACACTTTGTTCATTTATTAACAAGTTTGCAAACAAATTTCAAACTCGTCAAGGTCTCGGAAACTCGTTTAAAACCTAAATTCGTTTAAGGTTCGTTTTACCCCATTGGTTTTAACCGGTCGTCATTTTACTATTAAAAGGCGGCAATCAGGTTGGATTTTGTACAGAAGATAAATATGGCTGTTATGAGTCTAGAAATCAACTTTCTGTTCCGATATCTTGAAAACCGCACAAGTTATACCCAGTCTAAGTTCCTAACAAACTTTCACATCAAAAATACGGAACAATTCTAAACGACAGTCATCCTCAACCATGGCAATTGGTAAATCTCCAACCGGCTGTGTTGTATACTAAATCTGCTTGTGTTATATTTCCCTCCAAAGTGTGCACTCACTCGAATTCGTCTACTGGCACTTGCTCTCTTCGCTATCTTAGTCAGCAACTCTAAATGCCAGTTCCACCATGACGCGCGCCATCATCACCACTTTGCACCTTGCACATTTCACATTTCAAACAACATGTCATCACCCCAAGACGTTTCGATGAGCGATATCAAGGACAAAGAGACGGATTCTGGCGTGAAGCCTGAGCAGACTGAATCGTCTGAAAAGCCCTCGGAAGGGGCTTCTGGAGAAGGCGAGTCGAAAACAGCTGAAGAAAAGGATCAGGCCAAGGAGGAAGGTACAAAGGAGGCATCTGGGACAGCCGGGGAAACACAAGGGGGATCGAGTAAACCGTCGGAAACAGGTGCAGCTGACGATGTGGATATGGAGGATGCCAACCCGGAGGAAAACGACATTGATATCGATTTCGAGCTGGAGGGCCCGGCTCAAGAGGACGAGAGTGCACAGATTCCCGGACCGGTTCCGGTGACTCGCAAGGACAAGACTCTGAGTGAGTTCCTTGAAAACATGAACGAGTGCGCTCCTATTATTCCTGATGCTGTGACGGACTACTATCTAGCCAAGTCTGGATTCCAGACCAACGACGTGCGTATCAAACGGCTTCTTGCGCTTGCCACGCAGAAATTCATCTCCGATCTGGCCTCGGACGCATACCAGCACTCGCGGATTCGGTCGTCATCTTCCGTCAGTTCGGCTTCCAATCCCCAGGCTCGTGCCAAGGCACTTGTGGCGGGTGTTGGAGGCGCCCAGGTCCAGAGCAACTCGTCGGGCCGGTCCAAGATTGTCCTGACTATGGAGGACTTGTCTTCGGCCAGTAGCGAGTACGGTCTCAACCTTAAGAGACCTGATTTCTACAGGTAGGAGGGTATTGAAGGGGTATAACGGAAAGGTATTTAGGCAATGTATAACATTATAGGTTGGCCCTTTGCGGGTGTTTTTTATTTTTGGATACAGCAACTAGTTGTTGCCTTGGCTGACTTTGGCTCTTCCTAAAAGTCATGTGCATTCCACACCACAGAGGTGGTACGGTCAGGCGCATCTCCATGCGGCCATTGTAACGTCAATGTGATGCAGGGGAGAGGGACTGGGGGGTCAGGTTGTGAGGTAGTTCCAAGAGATGAGATTGTATAAATACACGGAGACGTGTCTCTACTTGTCCAGACATCAGCTCAAGCATCTCTCTCTGCCTACTCGCTATTCATCTCTCTCAACATGCAGCTCAAGAACATTGCCCTTTTTGCCCTGGCCGGCTTTGCTGCCGCCAACGAAGCCGTCAAGGAGTCTGTGGACGACTCCCCCGTGTCCATGGACGATCTCAGTCCTGAAGAGGCCGCCTTCTTCATGGAGAAGCTCAAGGGCAAGTGTCCGCTCATGAACAAGGGCCAGGACTCGTGTCCCAAGCAGCAGTGTCCCAAGCAGCGTCAGCAGCAGTGCCCCGCCTGCCCCAAGCAGCAGAAGCAGCACTGTCCTAAGCAGCAGCAGCACACCAAGACTGTCACCAAGACTGTCCACGGCCAGGGCGCCGAGAAGACCCTCACCAAGACCGTCCACGGCCAGGGCTCCGAGAAGACTGTCACTTCCACTCAGGTCCAGTTCCAGACCCTCACCGAGACCCAGACCGTTCAGGGCGCTCCCCAGTACGTTACCCAGACCCAGACCGTTCAGGGACCCGCTCAGACCGAGACTCGATACGAGACCCAGTACCAGACCGAGTACCAGACCCAGTACCAAACCGAGTACCAGACTGAGTACGCGACCAAGACTGTCCAGGGAGCTCCCCAGTACATCACCGTCAGCGGAGCGCCCGAGTACATCACCAAGACGGTCCAGGGCCACAACAAGCACGTCACCAAGACGGTGCAGGCCCCTGCTCACACGGTCACCAAGACTGTCAAGGGTGCTCCCCAGATGGTCACGGTTCCTGAGTACGTTACTGTCACCGAGACTGTCACTGCTGGCGGCAAGCACCACTACCATCCCAAGAAGGATTGCAAGAACCGACACTGCCAGTAGGTGTTCAGCAGTGCCCAGGCTTAAATAACTCTCAAAACCAATGTGTAAGAAAAATTAAAAAAAATTATAAAAAATTATAAAAAAAATTAGAGCAAGATAAAAACAGACCAGGCCAGTCTAGAGAAAGAGTGTATTTCAATTGGAATCGATGGAACAACGTGTGGTGTAGTTTTGAAGGCAATTGGGCAAGCATTCGTAGAGTTGAGGAAATCGGGGTAGAAAAACAGAAGAGCGTAGCAAACGTTCCGGTCTAAGAAGTAGACAGGAAGAGTTGTTAAGGGGGTTATTGAACGGGTAGAAAAACGGTTTTGAAGTCCCCATTTCAGAAAATCGAAAAATTATGGAGTTGGATACTGTCTTCTTCGTCGTGGAATACTCATACATTACACAGGATATCAAAACGATGGCAAAACGTGGCCATGATTCCTGATAAACGGCAGCTTTTCAATTGCTGTTCTAATAACGATTGTACCTGTTCTACGGTCTAATTAAATGTCCATGTTAAATAAGAGACAAGGGTGGTCCATCCACTAGATTGTTGCCTCAACAGCAGAAAAACGTTGTATGTGACCGTGAGTAAATTTTTATACCGTCTTGTTTGTCAATACTTTCTCTATCTTTGGAGACTACTTTTGTGCCAGAAACTCGTTTCATGGGTCTTTACTACATGCCCCACTTGAGACAACCCGGGACGCATACTCATCAATACCGGTACACCCAAAACCACCATTGTTGGTGCTACACAGAGACTATATATACCGTTTAGATTGCACAGCTCTCCTCTACAAAATGCACTCTTCAGTTTTTCAAACAGTGCCCTGGAAACCAACATAACTGCTGTACTTGTATCTACCGCTGTAAATCCAAAAGCTAACAAAAGCTTAACTAAATGAGGGTAGTTGGAACAGAGAAAAGCATCGATAACTCATTAAACACATACATTACCAGAATCAGCCCGGTGAGGCTCAAGAACAAATGCACTCTTCACGTGTACCTCTTTACTCTACCATAGCTGTAATTTTTATATTTCCTTGCCCCTCTTGTCTACTGCCTCAGTTCATGCTCCTTGACGAAATAGAGACAAATGGTACTGATGGCACACATGGCGGTAGCGTAGAAAAAGACATCCTTGATGGCGAGATCATAACTAGCAATGATGGCTGGCTGGAACCGCACGGGAGCTTCTCGAATGGCCGTGACGGATTCCTTGACTGCTGCAATGGTCATTTCAATCAGACGAACCTGCTTGGGGGTCGGTTTGTCAACCAGAGCGTACAACTTGACCGGCAGCCACTTTGAAATGATGGCCTGGAAGATTGTAGAGGACAGAGAAACGCCGAGAGTCGAGCCCACGCCTCGGAACGCGTACTGGATGGAAGTTGCCGTGGCCTGTTCTTCATTGCTGACTGCGGAAATGAGAGCCAAAAGAGACACGGTCAACATGGCTGCGTAACCAGCTCCAGGAACAAACAGCATGGTGTATTGGAGCCATCCGGGAGTGTCGGCCGACAGGGGGATGAGAGCGAAGACTCCCATGGTGGTTAGGGCTCCAGCGCCAACGCCCAGGTTGTAGTATTTGCCGGTTTTTCGCATGTAGATGCCTGAGGCCATGGATCCAAAGGACACTCCGATGAAGTTTCCAACCAGTCGTGCTCCGGCCTTGGCGTCGGAGTCGCCGAGCACCGATTTGTACCATAGTGGAACATTGTACAGCATGGCAAACACGCCCATGGTCATAAACAAGTTGGTCAGCGAAGAAGCAAAAATTGTCTGTCGATACAACAGGCTGACGGGGATCACTGGGTTGTTGCATCGCAGTTCGTAGTTCCAGAAGACGATTCCAGAAACGATAGACACTGCCAGGGGAATGTAAATGATGGGTTCGGTCCATGCTGATTTGGTAGCGGAAGAAATGGCAAACAAGAGAAGAGACAGAGAGGTGACGAGAAGAGCGGAGCCCGCGAAATCAATAGCCTTGACTTTCTGCCACGTGGTTTCAACCGCGGTTTCCACAGGTTTCAAATGAGGCAGGTTTTCAGACTCGACCGATCCGTACAAAACAGAGGCATTTGCTCCAGCCAGAGGGTTGGCAGCATCCTCAGCTGAAGAAGACGACTCAGAGGCAGGGGTGGTCAGAGGCGAAACAGGAGTGGTCTCGTTGGGAGTCTCTGGGTCGTCCACCTTCTTGGCAGCGTTACTGTTGGTCATTCCAAACGCCACCAGTGTTCCTGAACAGATGATGAAGGGCACCTGGATGAGAAACACACCTCTCCATCCAATCCATTGCGACAGGACTCCTCCTAGAGCGCCTCCAATGGCTGCTCCGGAACCGTACGCAATGTTTCCGATGCCCTGGTAGATGCCTCTCTGTCGCAGGGGGATCAGATCACTGACTGCAATGGTGCTGACGGTCAGCAGTCCTCCGCCTCCAATACCCGCAATGACTCGTCCAACAATAAGAGGCATGAGCGAATAAGACAGGCCGCAAATGGTGCAGCCGATTCCAAAGCATGCGGATGACACCAGCAGCATGGCCTTTCGGCCGAAAATGTCGCTCAAACGGCCATAAAGAGGCTGGAAAGCGGCGCAACTAACCAGGTAGCCGGTAGCGATCCACGAGATACGAGACAGCTCATGGAGATCGGAGGCGATGGTGGCGTAGATGGAGGTGACGATGGTGGCGTCCAGCGCGCTGAGAAACACGCCCGTGTAGAGCGCAATGAGGGTTAGCAGCATGTCAAGTGTTGTGGGGGCGTCTGCTGCGTCGGCTGCTGCATCATGCTCTTATGAGGGCCCAGATAAGCCTTGGAGATATGTCAAGGTTTAATACAGTTGGGGGGGCGGAGAGCGGAGGAGGAGAGAGCGGAGTCCGCTGCACGCTGCACGTATCGAGAGGAGCGGAGATAGCGGAGATGGCGGTCGTCACGTGACAGGTACTCTCGTTTTGTGTCACACCACCGAGGTCACATGACCACCACCCCACCCCCAAAGTCGACTTTTCTACACACATCCGACTGGTCGCAGTATTACTCACTCCCGAAAATGGCAACTACAACCTAAACCAATAATGAGTAATGCAAATCCGAGAAAAAGAAGAGTACCAAACTTCTGTCCCAGTCACGTGATCGGCTCAAAAACAGCACCACCAGAACCGCCGCTTCTCCAGCTCTCTACACATACCCTCATTTTGCGTCCATCGCCCTCCAACAAAAAAATCTATAGCCCAGCCCCGTTCCTGCTTTTCTCAATCTTAGTCTCAGAAAAACAAGACTAAATTAAACATAGACTCGCGCTCCACAAACTCTAAAGACGAAAACAAAAAACTTACAAAACCGCGGAAAAAGCAACAACGAAATGACACAGAAAAAATACCATATCTACGATTCAGATGCGTTCCAGATACGCTCTACACTAATTGGTGCAGATACGTACCCTCTATCTGTGTTGGATAGTCTCGCTACAAGTACACTATCGTAGTGTAATGGCGGGTAAATGAACAAAATCATTATACACCTGCACAGTCTAACCCTCACCAAGGCATTTTATTTTCTCTCTCAATATATATATATACATAAGCTATGACAAGTAGGTGGCGGCGTAGGGGCTCACTCAAGCATGTTATAATGTATATGCTGCAGGAGCTTACTCCTGGCCGAAACCCACCGTCTCCTCCACGGCCATGGACAGCTTCTTGACCAGATCCTCGTAGTTCTTGTAGGGAGGCAGATCCACTCGGTTGAAACAGGTATGCGACTTGGGCAGATGCTGGGCCTCTCCGGCCTTCTCAATCGTGAACCGACGAGGTCCATCACTGCCCTGGAGATCCTTGAATCCGTTGACGGGGATTCGCGACGTTCCAGTGGTGAACTGCAACAGCCGCGACTTTTGCTCGCTGTCCCACGACCGAATGCACTGCCAGAACCACTTGATGACCTCATCCGACTCCGAGTAGCCCCGGTAGTCGGTGTGCTTCTTCCAGTCGTCGACATCAATGTCGGCGATACCTCCAATCAGCAGCTCCAGCTCCCGCTCGTCAAACACATTGACCAGCTCCTGGGGGATGAGCTCGTAGAATCCAGACACAAACGCCTGGAACTGCTCCTCCACCCGCTTGCTGATTCGCCATTCAGTCACCAGCTCCACGTACTCAATCTTGTTGTCGTTGGTCACCTCAATGTTGCGGCCGTTGGGCTTGAGGTCCTTGGTCACAATCTCGCCAAACTGGTCGTCTTCCACGCTGAAGGTCAGGTCCAGCACGTCCGTGATGTCGTTGTCCAGCGCCCACTCCAGGTTTCGGTGGTAGTCCGCGTCCACACCCTCCATATCCTCCAGCATCACCTTCTTCTTGAGAATCATCTTGTAAAAGGCGCCAATGAAGAAGGCGTCGAGGAATCGACGGTGGAAAATAGCCAGACCCACACATCGACCAATGAACTTGAAGTAGTTGAGATGCTCGGGGTTGATGCCACTGTGAGGGTTGATCTGCAGCGTGTAATTGTCGTGGGCAGAGTACTCAAACAGACAGTAGAAGGGGTTGAACATTTCGTGAGACAGCAAGAAGAAGAACTCTCGCGACACTCCTCCGTAATCCAGACCCTCCTCTCCGTCGAACTTGATCATCAGCCGCTTCTGCAGATCCTGTGGCGTCTGCCGCATAATCTCCTGATATGAATCTTCAAAAATGTGATCTCGTCGCACCTTGATGTGGCACTGGCCAGGCAGAATTCGTAGCGCAGGCTGCGACCGGAAGTAGATGAGCTTTCGTCTAAAGTCTCGCTTGTACTGCGGCACGCTCTGATCCAGCGACGACGGCAATCGGGGATCCTCCCATGTGGTCGTCTTGGTGTTGTGGTCCACAAAGTACACTCGTGCCGTGTTGGTGAGACGCATTTCCCAGCCACTGGGCAGGGGGCCCAGATGCGACACGGACATTTGCTGCACCGTGGTGTTGGTGCCTCCGGCGGCGTTGGTTCCGCCGTACATTCGAATGTACTGCTGTCGTCGCGGGTCCACCCATGTTGTGGTTCGAGTGTTATGGTCCACAAAGTAGGGTCGGCCCTCGGGTGTAAACCGCTGCTCCCAGCCCACGGGCAACTCGCCCAGAGCGGGAGTGGTGGCGCCCGACATGGTCATGGCCACCGCATCGGATGCATTGCGGGGCGTGCCTCCAGGAGAGGTGGCTGCACCGCCGGCGGCTGCAGCAGGCGCAGGCGCAGACGAGCCCGCCGTGGCACCTGAGCCTGTGCGGTTGTGACTGAGCGTGGGCGATTGGGCCCGCTCCTCGGGCAGCGTTCGGTTCTGGTGCCGCTGCCGCTCCAGGTTAGTGTTGTTCTGGCGGGCCTGGCGCGACTCGGACTCGTTCTGCGAGTTGGCGGGGCGCGTCCATGTGGTGCTGCGGTTGTTGTGGTCCACGTAGTACGTTCGGCCAAGGTTGTCCGTTCGCCGTTCCCAGCCGGTCGGCAGTCGTCCAAACTGGTCTTCGAACGACGAGAAGCCTCTGCTGTTGGCAGCAGGCCGTGCGGCAGTAGATGTGGCCGTGGCAGTGGGTCCTCCGGCGGGAGGAGGAGCCCCAGCAGGAGGAAGTCCGCCTCCTCCAAGTCCGGTGGTGGTTCCGGTGGCGGTGGCTCCCCCGTTGAGTCCGCTGGTGGAAGTGCTGTTAGTTGTGGCGGACGGGGTGGCGCTGTGCGAGGTGCTGCTGCTGCGCACGCTGGAGTTGTCGATGCTGAGAGACGAAACGTCGGGGAGGTTTGTTCGGGCTGCAGCAGAAACGGCGGCGGTAGAGGGGGCCGAGGATCCGGACGCAGAAGAGGCTCCGGTGGCCCGTCGGCCCGTGGTGTTGGTGCTGAGGTTGAGGATGATCTTGCCGTTGACGACGAGCGAGTCGTTGGCCTTGCGCAGGTCCTTGGTGATCATTTCGTCGCCGCCCTGGGCCAGGTTGAGCACGTCGCCCACTCGGATGTTGATGACTCCGAGGAAGCCCTGGTCCTTCTTTTTGAACTTTTTGTGGTCAAAGATTTGCACAACGATGATGGACGACGGAGTCACGTCCACGTCGAACGACTCGTTCCAGTAGGGGTTGAGTGTCTTTTTGATGACCGAAGTGGTGCGGGTCTGTCCGCCGTCCACTAGCACCACCGCAAACGGGTCGGGCAGTCGGAACACATCCCTTTTGTACAGTTGGTCGGCGGCAATGACTGTGTTAGTTGCGTTGGCGAGTAGAATGTCGGCTGAGCGGTATGTCCGTATGTCGCGCGCGAAATATCTCCCCGATCTCCGCAGACCAAGGGGCTATCTCCGAGCAGCGTTGGAGACTTGTATTTGTGTCACATTCTCCCCGCGACATTGTCCATGTCGTTGGCGGCGTTGTGCCACGTATATAAGCCGTCGTTTCGCCTCTTATTCAAGTCTCTCGGCCCCCCCTCCTCCTCCGCCATCTGTGTACGCCACCCAAAGCCACAAGCCCCATGGCGTGGGCTATCTCCGTCTAGTACTCACCCGTCAGACGCAGCTTGGTAGTCCTGGGCATGCCGGTATTCTATCGCTCTGGTGGTAGAGGATGATTGGAAACGAAAATGTGTGAGCTTTCTAGCCCTGGGTCGATAACTAGCTCAAGTGAGTGACACACAGTTTGAATGTTGTCTTGCTGCCTCGCCTCCCAATTTCAAAGTTACCCGGGGTAGAGGCATTAACGATTGGGATTGGGATGGAGGGGGGAAGGGAAGGGGTGTTACTGGGAGGGTGAAGGAAAAGGGGGTTGTGTTATTTGGGCCCGTGGCGGCTATTTCGCGAGTCTCTACCTCCGCTACCCTTGCCTCTTTTTGCTCTCAACCTCCCCAAACCGGCTCCATGCTCCTTCCCACCGAACCCCACCCACCTCCCACTGCTCCCTCTCTCTTTGATGGTAGCTTGAAACTTTAGTGGGACATAGTGAATCCATGACAAACTTTCAAGGCCACTTGGTTGAAATGGGCTGAGCAGCTGAACAAGGGTCTGTCAGAGAAAATATTATCGTCATGTGCCTCGGGGGCTCGGTCATATGCTGCTTCTTCCGCTTCGTCTGCTACGTCTGCTACTTCTGCTGCATCTGCCACACTTGGCTCTTTTTTTAGATGCGTACTTGTAGCTATTGCATCATAGCCCAGCTGCATCATCGGAAGCTACAGTCGAGGCCTTCCAAGACAACGGTGGGCCATAAATAGATGCATTGAGGCTGGCAGAAATGAGACACAAACGGATTCAACCCTTACCGGGAGGTTTAATATTTCCACATACAACCCCTCTCGAAAACGCTCGTCTTTTTTACCCCATCTTCAAGTCGCTCAATCTACACTCTGCGGCAATAGCCATATCCCTCATGGTTTGCTCAGTATACCTGTTTGAAGTGCTTTTGCTCCACTATCGTGCAGGTTGCGTGACCAAGTGCTGCGTCGCTGCGCCTTGCCGGCGGGTGGGTGCGATTGTGGGTTCGATTCGGGGTTGTGCGCATTTTCTCGTGCATTTCAGTGCGGCTCAAATTTCCACTTTTCAAGATCACTAATCGAAAAAGCAAAAATCATGTCATCTTTCTGAAAAACCATGCACTCCATAATATATATAACGGCCCTGTCCGGTGGAGTAAAAAACTACTACCAGTACCGTCAATGTTGCGGTTGCAGCGTGCTATTGCTACAGAGCATCATGGTTGCATCGTTGACGGTGTTGAACAAAATCGACTTTACAGATGATACCTTTTGTGGGAGTTGCAACATGGTAAGATGATGTCTCCAATCAACTCTACATGCCTCGATGGTGTCTCCAAACAACTCTACATGCTGCGATGGTGCCCCCAATCAACTCTACATGCCTCGATGATGCCGCAAGTGTTGCAAGAACCTCCAACACCTCTTGATACCCCCAACAATACCACTACAGTAGGTACACCCTTCAGCACAAGACTACAACTGTCGTTTTCTTCAATCAATAAATCAAAACTTATGCAAATAAATTATCCGACTCCAACCCTTCTCAAACGATATCGACCCGGTTGGCCCAGTCCTTGGACTTGGGGTGCTCGTAAGACGCTCGCGAGGCGGCGGGCTCGACTCCAGACAGAAACTCCACGCCGTTGGTGGACTGCTCCTCCAGCTCGTGGTCCTTGTGGATGGCATGCTCCAAGTTGACCTTGGGGCCCTTGAACCATTTTCGGGCATCGATCATGAACCAGCCAAATGCCAGCAGCATGGGGCCAAAGTAGACAACAACTGTCCAGTTCATGCTATCGAGATCGAGGTTCTCGCCTCGGAACTGAGGGAAACACAGAATGGGGGTCATGAGAGCAACGTAGCACACAGACAGAATGCCGCAGGGACGCGACCACTTGCCCAGGTTCCAGGGACCGGGCTTGAACTTATCAGACGACCAAAAGACCTTGATTCCAATGGGCATGGTGAAAGCGACGTAACCGGAAATGGCTCCGACAGAGAAAATGGCTCCAATGGCAGTTTCTCCAGCAAACATCAGGAGCAACAAAAGCTGGCCAATGGTCCAGTTGAACCACACGGCGTTGACGGGAGTCTGAGTGTAGGGGTTGACCTGAGACCAAATGTGGGACAGAGGGTAGCATCCGTCTCGAGAGTAGGCAAAGGCGACTCGAGAAGCAGCAACCATGCAGGCCTGTCCCATGAAGAAGCCTGAGACGATGGTCAGAGCGGTGATGGTGGTGACAAAGCGAGGAGTGAGACATTGCTGCAGGTAGGTGACAAAGGGCTGTCCCAGTTCGTCGGTGGTGACTCCTGCAACGTCTCGAACGGTGTATGCAATGGCGATTTGGAACGCCCATCCCATGAGTCCTCCGACTCCGGCAGTCATGACGATGGCTCGAGGAGCGGCGACGGAGGCGTTGGAGCATTCCTCAGCAAGATGGAATGGAGAGTCGTATCCAGACATTGTCCAGATGATCGAAATGAAGGACATGAGCACGGCGATTCCGTTGGGCCAGTCGGTTTGGTTGTCAATGAACGACCACACCTCGTGGCTGTTGTTGAATTTGTGTCCGTCTTCTCCGGGCTGAACTCCTCCAATGATCATAAATAGCACCACAAACAAACAGAGGGTGTTCATCATCGTGCCAGCCGAGTTGAACCGGGCAATGAACCGGGTGGGCATGGAGGAGATGATACCGTGGGCAAACATGATGCCCAGAGTGAGCAGGTACACGTGCCATGTTTCGGCGGTGTAAGAGGGGTCATGCAGGGTCTTGAGAGCCAGAATCATGGAGGCAGTAGAGTAGTTGACGGAGGGGGCAGCAGTCACCTGACACAGCCAGTTGGACCATCCTGTAAGCCACGACATCAGAGGACCCCATCTAGGAGGAGCCAAAACGGCTGCGGCATAGTACAGACCTCCAGAGGTGGGCATTGAAGAACACAGCTCCGCCATGCTCATGGCGACAGATTGAACGCCCACCATGGCAATGAGCCATCCCCAGGTCATTCCGGCGGTTCCGGCGTATCCCAGACCGTAAAAAAGAGTAGATGCAATAGAAGGCAAGAGTCCGAGGACGGAAAAAGAAACGGCAAAAGTGGACCATAGGCCGAATTCTCGTTTGAATTCTTCCTTGTAGCCAAGGGCTTCCAAATGTGCTTGGTCTGCGTCCATTGTGTTTTTTGTGTGATGGTGTTGTTTGGTTTTTTTCACTCTGGCGAAAACAGACTATATATATCCAACGAGGTTAGACAGCTGGACACAGAGCCGAACAAGGTGTGAGAGTGTCGCACATTGTCTGCTGCAGATGGATGCATACGCACTGATAAGCGGGGGGATTAAACTTTACTATATTATGCACCATCCTAAAGAGGATGTTGTATGCTGATAAGCGGGTGTAGGGTGAATGGTCGTGTGGGCGGCTGGGTGATGATGGCTTGGGGCTGTTTGTGTAAGATGGAGCTGGTATTTGCAATCTGCGTCACGGCTCCGTTTCACACGCCTCTTTTTGCACCTCTTGTCTACTGTACGTACCCAGATTCCTACCCGCTAATACCTTATCAAATCCGACTACTTTAACCTAGCCAGGACAATCTCGAGGATGCATAGGAGCGGCATGGGGGGGTATGGTCACGGGGTTTCGGGGGGGGTTTACATGGGCCAATGGGGGCCACACAAGAGCGTAGAGACGGAAAACGCACATTTTCAAAAGCGGCTATAATTTCCACCGGTTCTCCTCTATGGCGTTTTAGGTTGCATGAACAATAAACCCTATTTGGACGATCAAGGTTTGGCCCAATCACGCCCACTACCATCTTCAACAAATGTGAACCTACTCGGACAGACATTTCCTAAACAGTAAGGTCTATGAGAGTGGATCTGGAAAAGTCTAGAGACGTTTACGGAGAGATTACGTAGTGTGGAGTTGATGACGGAGACGTATTACACAAAAGTGGATCACGCGAGCGACATGACGAGATGACACAGACACACGTTATACAAACACATCCGGGCTGACATTGACACACACCGATCGTTGACAGACACTTTTCACAACATGTGTCTGATGCAGCAACGACGCAGGATGCGTGTGAGATTCGAACGTGCCATACGTGCTCGACACGTCTTCAAACGAGACTCTACGTGCCCGTACAGACCCCAGAGCTCTCCAGTCGTTATCACGTATTGCCATTTTTTCAGCCAAGACGTCAAGTTTTTCCAAATCTGAAACAACCGATGCGCTAGCTGAAGACTGATAACGGTCCATGGCGGTTTGAGGTTGGGACGGTTTGGGTGTTTAGATACACGGCGGAACCGGCCTCAAAGCAAGCAAGCGATATGCTGCTCGTACCTTCCTCAAGCAGTAATACGAGATGGGGTGTGGCAGAGATAGAGGTAGATACAGACATGTGCGCACAATGACGTGGGGCAGTGTAGTGCAGTGGGTGGATAGTTGTGCAGTGAGCAATGCAGAACAATGCAGTGAACAGGGATCGATGCAGTGGATAGTTATGCAGCAGTACACAGATGCAGTGGATGCAGTGTACATTTCTGCACTGAACAATCTGCACTGGACAGGGAACAGATGTGGATAGCCAAGCAGTATACATTTCTGCAGTTGACAGGAGGCAGATGCAGTATACATTTCGGCAGTTAACAGGAAGCGCATGCAGTATACATTTCGGCACCGAACATGTGCACTGAACATGTGCACTGAACATGTGCAGTGTGCAATCTTGTATACAATACAGCTATGTCTACAATTATAGACCATCCATTCACATTCTCACCATCTCTCTCATTCTCACCATGTCGCACATTATTTCTCCACCAAGTCCACCTCGCTACCCAGGCTATTTTTATCTTTTTTTCCACCATAGATCTCAGTCGGTACCCCACATAACTAGGCACGTTTGGCATGCAGCTGTAGCACCGGACTAGGACACTTTGGGGCTGGGCCAGGGCAATAAAAGCCGCCCATAATATATACCGGGTCTGGTTTCTTGCTCTTTCGAGAATGTCTATGCGAGATGTCCAACCGTTGCTCCAATGAGCCCGCGGTGAGGAGGTGATGAGCTGAGATGAGCTGAGATGAGGAGGCGATGAGGAGGAGAAGTGATGAGGAGGAGAAGAGGACTGAAGAGGAAGGAAGAAGATAGCAGAGGAGACGGATGCGGTATACTGATACAGGGAACAGACACGACACTGAATAGGAAACAGCACTGATCAGGAAACAGCACTGAACAGGAAACAGCACTGAACAGGAAACGGAAACCGCGCTTATACATACACAAGAGGAGTGCAGACGAGATACAGCATATACACAAGATGATACATTGAGTGCCGTCTGAATCAGCATCCACATCAGGGATAGATACAGGGTGGAGAGGGAGGTGGAGATGGAGCAGCTGCGAGAAGCAGTATACTTGGATAAAAGTGTGTTGCGAGGCGTACATGCGGTATGAGACAAGAGTTGGAAGACACCTACTACTGCAGGGAGAACAATGGTGAGGGGAAGAGGTTAGTGCACGATTCGTATCGTACGACTGGTGGTGGTGGATGACAGACGAGTAAGTGATGAGTGGTGGTGCTGGAGGTGGAGGTGGTGACAGACGAGTGTCAGTATGGTTGGACCATTCCAATGGCTTGCCCAGCCAGCCGGTACAGTCTGGAGGCATTGTCCACAGTACGAGTACGTACGGTGTGCAGTGCATGATGAACTGGCAGAACTCAGTGGAGTTATGGGCTTCAGCGCGCGTGTCCCTTCCACTCAATGTTTTCGTCAATCCGATGGAGCCACGCAATTCGATGTGGCCCAGCTCGAACAAGGAATGCCGAGAACCGGCCAAGTGGTCATCTTCAAGAGGGGGTAGAGGTAGCGGGAAGGGGGCGGGGAGATGGTGACAACGTGCGATACAATGAAGAGGAAGAGGGATAAAGAGTCTTGTTGGTGAAAGAGAAGAGTTGGTGAGAGGACAGGGAAATGGTGATACTGTAGCTACTCGTATCGAGAGGACAGTAAAGGGATGGAGGGATATCTGGGGCATAATGGACTGGCATGAGTGTGCTGGTAGCCTTGGTGGAAGCACTCTACTGGATAGTATGGGAGATCTTCAGTCTGCTCTGTAATTTGCACTTTTCAGAATTACGGTGGGGCGCCTACAAGTACAATACGAGTGCTCGTACTGTGCTGATTGTTACACTGACATTGACAAAGATTGGCCGGATCCGTGTAGCATGCACAAGTACCAATAACAGATGGACATGTACTCACTGTGCTACCCATACAACCTGGACAACGGTTGGTGGATCCGCAGTTTGCTGTTCGACCATGTGATTGGACCGTCTACGAGCTATGGATCGGAAGCGACGTCCGATACGCCGTGTACTGATGATACTCGTACTCCAGTGGGTAACTCCGGGTACCAACCGTCTGTGCCGGAGATGAAGACAGTATCTGCGGAAGGACCATTGTTGAGCTGTTTTACTGTAGAGTACTGTACGGTACTCTTAACTTGGTGATCCACCCCAACCGCAGGAACACGTTGGTATCTCGTTCAATTTCGCTCTCGTCCATGGCACAAATACAGTCCCGTACCAAGGGTAGAGTAGTTGAAGGGATGTCGCGGCGCCCATGTCTCGTACTACAAGTACGACGATACACGGTTGTTACAGTATCGTAGAGTGTGGGCACTGTTCCTGGCGGGAGTCGAATTCGCTGTCTTTCTAACCGGCGTGCAGGATGTCGATTAAGACGACGTGGTACCCATACGGAGTCCCTTACAACTGTATGCTCCGTCTCCAGTGAGTCATCGCGGGCCACTCCCTGTCACGTGCTCACGTGCTCAGCCCCCTCACGTGCCCCCGTACTCTCCCCCTCACGTGACCACCCCACCTCGGCTACAAACAAAAAAGTCGACTCCTGTGCCAAGTCCATGGAGCCCCCGGTACCGATAGGGTACTCTTACGAGCCGACCACGCGCAGACAATGGGCTCATTCCCGTCTTGGCTTGGTCTTGTTTTGGTTGTTTGAGTAGACTGGTTCCTTCTTCTCCTTCTCAAAGGGTCATATCCGTCGTCTTCTAATAGAGTGCACTTTGGCTAGCCACTAGTTTGGGCTAGTGGGCCAAGAAGCAAATAGTGGGCGACAGTTTATATGGGCCCATTTTTGGCCCGTGCACAAACCCAACCAGACCCTTCCACGCTTCCGTCCTGCTTCCATGGTGCGGCAAGGTGGACCGAAGACGGGACAGGGATTCCGGGTTGTCACGGAGACGACTGGCAAACGAAACGGGAACGGGCATCTTGGCGTTTTCTGGGTGGAATGGACCAGTATACGTGTGTCAGTATAGCTCTTGCCGTACAAACGTTCTACAGGGACACTTTTCCTACCGGATTAATTCACCACCAAAACTACCACTACCACCAAAACCACCAACACCAAAACCACCAACACCAAAACTACCACCAACACCAACACCACTAGTCGGAGTCCGCCATTCTTTGCTTTTTTATTTCCCCTTCCTGCCCTTTGTCTGCCTCCGGCCTCTAGCGCGGCCACTAGCTCGGTGGTTAAGACCATTCCGTGGAACTTCTAGACCCACAAGCTACGCCACTAGTGGTTCAAAGACCTGCAACGCTAACAGTACGGGGCTAAAAGGTCAAGTGTACAAGTGTCTTGAGCAGCGTACGAGACCATGGTGCAAGGTGGTGGCCGGTTTTGGCAGACATGAAAGCGTGTCTTGCTCGAAAGTCTGTTGGAGATAGCTGATGGACCAGAAGAGCGTTTGACAAAGAGCCCGCTGCTGGTGATATACAACATTGGTGCTTGTTTCAGCTTTCTTTGTCTGTCCGCAGCTTTGTTCGTCCACAGCTTTGTCCATCCCCACATTTCCATCCTTGCCGTAAACCTTATTTATACACTTTTGGGTGCAGCAAAGGGAAAGAAGAAGAAATATACAAAAACAAGGTTAGATATCGAGCCTATAAGAATAAGGTTTAAGGTGTGGGCTTGTTGTTTCGAAAAAAGAGATGAAACTCTAAAACGGGGCATGAAAAGCGAAATTCCAAACGTTAACCGGAAACCCAATCCCATCCACGCCAAAGTAATCGAGGTGGTCACGTGATGCACGGTGCCAATTACGGCCTGCAGACCCTACCATGGATTCGTCTAGCACCGCATCGTGGTACCGTACGTCTTGCTGTGTTATTCTTCCATACACTAGACTAGTGTGCACTGAGACACTTGCCACGCTCCCTTGCTGGGCCCTTTGCGACACGAGTGTGGATATAACTTGTGTTTATGATAGCTCGGGTTCTTGTCTGACTTATGGTACGGAGATATACGAGACACGACCTGTACAACCAGCGGACTTGTACAGCCAGCGGACTTGGATAAGAATCGGACTCGAACAAAACTCGGGTCTTGAACAATCGGACCATGAATTGAACTACTGGACAGCGAATTGCGCTACTGGACGGTGAATTGAACTACTGTACAGTGTACAGTGCACTACTTCATGTATGGAATTTCCTAACGCAGTGCGTGTTCTAGCCACTACCAAACCGGAACGACTGCATAGTCAGCGCAGCTACCACTTACGTGCCGTATTCTCTCAATAACTTATTACTCTATACATAGTGCATGGGGTTGGCCTGTGATGGCAACCAGGGATAGACCTGCTGCGAGGGACCATGCTGGGACAGCAACATTGGAGGCTGCTGCTGAAAGCCCAACGGCGACAGCGGCGGGTTCTGGCCCAGTCCTCGCGGCACCGGAGCCATGCTCGAAGCCATGTACATGGGCTGTGTGGGGTAGTAGTAGGACTCGTGCTGCTGTTTGCTGTGGGAGTGCTGCTGGTGGACCGCCTGCTGCTGCTGCTGCTGCTGCTGCTGCTGCTGGTAGACAAAGTAGGTGTCATTGGTGTCCGAGTGGGACGCCAGAGAGTCGTTTGGCGACGTGACCGACTTGTGGTAGTCTGTGCTGACGGTGGAGTCTGTGTGCTCGAACCCTGGCGCGCCCGGCGGCTGCTCAAAGTCGCCTAGCACGTTTTCAGGGGCCTGCCATGGATGGTCTGGATGCTGGTACTTTTCTGCGCGCTTGCGGTGGTACTTTGTGTCCATGTGGTGTTCAAACAGATCGGCGCGGCTAAAGTACCGGTCGCAAACCAGACAAATGTACGGTTTGGTCACCATGTCTGTGTTAGTTGGGACCGAGGACGAGTGGTGGTTTGGTACTCACGGTTGACGGCGTGACGCTCCACATAGTCTCTGCGGGTGTACGACTTTTTGCAGCCGAAATGGGGACAGTGGTAGCGGGTCTTGGACTTCATGGCCGACAATGTTGTGTTTCTGATCTTGTCCAGCGGGACATGGTCCATACATATATATCGACACTAGCCATCTTTGTGCTCAGGATTAACCTCAAGGGTGATTCTAACGAGGTGGTACATGACTTGGTCTATGATTCCAGAATACGAGTTGACGATGGAGGGGGGGCGGGTCAAAAAGGGGACAACGTGGGGACAACGGGGCGGCAGAAAAACAGCGTACGGCGAACCACCCAACCTGGATAAACACGTATGGCCCGTGCAGTCGCCTCGATTCCGCCCGCATTCCCCTTCCACCTCCTCCTCACACCGGAGCACAATCGCCATACAAGCTAGTGGATAGCCCCCAGTAGTGGGTTTTAGCTCCTCTAGTGCAAACTGGTCCAATCTAGCTTAGTGCAAACCCCTTCGCGGGTATTATGGGTCTAAAACCAAGACCTAAGTCGGTGGGCTACTTTGTCCTTGGGCCATGTGCAAACGAGTGCAAACGGATTGTGCTGGGCCCGGCAGACTCTTGTGTCTCGTTTTTCTGGCTGGTGATTTATCATAAATTCATAGACATGTGTCGGATGCAACAAACCTCCGATCGGACGTATGCCCAGACCGGAGCTGGCGGCGAGCCTCTCAACAAACAGCTGTGAACAAAGAGTGGGCACACAAGGAAAAAATAAAGGAAAAATGTCGTAGACCCTTCTAATGCAGCCGGCAATGTACGGAGTCCCAGTTACATGTCACACAATGAATCTGCTAGCCGCGAGGGAAAAAAGAGGTGGACGGGAGCGGGAAAAGACGACGGAGAAGCAATGAGCGGGGGGCCGAATACATGGTCCATGTGGAGGGACAGCGACATGGACAGCTCTCGCACGTCGCTTTTTCCCACGTCCGAATACCCCCGTTTCTCTCTCTGGTACGTCATGATAGTCTTGTTTTCGTACAACAAAGCGTTTTGGCTAATGCACCTACGCACGCTAACCACCAGCACACTAATGTTAGATTTCATGCCAGATTTGCAGATGGAATAATAGCATAGTAGAGGTCCAGGGCAGCTCAAGCCGAGATGGGCAGTGTCCATTTTCGAGCTTGGTTTGCTTTTTTGTTTTGTTTTTCTGCGATATTTCCGTGCGGTTGAGCTTCAACTGCTCCGCTGACACCAGCAGCTGCTCCACTGTCACAGCTACAAGGCTGGGGACTCCGACCCCGTGTGCCTGTGTCCCATCTCCAGCTATACAAGATGCATGTGAGTGTGCAAATACTACTATTCGGGGAGCTGTAGCGTCCGACATTCCGAGGTCATGCAATGTAATTAAAATGGGATAAAAGGGAAAAAGGGAAAAAGGGAAAAAGGGAAAAAAGGGAAATTGGGAAAATGGGCCAAGAAATGGAAGGAAAAAAATAGGAAAAAAAGAAAGAAAAACGTACACGGTGCCAAGCTCTGATAATCAACCGGAAGCTGGCATAATTCTGCAGCAGACAGTCGGAGAGAAGCGAGAAGGGGCTCGTTAACAACCTTGCCCACATTCTGTCTGCTGAAAAACGTTTGATGTGCAGCAGAATATACGTTGAATCACTTGGCAACTGGTGCTGGACATTTGTATATTGTTTTGGGGGGTTTGTTTTTTGGTGTCGATATTTTTAGGCATTTTTTGGGGGCTTTTTTCTCACACTTTTCCGTCCTCTTTGCTTCCCCCCCTCCAAACGTTCCCCCCGGAACCCATAGACTAGACAATAGATGGGGATATAATAGAGTGGTGGACAAAGAATGCCCTTATGTGACACCTTATGTGGATTGAACAAAGATGTGCCTACATGGATACGACAAACCCTGCCTCCCGTGAGACAGCACTATACAATACATTACACCTGTTTCCTTTTGGTTCGGAAAAAGGCCGTCTTCCAGCCATTGTTTTGATCCCTGAAACTAGGCTGGCCAGATGCAAGTGTACACGCACGCGGTCTGCACGGATCCATGGGCCTCGTCCCAGACCCTCTGCTACACGCTTGTTAGTGCCCATACTTGCGGGCTATAATATTTCCAGTAGCGTGGTTTTAGAGAAAATAAGGCAAGAAAAAAAAATTGAAAAATTAAAAAATTGAAAATTAAAAAAATTGAAAATTAAACCGCATGGGAGAAAAAAAGAAAAAATAGTGCGACTACAAACAACAACAGCAGGGTTAGGACAAGTGTCATAGGCACCGACTTTAGACGCTAGTGGAGGCTTGGTGCAACGATGGTACCCCCTCGTACCTTGGTCTAGTCAACGGGATGTAACCCCGAATCAGGTCACAAATCTGCATCTGGATATGTGCCGTTACAGTAGTTATCGTATGGGGTGCATACCCTTTTGCCGGTTCAGGGCGACATGTTTGTTTTTGGAAGTGTCACGTTGGTGTGGGTGAGTAATCGACGGGGGGGAAATTAATTTGTTCCGGTATTTGCACGAGTAGGGGGAAAAAGCCGTTTTTTTTCCCTTTTATTTTTCCGTTTCTTTTTTTTTCCGCGTCTTTTGCCCTTTTATTTATTTTTTCCGCGTCTTTTTCCCTTTTATTTTTCTTTTCCCGCGCTGTTGGACCCTGGTGGACCCGGGCACAACACTGTGGAGAAGAGATATAAGGTGGCAGGCTGTTGCACGGAGACTCAGGACAAATATCTGGGCTAGTGGCTGTGCCAGTGCCGTACCCGACCCAGAGGGCGTAGTCGAAGAAGGCCGTTTGTAGAAGTCACGCCATTTGGAGACTGCTAATTAACCACACCCGAGCAAACACCCTTGTTTTTCGAGCTTGTTGTGTCGCCGGCCAATTGAGCTCGGTACAGACAAACAAGCACGTCACATTGGCGGCCTTGTCTCTGCCGTGCCCATCATGCCAGACTCGCCTAACACACGTATATTATCCATGGAGGTTCGGGCCGCGACACGGTTAGCACCTTCCTTGTAGCGTGGAAAACAACGGACCTGTGCGTGGAGCTGGACAGCCTGTGGCCCAGACCGGCGATGCGGCGACGAGGGCGCTTGTTTTGCCGCTGTCGGGTCAGATTCAGACTGCCAATACGACTCTAACGACATGCGCTGCAAGCACCACCACTGTGCACTAGATACACCACTGTGCACTAGCGGTGGAATGGACAGAGCGTGGCATGTGGTTTATGGTGGTACAGTGGGCTCCTCTATTGACGAGTAGATAGCTGCAGCTAGTGAGCTACTCCGTTGGCCCAGCTGATACCGTACAGGGCGATACCGTACAGAACGGTGACGTACAGAACGATAACGTACAGAACGATACCCGACAGAACGATAACGTACGGAACGATACCCGACAGAACGATAACGTACGGAGCGATAACGCCAACTAACGGTGGAGCTGACAACTCCTGCTCGACTCCTGCCCTCCTGCCGCCTACCCTCCTGCCTTCTGCCTCCTTAGCCCCCCTCCCGCTCTGTAACCTCGGTTTAGCCACACCGGCCCCCATTGTCTGGAGCGTCTCATCGGACTGATATTATCTCTATGCGTCTTCCATCTGGGGAAGAGACTCAGATCTGACATGACCCAAAGAGCGAGATCGGACCAGCAGATCCATCGTGTCTCAGTTGCTGGGCTCGTGCTGGGCTCGTGCTGGACTCGTCCCCTCCACCCACCCCGTCCACCTCCACCCACCCCGTCCACCTCCACCCACTAGCCCCGGTAACGCCGATAGAACCACGATACTCTACGACGCTCGTGTAATTTGTCGAAATCCGGCACCCGTCTTCCTTGTATCTCGACTTCTATTGTCTGTCTACATTTGGCACATTCCCTCTGGCCTGAGACAGCGTCTGTCGCCGTATTGTAGTCGCTGTCTGTCGCCGTATTGAAGTCGCCGCCTGTCGCCGCCTGTCGCTGTCAATGTCACCGCTGTCACTGCCCCTGCCGCTGCCACTGTCGCTGTCACTGCCACTGTCACTGTCAAATGAAATTACATGTATAAATGTCCGCCATGTAAAATAATCGAACCACTCAACGGTCTGCGTGTGGACCCGCGTCCAGTAGCCTCTACGCACGTAGACCGCGGGTTGCTCTTGCTCTTGCTCTTGCTCTTGCTCTTGCTCCCGCTCTTGCTCCTGCTCTTGCTCTTGCTCTCGCTATTTCTTCCCCAAGTGCTCTTCTCGGTCCGTCTTCCGTGGCTGCATCATCTGAAACAGCCCTGTCACGAGACGTTCCAGAAGTCGTCTGAAACTGCACTGCACTCTTTCACGCGACTGTCTTTTTTCCATCTATTTCCGTCTCTCTTTTCTTTTTCCTCTTTTTTTTCTCCTGTTTTTTTTTCTTTTTCCTATTTTTCTCCTGATTCTTGTCCACATCTGAGATTTCTCCAGGCACCATTTTAAAGTGCATATTAGATCTGTGTGTTTTGGATGGTGATTTTTACCCCCAAACAAGAGTTTCCTATTACCACACACGTCCATTTATTATCACGCCATTTTCACGTGACATGAAAATATCCGAATCTGTACACGCACACGTACATTTTCCGTTATTTTCCTCCTTCTGTTTTCTTGCTCATATAATTAAATATTTATTGTACAATATTCATTGCTCACGTCTTCCGTGCAGCTGTCGTGTGCGTGGTATTAAACGCAAGACTCGTCGACGTTGTTTGCTCGCATATCGGGAATCTGAGTCGGAAGCTAATCTACAAAGGAGCAAGAGGTGAGAAAAATGTAAACAAACCAGGAAAAATGGGAAAAAGGTTGCAAAAATATACAAATCCCTCCGAACCCGGCGGAGCGTCACGTGATGTCCCAATTGAGCCTGTTGGTGCCCGAGTGGACCATGCAGTGGTGTATTTCAGGCGTCGTCTCAGATGGGCGAATAAAAAAAGGAGAAAATTCGGGAAAAAATCTACTGCCACGTGGACAGACCCGTTTCTCCGTCGTGTAGACCCTCCTTTTTTTTTTCAATCGTCTGAATTAATCCGGTATTGTTATCATTTTCTGCACCCATACACCGTCCATTTATGTCACCTAAATTGCTCATACTAATTAAACCTGCCAAATACAACATTGGCATCTCGGCAATAACGCTGCCCGCAGCGCACCGCGACGCCCCCAAATGACACCGCAACAATGCCACAATTGACGCCCGCCAAAGCCGCCTGATCCCCAACTGGCACTCTTCAGGCATCGGCAAGTCTGTAACGTCCCTGCATGCGCGCATGTGCCCATGTACGGTTGCTGTCGCTGCATGGCTACATCCACATCCATCATGAGTGAAGTATTGTCAGGTGTCATGTGTCTGTCACCAGAAAGACGCACCATACGCAGCAGCACCCACTCTGCAGTGGCCACGCGACGCTGCCCATGTTTTTGCAGCACCATCAACTAGACCATTTTTGCAAGGGTTTTTTTTTTTAAATTTTTTTTTTAGCTGAGCGATTTCCTCGTCGACCACCGCTCATCACGGCTAAAAAATCTCCGCACTGTCTCATTTTGGTGCAGATTAGTGTGTCGGTTTAGCTCACTATGGGGTCCTTCTCGAACATGTCACCATGTTGCCACATGTTTGACAGACCGGAGTAATGTCGGCCACTTGGGTGCAACAAGGCGGCAACAAGGCAAGCGCTCCCACGCGTCGCAGTTACCCCATTTGTATGCAATGACGCTCGTTGCGGCCTTGGACAGCACCGAAACAATGGATTAAACTCAAATTGCCTCATCCCTTAACTTGCCTAATGCGGGGAAAACCCCTTGTGCATGCTGGAGGCGAGCAAGCCTTTTGCCACATGGACGTGCATACCTTCTGCCCCGCCGGCAGCAATTGCGGCGTGTGACTCAGCGGCACCATAGCGGCAACATGTCTTTTCTGCTTCTTTTTTTTTTTCATCAACCGTTTGTTTGACAAAAATATAATATTTTCATCTCCAACCGAGATTGATTTAATCTCAATTGTTTTTATTGTCCAATCTATAATATTCAATGTTAATTTAACTCTCAATGGAACAACACGTACCGTATACTCATCTATCATAATGACTGCTTCTATACACGGCGTATTGTTGTCTTCTATCGAGCATCCATTCTCATCCCTGACCATTTGCTTTTTTGTCTCGCTGAATTCCTTACACTAGCGACGCTTTTTTTTTCCATAGCATTCTCCACTTTTTGATTTTTTTTTTGAAAGCACGGCTAGAAACAGGGCCCTGGGCCACCCTAACCCTGGCTAAAAAAACACACACACCCTGCGCTACCCTAACCCTGACATAAAAAAACACCCTGTACTACCCTTACCCTGACACAACCCCCCCCCACTAACCTACCCTAACCCCCGAAATCCCCCAACCCTGGGCGCAAAAACACGCCAACACCCTAACCGCAACCCCTCCCTCTGGCCGATCCCAGCAAGGTGGAGTTGCAACAATTGTATGTCCCAGGCCAAACCTTGGCTGCGACATGTATTAAATGACCCCACACGGACTCATGCAGTGTACTTGGGGCAACCCCAGAGGCATATGAAATGAGCAAGGTTGAGGGGTCTAAAAGATGCAATTTTTTAGGAAAACGGTAAAAAAAAATCACAAAAAATCACAACTTCCATTTCTCGCATCAGCCCGCAAAAATACACCTTCTGCTTGTGGTCAATGGCTCGCCCAGCACCTTTCCAACAATCATCTCCATGTATCCGGTTTTGGATTAGTGCTTTTCTGTTTTCTGCTTTTCGTACTTTTTTTTTTAGACTTGCACACGTGGGAGATAGGCCCGTCCTATCAGTAGGGAACGTGGTTGGGAGCATTGAGAGTCCGATAACGGAGAGGCTTGGTCGCGACAACGTGGTGGAGGGTGGACATGAAACGCAGCACGGAAATTGGTGTGAAAAGGAGTAAAAAAAACGTGAGAAAAATACGAAAAAAAAGTTGCAAAAACAACAACAATAAGCGCCACAACGTTTGAACGCGTCGCTGTTTGTTTTGACAAGGAAATTGCTCGTCGAGAAATTAACCAGCACGTGTACTGTAGCTCAGTAGCTCAGTACCTGGTAGGCGGCCTGCTTAGGACCTCAACCCACGAAAAGAAACAGGGTGTGCTGCGAATCTCTCAACTCAACAGTCTAATAAAAATTGTGACTGGTCAAGGCAGAGCTGTAGAAAATAAAATGGGTGGGTTGATGATGCAGCATGTATGGTACATGTTGCAGGATGGGCGTTCATCAGACGAGGCACTGATCCAAGGCTGGGCTGCTGCCCTCGTCCGTGCTTTTCCCTCGCCCCCGCCCGCGCCGCTTTGACTATCTCATGGCTTATCTTGCTGAGTCTTGCTGTGGGCAAATGACTCAACTTTCGCTTTTTCTTTCCTGCCAGTGCGCTTGCAGCAGGGCTGCATCTGTGGTGCACGGAGCTTGTGTTTTGTGTTTTTGGTGGTGAAAAGAATTAACCTTTTTTTTTTTTTGAAGGAAAGGAAAATTTATTGTGCCACCACAAATAAGCTCGGGATGCAGATATAGTCAGCCTCGAAGCGCCGCTATATAACCGAGAAAGCGTCCTGTGGAGGGCGTTCACCAAGACTTTTACCCCAAGCCTCAAAACTCCCCCCCCTCCCCCAACACACACAAACACACACTACCACACACATCATGTGGTCCCACGACTTTTGCACCGTCTGCGACAAGCAGTGCCCCGCCGGCTCCATGTACTGTTCCGACGAGTGCAAGACCTCGGACACTGCTGTAGCCGTGCCCGCCTCCAACGCCTCTTCAACGCTGTACACGCTGCGACCCAAGGGGCTTGTGCCTCTGTCTCCGGAAGAGCTGTTTCTGGACGACCACAAGCACGATAAGGACACGACGCACCAACAAGGGTCGCACGCCACCCCCCACATCCATCACAAGCACGACGTGGTGGCCAAGGGTTCGCCCATGATGTCGGCCAACCCCAGAACGCTGTCGCAGTCGTTACCTGCCGCGGCCATTTCGCAACAGCATTTCGGCTCGCCGCCCACTTCAGACGACGACGAGGACGAGACTTACCCGGAGTACAACTCGCATCTCATGTACCGAAGTCCTCTTTTGTGCGCCACTACTCGCAAGGAGACGACGGGCAAGAAGCTGAGTCCTCCTCCGTCGCCGTTGATGATGCCTTCTCTGGCCTATAACCATCAGCAGATGGGCCAGTCGGTTGATGCTGCGGGAAATTACCGACGTTGGTTGAGGAGTTGAACCAACACACAAGACGAGACCCACGACACACAAACCCGAGACACAAAACCAAGACACAAGACGTTGTTGTGCTCACGCAAAAAAAAAAAAGACCTAGTCTGCAACGACCCAGTCGACCCCAAAAATGCGGCGCAAGCCTGTACGAAGTTATGACATAAAAATGCATTGTAAATACCCCAATATTAGTCTTGATTGTAGCAGCAGCGACGACAGTACCGCTGTGGTTATTTGTGCAGCTGCAGGGCCGATGCCAATTAGTTGAAATTAGTTGATGAAAAAAGTTTAAACGAAATTAGGTAAAATGGCAACGGCCACAAACACCAAATACACGCGCCGTGGGGGTCGGTACCGCCGATTCGAGTAGATCACGTGATGGATAATACCCGGCTCTCTCGGCGTGTGTGTTTCCCCGCTCTCGAATCCGTCGTTTTCGCCCAGTTTGAAACGTCTTTTGCATGGTCGTGTTTAGTTGACTTTACCCAAACGTTGTTGATGTTGGGAGCATGTTTAAGTAAATGAAGAGTGCTGTAGGCTTTATTTTTTCCCGTGCTTTTTTTATTTTTATTTTGCACAAAGGTTAAATTCCCTCGGTGAGGCATATGGCGCCGTTACTAACCGCTCGGATATCTAAGCAAGTGTGCATGCAAGCAAGCAATCAGGCGTGTACCGTACGAGAGAGCGATAGGGGCGATAGGGGCGAGTATCGTACAGCACGAGTATCGTACAGTACAGCCCCGTAGAGTCTCAGGCGCCCGTGGCCGACCAAAGCGGTTGTCTCAGAATGCGTGCCTTCACGTGTCCGTATAGTATGGTCCGCGTTTGTTTTGCCCTTTCTTTTTCCATTTCATAGATTTATTGTTTTTGTCGATTATTGTTTTTGTCGTTTATTGTTTTGTCGATTATTGTTTTTGTCGATTATTGTTTTACGCCGACGGTTGTTTTACGTCGACGGTTGTTTTACGTCGCGGTTGTTTTCTGTCCATTATTGTTTCTCCTACCCCGGCCAGCTGCACCTGGTCAGTACGAGCAAAACTATGGCGTCACTGTTGTGGCTTGCGGCATTATGCAACATACATAAGATTAATACGAAGGACGGCGGTGAAGGGGGACCGGTGGGTGAGGAGGAGGGATGAGGGAGAGGGTGGATGTGGAGTTATTGGGGAGTGATTTTTTTTTTTTTTTGATTTTTTTTTTTGATTTTTTAGTCTTCCCGTTTTTTCCCCTTTTCCCCTTTTCCCCTACTTTTACTCGTACTCCCCCCTTATTGTTGGCTGCTGTTTCAGCATTTTTTTTTTTAATTTTTTTTTGTCGCCATTTTTTCTGCACTTCTGCAGTCGACTACATTTCCTCCAGTATTGCCCTTTACAGCCACAAATATCCGACGCTCCCTTTGTCTAGTCTCCACCACTTGCTGTCATTTTCCTTTTCAAACTTTTTTAAACACGTTCGATCCCCATTGTTCGCCCGAGGTTATCGATTTCGGAAAAACTGGCAGGTTTCGTGCAGGGCGGTCAAACCAAAGACAGGCGGTGGACGGGCGGTGGACGGGCGGCGAATATGCGGTGAACAGGGGGCGAACGGGGGCCCGATGGGCGACTCGTGACGTTGCTCCGGTATGTTTTGCAACCGTTTTGTAGCACGTTCACACTCAGGTTTCGAACACACAACATTATACTTCCCCCATCACTCTGGTTAGGTTTGCACTCCAAGAGCAAGGTTGGACACATGCATGGAAGCTTTGTCACTAAATATAGAAGCCGGGCAAGATGAAACGGTATTTAATAAATAGTGCAAAACAAGGATAATAAATACATAACAACCATTTATTGCCAGTACCGGTACCGGTACGAGAACAGCACCACTCTTGTAGGTTGTGTCTGTGTAACCTACCGAGCGTAAACTGATATTCACGTCACCGATCAATACACCACGTGTTTTTTCACGCGTTATGTCTGTCCGTCCCCCTTTTCACTTTCACTTTTCTTATCGGAGCCTCGTGGCTTGTTCGCCGTTCGCTCGGTAGCCCACCCCCTTTCCACGAAAGTCGATTTTTTTTTTTTTCGAAATAAAATTCGACCACTCCAACTCATGAGGGGTTGACTATCGTATGACTGAGACATACGGCGGTGGGGAAGTTGTAAATGGGGCATCGCAGTGGAGGTGGAGATGATTATCACGAAGGAGGGTGAAAATGAAGGGGGGCAAAAAAAGATGATGGAAAACGAGGAAAAATGAAGGAAAAACAAACACAAACTAGCACGTGGGCTACTCCGCTCTTATCTCACAGCCCCATTCCGCACGGCTTATCTGTGCTCACTTGCTACCACATGACTCAGGTACGGGTTTGCCGAGCAGTGTGAAAAAATGGATGCGACGCGTTTTCGCCAAAGGTTAATAAATAAAAAATTTCACACCTGAAGGTTAACCGAACAAGCGGTGAAGGGGAGTACTCGTACTGTAGAAGCAGGTTGAAGAGGGGAGAGAAAAATACAGTACCGGAATGAGATACGGAACGAGCAGTCTTCTTTCTGTACTCGACCCCAAAAACGACAGCGTTTCCCCAAAAACGACAGCGTTTCTCATGCGTTTCGCTTAGCATGCATCTGGTCAAGTATAGCATGTGCCGGTACGACTATGTACACTGTACAGTAGCTAATCATACTCGTGGTGAGGTACAATATCGTACTCGTACCGGTACAGTACGATACAGCAGTTGCACACACATTGCACTTTCACAAATACTACCGGTACTTGTAGCGTGCTCGTACGGCACTGTGGCGTGGCTGTCGCTTTTACGGCTGTGTATAATTATCGTGGGTCTGCATAAAATACGAGTTTGAAAATTGCTCAGCTCGGGTGTGGTTGAATACCCACCATTTTTTCCTGCTCCACACGTATCGTGGCTTGGTTTAGTGTGGAAAAAGTACTCTGCAGTAGACTAGAGCGGCCAAGTGCATAATATTATTTATTTCTATTTTAATTTTATTTTATCTACTTTTATTTATTTTTGCTATTTTTCTTTTGTTTTTATTTTTAAAGTCGAGGTATTTTGAGTCATTTGGGGCTTTTTCAAGACACTTTAAGCTCCTGTTGAGTCATTTTGTTGAGTCATTGGCCGGATTAAGGTTGGAAATGAGTCATTGCAAAATGGACGGTGTTTCGGTGGAAACACTGGGTAAAAAATCTGCCCCAAGTGCCAAATGAACTCCCCACCAAATGAACGCCCAAGAGGCAAATTGTCCATCTATCAACGGCTGGTCGTTGTACCCTTCTTTTACATTGCTAACTACCCCACCAAAAACACCTCAAACAGAGTTTCTCCAAAAGCAATGCCCGGTACCGTAATATCGTGCAAGTAGCGAGTTTCCCCCCTCGAGGGTTATCTTTACGGCGAGCTTGTACTGTCTTGTACGACACTGACTCACATTCGCTCGTACTGTTCGTTCCGTCCGCACTGACTCACACTCGCACTACCCTGAGAGCGAAAGTTGCTATGTAGCAGATGCAGTGATGAGCTATTTACATGTTTCTGGGGTTACAGGTACGCGTACTGTACGAGCACCAGGGCAGCGAGGGCTAGGGTAGCTTGAGCAATCATCTTGTTGGTTGCTATGTACCGGTGCTGGAACTATACAATGTTTCAATGCTCACCTCGCGTTAACCCCCAAGGTCTGGTTGGGTCCCCGTTTAGGTCAAAAATAACCACCTGCATTCTAAACTTGCTGCCTTCCGGCTATCCCGGTCTGAGCCCTGACACCAGCCATTTTAGACGGTCCACTGGGGCCGGGGTACGGGTAACCTTGTGCAATCAGATTGAGCGAGAGATTATCTATATGATCTACGCAATGGGCATCTGAAAATGCAGTGCCGTACGTCAGGTGGTATGCACATAACTAACACGTTAGGCCAACCATCTACGTGTTTCGTATCGTAGTTCAGTACCGTACTGTCCTCGTTCAGTATCGTAGTTCAGTATCGTACTCGTTCTGTACGTACTCGACGGAAGCGATAATCCGACAAACGCCCCAGACGTAAATGACGTGCTTGAAAACCCTTCCTTCCTTCTTCATCTATAAGTCCCTGCTATGCGTTTTTCGCACTACTACCGCAATGTACCATCATGCACTGGGGTTGCAATCCTATCGAGGGATGGGTTGCAGTACTGTGCCGTGCAGTAGGGACAGTCGATACAAGTGCGGAACAGTCGAACAAGTAGTCGTACCGTACTCGTAACGCATTGATCGTAACACGATTCAGACTACGACAGTCTGGCTGTATCCTTGGCCGGTCATACCACAAACTCTGATGGGCTAAAAAACCGTTTACTCCTTCACACAATAGCCGCTAACGCACTACTAAGGTGGGGGTCAGGGTGGTATGTATAGCTCGACAAATGGTCTACAGCTACACACGGTCCAGACTGCCAAGAGTCTGCGCCGGAGGCGGTTGCCTATTTGGGACTCCATCTTTTACATGCCGATATCGGCGAGTAAGTACGGTCACGGAGTCAATAAGACGAGTCAATTACCAGAAGTCGACGAGTCAATTACCAGAAAGACGACGAGTCAATACCAGGAAGACGACGAGTCAATTACCAGAAAGTCGACGAGTCAATACCAGGAAGTCGACGAGTCAATACCAGGAAGACGACGAGTCAATTACCAGAAAGTCGACGAGTCAATACCAGGAAGTCGACGAGTCAAATGGACTGGTCAATGGACTGGTCAAATCTATAAGTAAATACAGTAGATAGGTATAGAAGTGAGGGTCAAATGGACGAGTCAAGGCGTCAACTAGACGCAAACAAGACGTCAGTGGACGGATATGGTATATAGATAGTTCATGCGGGTATTAGCAGGACGTCAAACGAGCAGTCAAAACCTGTCAGGTGGACCCATCAATCGACCCATCAACCACCGACCACCTCCTCTACAACTGGCGCCGAGTCACAAGTGATAAACCGAGTTTATGACCCGTGCGGGGTTGAGTATCGTACTCGTACTCGTACCCGTGCTCCAACTGTACTCGTACATACTGAATAAGCTAACAGCATAAAGACGTGTTTATCGTTTGCCTCAAGGGAAGCAGTTACAAGTTGAAAAAGTCGCAGAGATGAAGTGGACATTCTTTGTCATGTTAGTCGTCCTTGTCGTATTACTCTTTGTAGAGTTAAGTCTTAGTCTGTAGTGTTAGTCGCCTTAGTCTGTAGTGTTAGTGGTCAACTGTCTTTGTACCTGGTTAGTCTGATCTGATAAAGAGCTTGTCGTAGATAGTACAGGCTGGGCACTTTTGGTCAGTTGAACATATGCGACAGCCTAGACAAGGTGATCAATACACGATCTAGACTGCCGACTGCCGACTGTAGTCTTTGGTTTGGGGTTTTGATTGCCGTGTTTGTTGGGATTGCTGCTGTCCAACGCTCCTCTCGAAATGAGCCGTTCACGCTGCCAAGTCGCCAGTTGGACATGTGCTATACAATAATATTGGTCGTACTGTGCGAGTACGATACTGTACTAGTCAATGAGCTTGCCGTTCCTGCCCAGAATGGCAGAGACGTGCTACAGTACGAGTACAGTACGAGTAGACACAGTAGCCGATGAAGTTAGTGCTCTCGGATTTGGCGTCTGTTGGGCAAGTTGTCGTGTTGCTGGAGAATATTGTCTGGTGAGGAGTACGGTACAGTACTGTCGGAGAAGTGTCGCTGGAGAATTGTCGCTGGAGAATTGTCGCTGGAGAAGTACCGCTGGAGAAGTGTCGCTGGAGAAGTACCGCTGGAGAAGTGTCGCTGGAGAAGTGTCGCTGGAGAATTGTCGCTGGAGAAGTACCGCTGGAGAAGTACCGCTGGAGAATGTCTTACTGTTGCGTACTGTACTGTTGCACCTAGACCATAGCTGATACTCAACATGTTTGCCAATTGTAGCAATGGGCTTGTCCGTAGACTGTCAAGGTCCACAAGTAGAAAGATGAACATGTGCGTAGGTCAGCTGAAGAGTCAGGACAACTGTTGGGCTCCGGGAGTGCTGTTTCTTCGAGATAATGATGCGACAAGACTGTCGACTTTTGACTGTTGATTGCGACAGTTGATTGCGACAGTTGACTGTTGAAGATGTGTTGACTGCTGACTGCCGACTGCCGACTGTTCTGCCGACTGCTGACTGTTCTGCCGACTGCTGACTGCAGACTGTTGTCATGTATGTACCGCACGACATCTGTAGGACTATACAGCACGGCAGGCAACACGACTACCTGCGGATACCGTTACAGACGTGCTGATCGCGGTTGCTGCACGAGCGCGGTACTTGCACCAGGCAAATGTGTCGTTATCGTCGTATGGTGCAATTGTCGTATGGTGCAATTGTCGTATCGTGGCACGGTCCCGAACCAAACCACAGTGCATGTCGCAATGTGCAAGTCTTCATGTCTTCGGGGTAAGTCACCAGTGTAACGCCTGGGGGTATTTGGTGCTACCCTGGTCCGGGGCTTGTTTGTCTCCGTTTATACCTTGTACTTTTACTGTGTACGTTTGTCTGTTTTTGCACATCTGTTTCACATGGATTGCTTGCAACCAGATGACGTGCTGGGCCGTGACGGAAGATGGGGTACCGACGACTGTCAATCCATCCTCCAGCTGTTTCTTGGCCCAGCCAAATAAACACCACTCGTACTTTTGTCCTACTCCACGTCCGCGATTAGCTCAAAATGGCCTGATAATGTTTGGAAGGGCGATCACGAGAAGAAAACACGACAATACGAATACGACAGGCACTGATAGACACGACAGACACAAGGAGCGGGGGCAAAGGGGGAAGCGAGCCAAGGAGAAGGATAGACAATGACGGACGGACAGATAACCACAGACAATGACAGAAGGACAGACACGATGGGTGGAACAAGGGACAAGGCTGGTCGAAATGCCACCCTCCTCCCAGACCACCACCCTGTCTACATGCTCCACCTATCATTTTCATGCGTTTCACAAGTGCGCACCACGTGGGGGTGTGGGGGTTCAGGGGACGAGCTGTAGAGGGGGTATTACACGGGCCTGAGCTCGTGCACACCAATGTATAGCACGCGTAGACCCTTTCGACCAACTATTGGTGCCGATACATCCATTTTCCGCTTGGTTGTGCTCGTATTTCTCGCCGAGATCGGTTGGTTCGTTTTTTTTTTTTTTTTTTTTTTTTTT
>ULGV01000003.1:1568579-1639633 GCA_900519065.1 Yarrowia hollandica | reverse complement strand
TTTTTTTTTTTTTTTTTTCTCCTCTCCGCCAGACAACCTTTAAGGTAAGGTAGGCTTTTGTCTTTGGCGAGTGAAAAAGCGAATAACGGTACTTTTTTTTCCCGCGAGATTGAACTAAAATGGCACTGGACACGGATGGTGCAAGCGGACACAAACGGACACAGACGGAGACAAGCGGACACAGACGGACACAAACACACGGCCCGTGTGCCCCGCGCCCACGCCACGCGCAGCGCTGCTCCCAAATTCGCCATCCTCCTCATGCACAGGACCCGTCGGTGGCACGCTGCATGGTGTCAAAAGTGCAGCAACTTTGGGTTTCAAATGCATGTCTTTTAAAAAGTGTCTTAGATATGGGAGGGAGGCAAAGTGCCGACAATAGCGGCAGGCGCAAAGACGGGCGCCCGCGGGAGGTTGCGGGAGTGCGCCACGTGTGTCTATGTAAAAGACGCGTGTGCTTTCTGCGCCGGCGGCTCGGTTTGGCCACCACTTGGCCCTCCCTCACTCTTGCCCCAAGGCCCATCAAAGTAAAACCCTTCCTGCAAGGTTTGAAAAGAGCGACAATCGTATTGTGTATGGACATTGTTCGCATGCAGCCATAGACGGAAGATAGGGTTTGGTAATATCTTGAAGTAGCAGGCCCGCCGAAACCGGGTCAACAAGAGCTGAGGGGGCGGGGGCGGCGGACGACGAGTCGTGTCTGCCCGCGGCGTGCATGTGGGCAACGTGGCCACGCACTTTGTGTCGTTGGCGGCCCCGTTTTGCGGCCATACCGCCCGTCTGTTGTTGGTACCGGGTAGCCGCCTTTTTTAAACCCAGACGGACTGCCCGCTGTAAGAAGACAGGACTGCGGGACAAGGAGTCTGGTTGAACAAGCGGCGGGACCAGGAGATGAAGGCGCGGAAACGAGGTGTACACGCGGAAACGTCGCAAACGGGGCCAGACGTTGAACGGGCCCGGGCGGCAACGAGTCTGTCTGTGTCCGCCCGTGTCTGCCGCGCCACCCGTGTCGCCCGTGCGCGCTCCGTTTGGCGCTCCGTGGGTCTGTCCTCGCTCGGCCCTCTTCCTCTCCGCCTCCCCCTGGACTGCGTGGGTTCATGCGGGTCAACAATGACGGAAGTCCAAAAGAGGTAGAGCGGAGCAAACTCTGGCCCGGCTGCTTGTCGTTTGGCGGTGTCTTTTGCAACTTGACTTTGTCACCAGACGGCCTACCCTGCCACCCTCCGATACGACGGTCTATTCAATATGGTATGTATAAGGTGGATGTGGGAGGAGAGGAGAGGATGAGGGGGGAGCATGCCATGAGGGGAGTGACGAGAGGAGAGGAGACGAGGAGTAACGGTGACGAGGAGTAACGGTGACGAGGAGTAACGGTGACGAGGAGTAATGGTGACGACGGACACGCTTGCACACTTGACATATTAGACCAGGATACAGGCAGGACGAGTACCGGCGCGGGAGTATTCTACAAGAGTATGGTACGAGTACCGCACGATACCGCATGACTTCTCCTGGGTCGATAGGTGCATAATGTCAACAACGGGCGTCCCTTGAACACGCCTATGTCGCACTGTCTTAGTACATAATGACTGAGGTATTATCAAGACGGCTACCGTATAGTATTACTGGTACAGAAACTGAGGGGGGTGGCTGTGGCACCGACACGAGTTGCGTGACGGGCACTCGCGCAACTCCCGGTCCGTGGTTGCCGCTCACTGCTCACCTGCTCTCTTCTCCTCTCACCACCGCTTATCTCCTTGACCTCCTATTATGGTTCTGGAGCTTGTCGGTTCATGTGGATGAAGGTGTGGCGTGAGAGGTGACAAGTGTCCGTCAATGACACAGCGACTAACAACGTGCGAGCCACGTCTACGCCCCCGTCACCACGCCGTGCGTGTCACTCTCCTGTCATGCATCCAGCAATCTCCGCCCCTGTTTTCTCCCTTTGCACTACGCAACGCAATGTCTCACTTTGGCCGTGCACATGAATGAGCTAGGGGAGGTCATCAAGGAGACGGAGACAATGGCGGTGTGATAGAGACGGCGACCGTGACCGTTCCACGAGCTGGCGTGTGGCAGTACGTTTTCTGTCGCTGTCCACCGCGCCTGCCACTGCCGTCGCCGCTGCCACTATCTCCTCTGTCTGACACCGTCGACAACACTGACAGCAATGTTGCACGGGCGCTCTGGCTGCATTGCGATTGATCGGCTTCATTTACACTGTTGCTGCCATCCACCTGTGCTCATTATTGACATTTTTTCCCTACTAACCCAGAATCAGGCCACCACCGTGGTACGCGGGTATATGGCTGGTCACGTCGTGGGCAGTGGACGCCATGGATGAAGGGGAGGATCTACATGCTGTTGAGCAAGTGAGAAGAGGAGGGGGGATATGGTAGGACAGGCCAGGACAGGGAGATATGGAGTGATACACATGAGATACAGAGATGAAGAAAGACAGGATACACGATACAGTGATACCAATTGCACGGAGCAAAGATACCAGTGAGTCATGTGATTGATTGTGATACTGTTCGAGNCGGACTGCCCGCTGTAAGAAGACAGGACTGCGGGACAAGGAGTCTGGTTGAACAAGCGGCGGGACCAGGAGATGAAGGCGCGGAAACGAGGTGTACACGCGGAAACGTCGCAAACGGGGCCAGACGTTGAACGGGCCCGGGCGGCAACGAGTCTGTCTGTGTCCGCCCGTGTCTGCCGCGCCACCCGTGTCGCCCGTGCGCGCTCCGTTTGGCGCTCCGTGGGTCTGTCCTCGCTCGGCCCTCTTCCTCTCCGCCTCCCCCTGGACTGCGTGGGTTCATGCGGGTCAACAATGACGGAAGTCCAAAAGAGGTAGAGCGGAGCAAACTCTGGCCCGGCTGCTTGTCGTTTGGCGGTGTCTTTTGCAACTTGACTTTGTCACCAGACGGCCTACCCTGCCACCCTCCGATACGACGGTCTATTCAATATGGTATGTATAAGGTGGATGTGGGAGGAGAGGAGAGGATGAGGGGGGAGCATGCCATGAGGGGAGTGACGAGAGGAGAGGAGACGAGGAGTAACGGTGACGAGGAGTAACGGTGACGAGGAGTAACGGTGACGAGGAGTAATGGTGACGACGGACACGCTTGCACACTTGACATATTAGACCAGGATACAGGCAGGACGAGTACCGGCGCGGGAGTATTCTACAAGAGTATGGTACGAGTACCGCACGATACCGCATGACTTCTCCTGGGTCGATAGGTGCATAATGTCAACAACGGGCGTCCCTTGAACACGCCTATGTCGCACTGTCTTAGTACATAATGACTGAGGTATTATCAAGACGGCTACCGTATAGTATTACTGGTACAGAAACTGAGGGGGGTGGCTGTGGCACCGACACGAGTTGCGTGACGGGCACTCGCGCAACTCCCGGTCCGTGGTTGCCGCTCACTGCTCACCTGCTCTCTTCTCCTCTCACCACCGCTTATCTCCTTGACCTCCTATTATGGTTCTGGAGCTTGTCGGTTCATGTGGATGAAGGTGTGGCGTGAGAGGTGACAAGTGTCCGTCAATGACACAGCGACTAACAACGTGCGAGCCACGTCTACGCCCCCGTCACCACGCCGTGCGTGTCACTCTCCTGTCATGCATCCAGCAATCTCCGCCCCTGTTTTCTCCCTTTGCACTACGCAACGCAATGTCTCACTTTGGCCGTGCACATGAATGAGCTAGGGGAGGTCATCAAGGAGACGGAGACAATGGCGGTGTGATAGAGACGGCGACCGTGACCGTTCCACGAGCTGGCGTGTGGCAGTACGTTTTCTGTCGCTGTCCACCGCGCCTGCCACTGCCGTCGCCGCTGCCACTATCTCCTCTGTCTGACACCGTCGACAACACTGACAGCAATGTTGCACGGGCGCTCTGGCTGCATTGCGATTGATCGGCTTCATTTACACTGTTGCTGCCATCCACCTGTGCTCATTATTGACATTTTTTCCCTACTAACCCAGAATCAGGCCACCACCGTGGTACGCGGGTATATGGCTGGTCACGTCGTGGGCAGTGGACGCCATGGATGAAGGGGAGGATCTACATGCTGTTGAGCAAGTGAGAAGAGGAGGGGGGATATGGTAGGACAGGCCAGGACAGGGAGATATGGAGTGATACACATGAGATACAGAGATGAAGAAAGACAGGATACACGATACAGTGATACCAATTGCACGGAGCAAAGATACCAGTGAGTCATGTGATTGATTGTGATACTGTTCGAGGGCAGAGGTGGACCTGAGAATGGGATAGGAAGGGCGAGGGGGGAGGAGGGGAGGGGAGAGAGTGGGGGAGGTGGGGGGAGGTGAGGAGGTATCATTGGGGATATGACGTTGAGATATCACGTGACACGGAGTGGTGATGAGGGGGGTGACCAGTGGGGGATGTTCTGACGGACCCATTGAGTTGTTCTTTCATTGAGGTTTAGTCATGGGTATTCTTCCTATGACTTGTATGGGTGACTGGTTCAACAGTGGCAGGTTCAACAGTGGGAGGATCAACAGTTGGTTTCTTCATCAGTTGACTGCTGGCATCACTCCAGGAAGACTGTCGTCGTCTATACATGGTTGTGTTGGTGCCCTAGTCGGCTGTCTGTGGGTCTGGTTGCGGTTGACTATTTGACTGTCCCAAAGGCCTGCTGTGAGCTGTTTCATGGGACATTCTGTCCGACAATTTGAGTGGACTGTGATGCAGTCAGTGACCGTTCACTGGTGTCCGCTTCAAGCGGACATCGGCTGGTTGAAACTCCTTGTGGATGACTAGTTGAGACTGGGAGCTGGCAGTTGGGCGAGTGGACAATTTGAACGATCTGTTCCACCGTACAGTACACCAGTCTTAATCGGTTGTCTGACACATTGACTGCTTGGATGCGTGTGTCTTTCTGGATGGCCAACTCTCTGGACGGATTGACCGGCACTCCATTTCACCGTCTGTCTATTTGACAGCTAGGCCGCTTGAGCTTTTTGGAAGGCTCATTGACTGGACTGCTCCAGTGACTATCAGACGGCTCCAGTGACAGTCAGGTAGCTAATCTGTTTGAACTTGTGCTTGCTGGTCTGAGTGGACACCAGTTCTCATGTCTTCAGTACTGTTTGTCTCCAGTGCTGTTCGTCTTCAGCTTTTGTTTGTTGCCCAGCTTCTGTTCGCTGCCCACTGATGTGTTCAATTGCAATACAAAACTGTCTTCAGAGAGCTGTTCAAAAACCGTCTTCAGATGGCTGCTCATTGTTCGCTGGCGTTCAACGCTGTTCTTTGATGCGCCCAACTCGTGTCAACTCGTGTCCAGGCGCTGCTCACGGTTCGTCTTCTGATAGCTTTTCATCTGTCCAGCTTCTGTTCATCTTGCTTGTACAACTCCTGCTCACTCATAACACGACAGAAACGTACACGAAACGAGCTCAAAGTCTGGACTCAATTGCGTCAATTGCGTATCTGTCCGTGGTCTAGCCGTTGCCGGACTGAGGCTGCTGCTGTAAGGAGACTGTTAGCCAAAGTCAACTGTTGAGCGGAGTCAAGATGGACTCATAAGCTGAATGGCCGGCTGAGCTGAGAACTGTTGTGAGTCGTGCAGAGCTCACCTCTCTTCCCACAGACCGCCTTGGCTCACCCCTGAATAGCCACTTGTCACACTGCCATCCTCTTCCATGAAGGTTAAGACAAAAGACGTGCCGATGAGAGAGACATTTGAGTAAACCGTGTCTCGCTTGGATATGCTGAAATGGTCGTCGTTGGTTGACCGTGTGTCTCTCTCGATTTCCGTTGCACTGGCACGTACCGTACATCTAGATTCTGAGCTACTCTACTCGTATATACATGCAAACACCTGTCGGTGCAGATTTTCGCGGTTTGACGAAGATCTGTCAGTTTAAGCGAGGTACGAGAATTGTTCGGTATAAGCGGAGCAAGGAGGGGGTACTTATGACTTGACCGTCTGTTTACGGGCTGTGTTCACGGGTCACTTTTTGAGGGGGAAAAAAAAGAAGACAGAAGAAATGGCTATTGGCTTTCCGGGGAGACGAATTTCGAATTATCAACGTCAATTTTTACGCAATCGCAGCAAGACCATCCCATAAATGACCGTCTATCCGAGCTGATTGTTTTGGTACAACTCTCGACGATACTGCTCCGTTTTGTCTCTATTAAACCTGTCGAAAACTGTTCTCCGTCAAAACCGCTCGTTCAGAAAAGTCCGTTTTTTTTGTCCAAACTCGTCTATTTGTCTATATACGCTTCTATGGACCTCATGGCGAGCTCGCGGGGCTCAGTTTGAGGGGGTTTACTAGTCTAGCTGTTTACTATGCGCCGTTTAGTCGTGGTGTTGTGCTCTGACTGATGGTCAAGAGGAAGGGTGTATTTTGGCCTTGTTCATGACTCAGCGAGGTGAGATGTGACCCGAAACGGAAAAGCGGGGTTTAGTATTTTGACAGCGGCCGATCATTGCCCAGCCATCGATTACGTTTTATCTCATCAAAATTTTGATTTCGTCATTTTGTTGATTTTCGCCATTTTCCAAATTTTTGCTTGGTACCGTTTCGAACATCGTCGATTTTCGGGTCCCGTTTGTCGTGGAAAACGAAAAATGAGCAAAATGGAAGCTTGGCACACAGCGGGTGGTGGTTAGGCTACAGCTGCTACAGCTGGGACAGTAGACACAAAGTTGACGCTTGCTGTGTTTGCAGGTGAGACATTCTCTTGTCTTGTCTTGTGTCAAGGGAGCCCATCAATTTGTCCAAAACAGACAAAAACGTCGCCGATCAGTGGTACCACTTTTTGCGCGCGGGTCCATGTAGTCTGTCTCCCAAAGAAGGTCGTATTGATCTGGGTGAGCGACGGTTTGGATGCATGATGGACGATCCGGATAGATCTCTCTTTGGCTGATATGGAGATTTGAGAACATCACGTGGAAAAACGCCCTTGTGCTGTTTGTTCTCTCACGGCACCGACGCTGGCTGCCTGTGCTGCTGTGCGTGCGAGACTGGTAATCTCCGCGGCTCCATCCGGCCACACGGCTCTGTTTATTATCACGCTTGTGTGGAAGACATGGTAGCATGTCGTTGTCTCCTGCAGCGTTGATTTTTGCACCCCTACGGCGTACCATGAGCGATACAGTACTCGTACTCGTACGGCCCTCATACAGTGGGTACGGTATTGGACGGTAAACGGCGACCCTTCACTGCTTGTACCTTCAGTTACCCGGCACGTTGTCACACGCAGCACATCGACTGCGCGTCCAGGACGTCCCACACGCAGTACACGCAGTAGTTAATGTGTTGGGGAGGGGCAGAGAGAGATACGAGAGGGACATGAGAGATAAGAGAGGAAGCAGAGGTGCATATGGGCAGGTGTCACAGGTGTTACAGATGTGGGAAAGATGCTGCTACTGGGAATGGCACATTGTCTACTTGTGCACATTCCCAAGACAAACTCAACATGCCCATCGCCCACTCTGTCTCACTCACCGCTTGGTTTAATAACTTATCGGCTTAAGTTGTGTTGCACATTTGAAACAGGTGTCAGGCCAAAGTCAAAAGTGCGGGCGTGTGGGGGAGGGTTAACCGAAGTGAGACAGGGAAGCTGAGATGGGCCGGCTGGGTGAGAAGGGAAGAAGAGAAGAGCGAGGGCCAAAAAAAAAAAAAAAAAGAAAAAAAAATTAAAAAATTGGCTGGCATCCTCAGGCCACGTCAGACGGACGGAGATAAAAATGATGGCAAGACACAAAGAAGAAAGAGGGAGCTAAAGTAGTGGAGCGGCTATTTCGAGGGGATATTTTTCGAGCCCCCCCGCTTCGAGCAGTTTTTTTTTCTTTTTCTTTTTTTTTTGTCTTCCCCTTGTGTTTTCCTATGGACCTAGCTTTATGTCGTGGTGCTTCTTTTTTTCCCTTTTTTTTTTCTTTTAATTTTCTTTATTTATCAAAAGGGTCCTTTTGTCCTATTGCTTCGGAAGATCGGCAATGCGGTCGTAAACGGACCTACAAGTAGCTTCTTCCAGGTTCTCCAACAGGTTCCTGGCATTTGTCTTTCGGTTGTTTTTTTTCCGTTTGCCTCGAGTTTTTTTTGTTTTTTTTGTTCCTTTTTTATTTTATTTTGATTCCATTTGCTCCCCCCCGTCCGCCCCTTTAAACACGTCTTAGCGCGTGTTTTTTTGCATAAACAAAGACGTGGGTCTGTCGGTCTTGTCACTCTCTCGTCGGTCCTGCCATCTTGTCATTTTCTAATTTTCGGTCTGCCCCGGATAATCCATTTCCAGAGGATGCACTTGCGTCATCTTCCTTCGCCCAAGTAGATGAAACTAAAGGTGCCTTTAGCGCCATACTACCCTCGTTGCCGTCCAATAAACGAGCCACTACTGTAGCATTCTTGCTCGGTAAGCAGTCCATTGGTGCCGGTAGTGCACGCTTGGACGGGGCCCTAATAGTCCCTTTTTATTATTTTTTTTCCCTTTCCCCCCTTCCTGTTATTATTATTTTCCGTCCTTGTCTTTTGCCTGAATTTTTCTTTTTCGCTTTTGTCTTTTTTTTCGCTGGTGATGTTTTTAATCTCGGTAGGTGGGTGGGGGGGGATGTGTGTGTACCAACGTACTAACCCGTGATATCACATGGGGAGTCTTAGAGCACGCATTGTTAACCTACGGAGGTACCAAGGTTGTATTGTGCTTTGGGCGAAACGCTGTCTGAGAATCGGCGAGGATTATTTTGCCGCCCATGTTTGTTTTGGCCAATATTATTTGTACGGTGTGTGTGTGTGTGTGTGTGTGTGTGTGTTGTGTTTTTTTTTTTGTTTTCTGTGGCCTTGTGGTTTTGTGGTTTTTTCGGTGGGTGTGGTTCTTTTTTTTTTTTTTTTTTTTTTTTTTTTTTTTTTTTTTTTTTTTTTTTTTTTTTTTTTTTTTTTTTTTTTTTTTTTTTTTTTTTTTTTTTTTTTTTTTTTTTTTTTTTTTTTTTTTTTTTTTTTTTTTTTTTTTTTTTTTTTTTTTTTTTTTTTTTTTTTTTTTTTTTTTTTTTTTTTTTTTTTTTTTTTTTTTTTTTTTTTTTTTTTTTTTTTTTTTTTTTTTTTTTTTTTTTTTTTTTTTTTTTTTTTTTTTTTTTTTTTTTTTTTTTTTTTTTTTTTTTTTTTTTTTTTTTTTTTTTTTTTTTTTTTTTTTTTTTTTTTTTTTTTTTTTTTTTTTTTTTTTTTTTTTTTTTTTTTTTTTTTTTTTTTTTTTTTTTTTTTTTTTTTTTTTTTTTTTTTTTTTTTTTTTTTTTTTTTTTTTTTTTTTTTTTTTTTTTTTTTTTTTTTTTTTTTTTTTTTTTTTTTTTTTTTTTTTTTTTTTTTTTTTTTTTTTTTTTTTTTTTTTTTTTTTTTTTTTTTTTTTTTTTTTTTTTTTTTTTTTTTTTTTTTTTTTTTTTTTTTTTTTTTTTTTTTTTTTTTTTTTTTTTTTTTTTTTTTTTTTTTTTTTTTTTTTTTTTTTTTTTTTTTTTTTTTTTTTTTTTTTTTTTTTTTTTTTTTTTTTTTTTTTTTTTTTTTTTTTTTTTTTTTTTTTTTTTTTTTTTTTTTTTTTTTTTTTTTGTGTTATTGTTGCCCTTCCCTTAAAATTTCTTGTGGTTCAGAGGAAGTTTATTCAGCTTGAGTCACCGAAGTTAACCGTTCTCTGGATGCGGTTTGGACCCCCATTTTGTCACCCCCCAAATCAGACCTTGTACAGATGGTCAGACCCAATCGGTCGCAGGCCCAACCTTTTTAGGCGCTTCCCGACACATTTTCCTCTTCAACACCTGCCTCTTGCGTCCCTTATTTATATCTTATTCGCATTAACCCTTGCTTGCCTTGTTTACTTAACCTTGCAGGTGGTGTGTCAGTTTTGTGTTACACTTGTTCCAGACCTTAACTGAGCTATGCCACCTTTGGCGGAGAAGAGAGAGTGACGATGTCCATCTTGTGCTCTCAGCAGGAGGGTCCGACAATAACTTACACGCCCGAAAGACGCCCCCACACGCTAGGGCCGCGGGCCGAAGGGTATCACAAGGACATGGTGACACTGAGCTTGTCTTGTCTTTTTTTTGTGCTTGGCTTGGTTCCCCATTCCCCATCCCCCCATAGAAACAAGTTTGGCTCCCGTTAAACTCTGTGGCCCAGTGGGTGGAGGTTCATCGGATTAACAGGGTCCGGGCCCTGGCTGTTGGAAGGGTCTGAGAACCCTTGGGTGGGCGGCGAGTGAGTGTGGCGATCAGGGTTGGCTGCCATGTACGGGCTCTGTGCGTGTGAGCTTTCTTTTCGTCTTTTCGTGGCCCAACAAAGTGGGAGGTGCATGTGGTGTGCGAGGTCTGTGTGGTCGAGCGATGTGTGTGACGCTTGACGCTTGACTCTGACGCTGTTGCACACACATGTACATACACACAACAGGGCTGAGTTTAAAATAGGCTTTTTAGGGGCCGCACAAAGTTGGCAGGGCAAAACAAAAAGTGGTGGGGGAGGGTTTGGCAAATCGCAAAAACAAAAAAGCAAGGGAATGATGCAAACAAAGACGGTGCAAACGAAAAGTGTACACCTTGGAGCGAGATCCACGACGAGCGTGTGTGGAGGCGGCCACGGGAGCCCATCAGCACAGCTGGGGCATCAATTGCGGCCAGGTGGGCAGCCCCCTGCTCCACGCCCCTTTTCCCTCCCTCAAATCTGGCGCCCCAACTCCTCTTGGATCGCTGTTCCCCAGACATTTCCCTTACGCTCGCACACTCTGTTGGCATTTTAGTTTGCTCGTCTCTATGCACTCTATATGATTTTAATCTAAAGTATCTCCAGCATTAGAGACAGCTTACTCTCACCTCCAACGACCATCGTTTGCCCTGCTGCTACCAACCAAACCTCCCTCTCTCACACTCACCTCTCTCAAAAGACACCGGACCACCACACCCACCACCATCTCTTGGAGATACTCATGAGCCTGGTACACACAGCCACAACAGAGAGCGGTAATTGATAGGCTGCTGGGGCAACGACTAAGAGAGCCAGTCACACATGAAGTTGGAAAACATTTTGAATGAGGCATCCAGAGAAAAGTCCGAGGCCCACGTCCAAGGTCGCGATGCCACAAACACAACCGGAACATCGACCACAAACACATCATCCACCTCAAACACAAACACATCGTCACTCCCTCTGGCTCCCCCTCACAAAGACGACACCAAACGAGACGGCAAGCTGCCTGCACACGACCCGGATCCACCTCCACCGGCCTCCGCGTCTCCCAGAAACTCCCCCTCCACCCGCCGGGCTTCTGTCGGAGGTGTTGCCGGCCCAATCTCCGGTCTCCAGGGCCCTCCTCCGTCCATGTCCCGGCCTCCAAGCACACAACCCGGACCAGGACACTTTGCAATGGTGCAACAACAGCAGCCCGGAGTGCACGAGTTTGTGCCCGGGCCGCTCCACGCGCCACAGCCCTATTACCCGCATCATCTGCAGCAGCACCAGCCCCATTTTCCGTTGCAGCCCATCCAGATTCCGCAATGGACCGCTCCTCACCATGGCCACCATCCCAGCCTGACCCCAGGACCCTCGCCAACCGCGACGGTCCCCGAGCACCGTCACAGACGCAATTCGTCGGTATATTCGCCCTACCAGCGGCCTCGGGGAGGCTCGGTGGGCCATATGGGAACGGTGCCAGGGTCCAGCTCGCACCTGCCACCTCCTCCGGCCACAGTCACGTTTGCAAGAGGCGGATTCGAAGACAAGACGAGTGACGGCAGCCAACGCAAACGGTCCAAGGCACCCAACTCCACCTGGACCATGGAGGACGACAACAAGCTGCTGGATCTGGTGCTGTCCACGTTACCGCGGCAGGACTATGCCGAGTACGCGCGGCTGCTCAACAAACGCGACAGCCAGACGGTGCGGTACCGGTGGAAGGTGCTTGTTCGACGAGCGCGGGGCGAGGGAGAGCAGCAGCAGCAGCATCAACAGCAGCAGCAACAACAACAACAACAACAACAACAGCAGCAGCAGCAGCAGCAACAACAACAACAGCAGCAGCAGCAGCAGCAGCAGCAGCAGCAACAGCAACAACAACAACAACAACAACAACAACAACAACAACAACAGCAGCAGCAGCAGCAGCAGCAGCATGAACGATAAACACCTCCCTACAATCACAACAATGGCGCCATAACGAATGGTGCAACTTGCAAAAAGACGACGAGATATTACTCCTTGCCCTCCCCCCTCAACGAGAACACGACGAACAAGAACAAGTAATAGCATGGCCCTCGTATGCCCTTCTCTCTCTCTCTCTCTCAAATTAGACGAGAAGTGTATATGACGGCCCACAGTGTAATATAATTATATACAGTATACGCATGTGGCTGGTACGTAGCTACCTGGTACTTGGTACAGTAGATTCAGCAAATATTTTTCCATCTGGGCATAAAAACAAAAGTAAATCAGGGGACTCTTTTCCCCTACACATTTCCTTTTTCCACCAAACACATTCCCCTGACACAAAAGGGCTGAGGTGTCTGTCTCACATGGTCGAGGCTAGCGTGTGACACAAGAGAGAGGGCTGAGAAAAAACAAAAGCTGGTGAAGGTGTCCAAAAACAGGTGTGTGAACGAACAACAACAATGCAAAGTTGTGGCTAGTGGATCATAGATAGATTGTTATAGACTACGAGTAGCAGTTGGTCATGGTCGACTGGTAGCACCGTTCTTAGCGCCCCCTATTTGTCTCTCCTTGATAGGTGGCGTTTGTGAGGCGGAGGGAGGTTTTGGTGGATCGGCGGCGAACGAGTGGAGCTATCGGCGAAAGGAGTTCGAAACGGACATGCTGGGGCCGAGGCGATGCGCATGGTGGTGTCTGTGTCGAAATCCGAGCGCCGGTTGTGTTTTTTCGGCTCTGCTTGCCCGACTGCTTTTTTTTCCTCAAACAAGGTGTAAGACGCCTTAAATACCGCTTGTTTAAGTCCAACTCACAAGATTATCCCAGGGTCTTGTTTTAGGCTACGAGGAAACCCCCCACCTGACTCTTGTTCTCCTCAGACCCTCGTTTTCTTTCTCTCCAACCTCCAACCTGGGCTCCTCGCCAAGTCCCGTTTTCGCGCCATTCCTGCTCAAACTAGTTTGGGCACTTGTGCGAGCTGCTAAACGAGGGTCGGCGAGCGCTAGTGTCGAGTTTCGGACACCGCCCGCGAGTCTACCTGCTACAACTGCTACACCACTCCAGTCTCCGCCATGGCGCCATAATACGTTTTCATTTTGTGCCTACGACACGTGAGGCTTCTCTGGAGACTACCGCAGCGGGCTGTCATCATTTGATACTTGGCTAGCGAGAGAGTGAGCTGAGCTGAGCTGAGATGGGGCTAGGACTGTAGCTGGGGCTGAGCTGAAGATGGCGACTGAGCTGGAACTAGACCTGAAGCTGAGGTGAACTGAGCTGGAGCTGGAGACTGAAATTGAGGTCTGTTTTTTTTGACACGTTTCTGCCTGGTCTGACGCAGACGGATTTTTGACTCATCCACATGACCGTCGTTGCTCCAAACCCCAGTTGGATCGCCCCATTTACCAGCCGATCACTGTAACGTTGCCATAAACCGTTGGGTTGTATGCACCCAGTCTAGACCCAGGACCAGTAGTACAGCTTAGGAGTTGGCCAGTCGATCGCACCAGAGCTATAGCACCCTGAAAATCTTCGATGGTCTCATCTTGTCTAATTTATTATGCACCCGGTTCGTCCTATTAACCGTGCCCCTTTTTTTGCGGTCTAAAACGCCGTGGACGGTGTACTTTAAGATGGTTGTAACGAGCAAAACCACACAACGGCTTGCACACACAAGAGAGTCCGTTTTCGCCGCACCGATATCGTAATCACAGTCCACTCATTTCGTTCCACGTTTTTGTTATATTTATTATCCAGCACATTCACATTCAACCGTCGTACATATCTCATGTGGGCGTAAGAGTGTATTGGTGTGCCTACCGGTAGTCCTAATGTTATGAGTGAAAAGTGAGTGCGGTACCTTGAAAACCGTTGGTTGGCCCTATTGTCGAAAACCGTTGCTTCTAAACTGAGGTACCGTCCATTGAAGTTTGGCTGTTTAATTTGACATCTTTCTTGTCTTCTTTTTTTTCCCTCTCCATTTTTTCTTTTTCTATTTATTTTTCATTCCCCCCCCTCCCCCCCCTTGGCCTCAACCATTTGTTTTTTGTCTCCGTGGAAAGTCTCCACTAAGGAGAGGGCTGTATTGGCATTCTTCTTTTTCGCACGCTTACTTGAACTAGATTGGAATTTTGCCTTTCGGTTGCAACCTTTGCATCATGGCTTTAGGCTCCCCTGGACTCTAATTACGTCAGACTCACTGGGCGGACGACCAGGGCACACGCAGACCTGCCGGGTGGCCCATTGTCCATGTAAACTGCCCCTGGACCCATCAGATGCGCGCGTCCATTTTGGGGTGCCAGCCCCGCTGCTGACGCTCACAATAGACAGATGCAAACTACGAGTAGCAGCATTCGACTGGTCGACCCATGCGAGGCTTGCACCCCATAATAAGGTTTAACCGTTAGGCAGCTAAGACAAAGAGAGGTCCCAAACGGGCAACGACGCACTTTAGAACGGAGTCTGTTTGACCAGATCAAAAACCTTGTTTGCTTGGGGTTGCATTGTTTTGCACATCACGTGCAGAACCACGCAAGGATGAAACACACCGAGAGGTGTATGATGATGAAAGAAAAAAAAACATGGCACCACACGACACACGGTCAACGTGTAACAGAGGCGAGTCGGTACATGTGGTCGGGCCAGAACGTGTAGGTGCTTGTTTTAGGCGGTTGGGTGAATTCAACAAAATGGCCAAACTAGGGAATTAGGTGGACAAACTAGGCTGATGTGAAATAAGTTGAATTGGCAATAAAAAAAAAAATTATAAAAAAAAAACACCGACAAAAACCGAAAAAAACGGGAAAAAAAGGGAAGAAGGGAAAATAAAAATAGACAATTGAAAAGAGAAAAAAGGAAAGAAAAAAAAAAGAAACACCTGCGAATAAGCTCACGCCGTTGCTGGCGGGAAACATCCTCCGGGCTACCATAATAATACCTCACACTGTGATTCTGTACACACGCGAAGCGAAGTCAACAGGGTTCCCTCATCCACCTTGTCTTTTGATTTTTGATACCTCGTTTCAATCTAATTTTGGCCCCTACCAGCGTCCATGATTACTCTGTCTGTTGACGTTTCAGGTTGCCGGATTCGGTGCAGAAGAGAAGATGCCATAATGCCAGAGTCGACGAATGACAAATGTATGTATGCATGCTGTGGCGATAACTAGACGTGTGTTTATCGTATCACCAAAGACAATAATCACTCACCTCAAAGCTCACCCCACATTTTCAATAATTAATCTCTCATCTCACCACCTCACCTCACCTCACCTCACCTCATTTCCCCCGCCCCATAACGTCTCCACTCTACTCCACAGCAACCTTGACCAAAGTATGCGATTGTCTACGCGCAGTCAACACACGAATAGGTTATGGTTCGAGATCTCACCGTTACCAAAGTCACTGTAGACTCGGGGTGCAGTGCGTTGGCGCTACTTGTACAGCTCCCTACAGCTTAGGCAAGAGGTCTCTTGCTTTAGCAAACGGCTCATGCGGATTCCGACGGTCACGTGGATAAACATGGCAACGGAGGTGGACGACGACGAAACAGCTGACAGTGACAATGCTGAAACCGATGACGAAACAACTGACAATGGAGTAAGGCCGGCATACTTCCTGTCTGGCGCCAATTGGCCGTTTTTTTTTTTTACAAAAAAGTCACTGACATCGGTCTACGCGTATCACGTATTGAGCTCGCGACCCTGGTACAGCAGCGGTAGCGGTACTGTAGTGTGATTGAGTCATGTCTACTGGTGCTACTATCTCGTACATGGTCACTGTTTATCGTTTAAACGCGCGGCAATTGATATATGAAAAAGCAAAATGTTCTCACTCCTGCTTCATCGTTGGTCACTCCTGCTTCATCGTTCTTCACTCCTGCTTCCACCCTTCCATTCACAGCTCGGCAAGTGTCGCCGGATCGGTTGTCTTTTTTTTTTTCTTTTTTGGACGGTCGCCGAAAACTTGTTTGTTCCCAACCCTACCAGACTGTATACGTTCAAACGCTATTTTCGGCCATATGAAACTCTGTCTGAAATCTAATCTGTACTTAAACTCGTGGAGAGAGTTGTGAGTGGTGAGAGTTGGCGGCTGGTCACGTGCAAGTGGCCCGGAAGTTGGTCTCTGCGCTGTTACACAAACAATACGAACCCATTGGCGTCATGGTTTTGCACAAACCCATCGCCCAAAGTCGAGTTTTGGACGCCTACTTTTTTTTTTTTTTTACCTTTTTCAGCAGACCCACACGAGCCAAGAAACGTCATCCATCCGTACTGTCAACCCAGTGTCAATACCTAGTCCCGGTGGAATCCTGCAGCTGTCATGGAACAAGTCTCGGGCATGTGCCAGGTACAAAAGTACGTCCGGTACGGTATAGCCCATAACTCCGTTCCGCTCGTGCGCTCCCATACGCTCTTGCTGTGCAGATACGTTATCAGAAAATGACACTAAAAAAAGCAATCCCAATCCCCAATCCGTACCGTATCAATTCAACTGGGGTATAAGTGCGGTGCGAGTACGTATGAGTGCGTATGAGTGCGGTACTAGTGCGGTGCTAGTGCGGTAGGGGTGCGGTACGGATACTGTACGGACCCTACTCGTACTCTTTTCCACTCTCGTAAACAGCCAAAGAATCGTACGAGAGACAGGAGGCACAAGAGAATGACAATGCGAGAAACACTCTGATACTGCACTTGCATTAATTCGAACACAACCAGTTGTTTACAATTGTACGCTGCCAGGGTACAAGTACGGCCCAACTGCACTCCGGAAAGGTGTGGATATCTCCGATATGCAGCGTGAGTTTGACCGTACCGGGGTTCTAGGCTGAAATTAGTGGGAATGCAAAAATTAAAATAAAAAAAAACATCCAAAAAACAACAACAAAAAACGCCAAAAAACGGTAGCTACCTCAAAACCTGTAATTACCTTGACGGGGGTTCATGTTCCAGCACGAGATAATTAGTCTAAGTTTTATCTCCGCTATTTCCGCCCAGTCCATCACACACTAAAACTTGCACCACTAGTACGAGTACTCGCACCGCGGCTCTTCCTGACAAGCGCCGTTAATTGGTACCCATTTTCGTACAAGACCCACGTCACCCACACGTCACCCACACGTCACCCACACGTCACAAACGCCATGTGTCACCCATCACACGCGCCATGTGTCACCCTGTCAAAACGCACGCCGAAGGCCTGTCAAAACGCACGTCAATAAAACGTCAAACGCCAGAGTCGATATTTCCGACTAGTGGCGGTCTACTGTACCTGTGTGGCTGACCCTCGGCTAATTTCGGTCGGAGCCGTCCACATTTCGCCGTTTCTGTGTTCTTCAGCGCCGCGGCGATGGGTGGGGGGTGGAGGGATTGTTTTTTTCTTCTGTTTTTTTCTGTTTTTTTCTTCTGTTTTTTTCTGTTTTTTTTTTCTGTTTCTTTTTTCTGTTTTTTTTCTTCTTCTTTTTCTTCTTCTTTTTCTTCTTCTTTTTCTTCTTCTTTTTCTTCTTCTTTTTTCCTTCTTTTTTTTTTTTTTTTTTTTTTTTTTTTTTTTTTTTTTTTTTTTTTTTTTTTTTTTTTTTTTTTTTTTTTTTTTTTTTTTTTTTTTTTTTTTTTTTTTTTTTTTTTTTTTTTTTTTTTTTTTTTTTTTTTTTTTTTTTTTTTTTTTTTTTTTTTTTTTTTTTTTTTTTTTTTTTTTTTTTTTTTTTTTTTTTTTTTTTTTTTTTTTTTTTTTTTTTTTTTTTTTTTTTTTTTTTTTTTTTTTTTTTTTTTTTTTTTTTTTTTTTTTTTTTTTTTTTTTTTTTTTTTTTTTTTTTTTTTTTTTTTTTTTTTTTTTTTTTTTTTTTTTTTTTTTTTTTTTTTTTTTTTTTTTTTTTTTTTTTTTTTTTTTTTTTTTTTTTTTTTTTTTTTTTTTTTTTTTTTTTTTTTTTTTTTTTTTTTTTTTTTTTTTTTTTTTTTTTTTTTTTTTTTTTTTTTTTTTTTTTTTTTTTTTTTTTTTTTTTTTTTTTTTTTTTTTTTTTTTTTTTTTTTTTTTTTTTTTTTTTTTTTTTTTTTTTTTTTTTTTTTTTTTTTTTTTTTTTTTTTTTTTTTTTTTTTTTTTTTTTTTTTTTTTTTTTTTTTTTTTTTTTTTTTTTTTTTTTTTTTTTTTTTTTTTTTTTTTTTTTTTTTTTTTTTTTTTTTTTTTTTTTTTTTTTTTTTTTTTTTTTTTTTTTTTTTTTTTTTTTCGTTGACGGCGGCTATTTAGCGGCTATTTAGTGACATTCCCAGGGCCAGGCACACTCCCTGTAAGCCTGCAAGGTGTCTGTAAGGATGGTGCAGTGCTGCGGCTAAATTTAGCCGAAATTTTGCCGCAATCGCCTTTAGACCCGTCCCAGCACACTCCTGTCACTAGCCAGCCACGAGTGCATACGATAAGAGATAACAACTCTATTACAACTACAGTGCAAAACAACTATGCATAAATCATTAAATTCCTTTCCTTCTTCTCCTCTTTACTTGGCATGAGAAAGGTAGCTGTCCAGAGCTCCAATCAGAATGTCGGCGTGCTTCTCCTCAAAGACCAGCATGGGTCGAAGTCGCACGGTCTGAACACCACAGGCGCCAATGTTGACACCATAGGCCTTCATGCCAGCAACAAGAGCGTCCTTGGCCTTGCCGGAAGAAGCGTCCCAGGCAATGTAAGTGCCCTGGTCCTTGCCTCGCAGGTTGTTGATCTCCTTGGGGTGCTTCTCGGCCAGCTTGGTCAGCTTGGAGTAGAGGTAGCTTCCAACCTCAGCCACTCGCTTGGACAGATCGTTCTTGTCGCACTCCTGCCAGATGGTCTTGGCGATGATGGCCTTGGATGGGTCTCCGCACCAGGTGTTGAACTGTCGGTAGGGCATGTTGGGCTTGATGCTGGGGTCGGAGAAGTAGTATCCGGCGGCCTGGAACTTCTTGGAGAAGGTGACCATGTCCGGAGGGAAGGGCAGGTTCCAGTGCTCGTGGGCCCAGAACTTTCCGGTGGCAGCAACACCAGTCTGCACCTCGTCGACGATCATCAACACATTGTGCTTCTTGGTGACCTTTCGGAGTCCCTGGAAGAACTCGGGGGAGGCGTGGTTGTCTCCACCCTCGGACTGGATGGGCTCAACGATGATGGCCGCAACAGGGATAGGGTTGTTGGCCAGGATCTCATCAACGGCCTTGAGACATCGCTCCTCCTCAGCGGCGTTCTCCTTGGCATGCTCCTCAAGGGGGTACTTGAGCATGGGGAAGGGGGCCTTGGGCCAGTCAAAGGCAGGGATATCGAGCTTGTGAATGGGCTTGGATCGGGTGGCGGAAAGAGATCCAAACAGACGGCCGTGGAAGGCATGGTCAAAGGACATGATGGACAGAGAGGCGGATCCAGGGCCCTGGTTGTTCATGACAGACTCCTCGTCGGCCTTGGTGAAGGGCTGGCCATCACGCTCCATGGTTCGTCGCCACAGAAAGGCGGCCTTGAAGGCGGTTTCGTTGGCATCGGAGCCAGTCATACCGGTCCACACGTGGCTGAAGCCAGGAGGAGCCGCAGCAATGATTCCGTCTCTGAGAATGTTCTCGTAGGTGGACGAGGGGAAGTTACCGAGAGCAGGTCGGTTAACGAGAGAAGAGACCATCTCGGGCGACTTGGAGGCCTCCACGAGCTTGGGGTTGTTGTAGCCCAGAGCAATGGACGAAATCTGGGCGTACACGTCAAGGTAGACGTTGCCATCGACATCCTGGATGTAGTTACCCATCGACTTTTCGTAGTCGGCAACAAAGTTGGCCGCACGGGTGTCGAACACGGTGTCCAGCGCCAAAAGAGCGTCCTTGGTGGCGGGTCCAGGGAAAGAAGTCTTGACAACAGGAGCCTTGGGCTCGTTGGGGAAGTAGGTCTCGCAGAGAGAAGCGTAGCCTCGAGAGCTGTTCTGGGCGAATCCCGCGCCCGAAGCTCGAACGGCAGAAGAGAGAGACTTGATTCGAAGCATGTGAGTGTTGTGGTGTTGATACAAGAAGACAGGATCCAGCCGTCTTTATATATCGTGCTGGGAACCCTTCACAAGCAGTTAGTGTTGCCGCCGAGCTTAAGTGGGGAGAGTAAAGAAGGGTGGTGGGTAAAAGAGGGGTTTGAAATGGGGCCATGGCGGCTATTGTTGGCCACAAAAGCGAGCTACGGTGGGTATTTGGGGCATGACAAATCCTTTGACCGCTTTTTTCCCCCGCCAGCATGCCCCCAAGAACCCATTGAATACTCGTCGTTTCTCGATGCCTTATCAAAAGGCGCTTTCTAATTTAACCGCCGCAAACGTCCCAAGACTTCGCGAAACCCTCTATTCTAAACTCAATGCGCTGGCGGCAGCAGAGACGCACTCCGCATTGGAAATAGTAGAAATATCCGATGGACCAACTCCCACGCCAGCGGCTCGGTTGCACGTCTGTGCGGATGAGGGGCGTGCGTATTTTGCGGGCAACGGTTCATTTGTGTCATACGAGAAGGATTGAGATCGTGGGGGGAGCTGGAAGAGAAGTTTTGGGTCCGCGCGGCTAAAAACGCCAAATGTGTCTTGGCGGGTAAACGGCGGGTAAATGGCAAAGAGCGGCAGCGGTTGCAGCGGGTGCAGCCCCAGCAGCAGCAGGAGAGCCAACAGTTGCAGTGCAGCAAAAGCGGGGTATGTTTAAATAGCGGCTGTGGGGTCACGTGATGCGGGTGGACTGCGACGGACAGAATACGAGCGGTTTTATACGAGCAGTGTTATACGAGAGTGGTGAGTGTTGGAGAGTGTTTTCTGGTAGGGTGGACGTTGGGGGTGAAGAGCTGCAGGTGTAGCCGCCGAGATAGCCGCCGAGATAGCCGCCCACAACGAACCACGAGAGCCACAACAAACGACAAGCACCACCCTGTCGAGTCGACGTCCACCGACTTTTCTCCGTAGCTCGTTCTCAGCTGTATCGTACCTGTCGGAATGGCTTCTAATTTAGGCTAAGGTTTCGAGACTTGCGGTAGCGTCTGACTCATTTGAGCCATCGTTGTGCGTTGTGAGGAAGCAGTGGGAGTACACACTAGCGAGCAGTGAGGACTGTGGTATTTGGCGTAACGAGTTTGTGTTGACGTGTTTGTGTTGACGTGTCTGTTACCGGACGTGTCTGTTACAGGACGTGTCTGTGTTACAAATACCGCACCTGTACGGTATGACAGTTCAATGCTCGTACAATACTCGTAGTTCTGCCGTTCTTCTCTGAAATACCTTGAATGGGCTCACTTTAAGAGTGAGTGTCTTAATCAAGTGCGTCTAGTTTTACGGTACAGTACAAGTACATGTATTGTACTCGTGCCTGTACTGTACAAATTGGACAGGCAAATCAGCATGTGTATTGTGCATTGTGGGCGGCCAAAGCGCTTATTGTGCTGCACAAACAGAAAGGCTGCCTTCTCAGTTGCTGCCTTCTCAGCTGCCTGCTCATTCCCCTGACTGCCTAACTCTTGATGAGCCATTTGACAACCTTTAAACAGTACAAGGTATTCAATTTGAGAGACTTTTTTCTTTTTCCATTGAGACAGTATTAATTATGGCTTACGAGCAGCAGGGCGTCAAAAAGTGTCGGTGCAGTGCGACATGAGATGGGCTAGAGATGGTTGCGACAGCGGCTATCTCCGCGGGTATCTCAATCCGTGATCTTCGCCAGAGAAATCCACACCGCTCTCACTTGTACAAGACAGCACCGTAGCTACCGTACGAGTACCGTACTGTAAATGTCATACGACTGTGGCTTATTACAAACAGACTACACCTGTAAGACATGCAAAGTGTGTGTGTATGAAATGGTGGTGGGGAAACATTTGTGGTAATATCGGACATGTGGGTGGATCGGAGGTTGCGGGCGCCGACCACGAATGTACCGAGTCGTGTTCTGTTCGTCTACCGTGTGTGTATCGCCGGCACATGCACTACCAGTATTGGTGCTGATCGGTACTGTGCCGTAGACTCAACTTGTACCAGGAAACATGCAGTATCGCGCGAGTATCGTACGAGTACTCGCACACTCGGTTGAACTAGTTCGGAGATGAATAACCAGCTCGGCTGTCGTGGAAAGCACAAAAACAGCCATCCCTGTCACCCATAATAACTCATGTGGTAAGCAGGTGTTAATTACTGTACAGTACGAGTACGAGTTAGTACACTTGCGTGTGTAATAAAATATCTGGTTGCTGCCATTAGAGCTTACCCACTACGATATAACTGAGCACCAAACGTCGTCTACTAAAAGTCTACAGTCCAGTGTTCGTTTTTAGAGTGAAAAAAGAAGTACCGGTACCTGGTAGCTTTAATGTATCCCCCTAGAATAAAAGAAATAAATAATAAAATAAAAATAAATAAATGAAAGAAAAATAAATAAATAAAAGAAAAATAAATAAATAAAATCTAGACTGGTGCAGAGTAGATGCCATGTAACTTGGACAGAATATGAGACTGGCTGCTGTGCCACATACCACTCTGTCAAGTATATTCACGTACGATACTCCCCTTGACGAAGAACATCTACTGCAGCCTTAACTAACAAGAGCATCCCGCATCAGCAGTTTTAACTAACAAGCATCCCGGCTGCAGTCTCAGCTAACAAGAGCATCCAGAGCATGGCCAGGAAAGACAGAATAACGACAGAACTAAAGAAGTTTTCTGTCATGTTATGAGAGCTCTTCCTAAAACAACTATCTCAACCATGGTCAACTTTCAGAGCCGTCAGCGACCACAGCCAGCTTACCCATCGTTAGTTAGCTGGATGGCGCAGACTAAACGCTTGGAAGGGTCCATGCCCAAGAGGGGGATTTCGAATCCCATGAGAATCACAAGACTGGATCATGGCCACATCCAGCTCGTCCCGTCAAAGGACTAGCTAGCCGATCTTGGTCTTGTCCGCTCACATCCAACAAACCGACAAACCTCGCATTCGAAATACGAAGGAGGCAAGTGGGTCGTGGTGGTTGTGGCGGTTGTGGCGGTTGTGGCGGTTATGGCGGTAGATAGTTGTGACGGTTACCTCTGGTGCCCACTCATTACTCTGTTTCGTTAAATTGATGATATTGTAGTTCTAAAGGCAACACCATATCTGAATTGTTTCGCTATTGCTAATTACCATTTCTGTAAACTCCTAAAAGAGCTACCGTATACACTCACAATTTCACCAGCCAAGGTACGATGCCGTAGGGTTGTTTTCCTCTTTTCCCCCTCTTTTTTCTTTTTCTTTTTCTGTTTCCCCATTCTTCTACTCGGACACTTTTCCTCTTCTCTCCCGCTCTACATAACTCAACCAACTAGCTAATATACACGCCTAATATACACCTATTTACGCCCCCTTTCTTCCCATCGTCATCGTCATCTTCTCGATTCCCCTCGTCGTCCTTCTCTCGTCGTCTCGTCGTCATCGTCACTCTAAATCAATCTCCAGATCCATCTTTGGCTTCTTGACGGGCTCGGGCTCATCTTCATACATGGGCCCGGAACTATACGCCTGCTCCTCCTTCCGTTTTTTGCTCCGTCCGTCTCCCCCTTCCTTCTGTCCCTCCTTTTCATCCAACCGCCTCACAACCTTGCCCATATACCCCTTGACAAACTCCTTGATCTTCTTGGCCTTATCCGCACTGATCTCTCTCATGGGCTCCGGCCGCTTGAGCTCCTTGTCCACAAGAATCTGTACGATATCCTTGGAGCACTTTTTCGCCCGCTCTCGTCCCACATCGTACTTGGACACCTGGTTAGGCACCACTTTGGCCAGCATTTTCGTCAACCGACGACTCTGGGCTTCGGATTTGGAAACTGGTGGTTTCTGAACAGCCTTCTTAACTCCCTCCTTTTGCTCACTCATTTTGGCTTGCTCGATAATCCTCTGCAGATCGCTTTCTCTCTGAGACTGTAGAGACACGGGCTCGCGATCGTAGTGGTCACGTGCCCCCGCTTCTCCGCCTCTCACCGGACTATCTCGTCTTTTAGGCCCCTTTGGATGTTTTGGGGCACGCGACGGAGTTGTATCCTTGCTGCTGAACTTGGGAAAGTCCCACTGTTGCACGTTGAGCTCCAGATTGTAGTAGTAGACCTTGCCCTGGGGATCGTTTGCAAAGTTCCAGCCCTTGGGTAGAGACCGAGGAGGCACCATTGGAGACGCAGCAGTGGTCTTTTTGGGACCCTTGGGAGCCGTCTTGTTGGAGTAGGGAGTGGGGATGAACGTGAAGGGCGATTCTGAACGAGTAGAAGGAGATTCAGTCGCAGCCTTTTTGGAAGACACCTTGATGACCTCCACCTCGTCATCTTTGGGTTCCACTGAAGCTGTAGCAGAGGCTGTCGCGGAAGCTGTGGCGGAGGCGGATACAGACGACGGTGCCTTGACCTCCTCACTGGATCCTCTCGACGCAGAAGAGCCATGATCGTCTGGGGTTTCCACGTCAATCTTTCTTCGGGGGATTCTAAAGGCCATTTTCAGATTCGCCCATTCCGAAAGCAGTTCGTTGGCGATGGTGGAAATATCTTCATTCTCGTTGGACGTGAGACTTTTGACCACGTTTTCGATTTGCGACGACGAGATTTTGTTTTTGGTGATTCTGGGCCACTTTTGAAGCACTCGAAGCAGCATCAACGTCACGTTGACACGATCTCGATCGTCCAGACCCACAGGATTGTCGCCCCATGTGGCGGTTAGAATCTGCGCGAAAATCTGGTATCCGTGCATCTTCATGACCGCCCCCTGAATGGATGAATCTGTACACAGGGCGATTCGCTGCAGCATGAGATTCAGCTGCCAGGCCTCTTGGTTCATCATCAGCGAGGCCATGACCTTGGACACATCGTCGAGGGTCAGATCACGGGGCTGCACGTCCTCTGGAGACTTTTTGCCACGCACAATGGCGTTGATATCGCGCGCGGTCAAGCCCAGAGCCGCGGTAAGAACACCAGACACCTTACCCGCGCTCTCTGTCTGTGTTTTTCCACCCAAAAAGCCGACGCAGTTGGGCTCGCCACAGTAACATGCCTGTGCCTCGGCTCCGTACCGGTCCACGTTGTAATCAAACGTGACCTCTTCTCCTCGGACGATATTTCGCGACGCAAAAATGCCCATTCTGAGCCGTTTTCCCACCACCCATTTCTCCACGTGTCCATTAGGCGCGCACGAGTGGTTGCAGAACCGCCCCAGACCTCCCTTGGCGGTGGCGTCGATGAACTCGCCCTTTTGAAGCATCATAAAGTAGAAATGCTTAACCCCCTGAGCCGTGTACACCTGGGTACGCTCCTTGAAGGTAGGCTCATCAATCACCTCGCCCACGTACTCGTAGACAAACTCACCCGCGGCTATATCTTTAGCCGCGCGCAATCCAAACCCCTTCTTTTCTGTGTCAATCACGTCCACAGAAGCATACTGTTTGCCCTGGAACCGCTTGTTCTGACACCCCTTGCAGCAGCGCACGCACTCGATGGACGTCAGCCGGTTGATGCACCCGCTGTCCTCGTCACACGCACTAGGTCCCGGCTTGCAATCACATGCCATGACTTCCGCCTGCTGCGACGAGCCCAGACTCTTCATGTAAGTGCACTCGGGCAGTTGCACAAACGTGTCCAGCGCCTTTTGTGTCACGTCGGCATTGTCCAAAAACAGCTGCGCGTTTATTGGTGAGTTGTTTCCTGACATCACTTGCTGTTGCTGTTATTGTTGATGATGATGATGATGATGACAACTACTGGCTGGGAGGTTGACAGTCAACATGCATGAAAATGTCACGTTACCGGGAGGGTAGGTGTAATTACACAGACGGGGTAGTGGGGAGATGGGCGGGTTGGAGACACAAACGGGGTTGTGTAACAAGTGAAGAAAAAAATCATGGAAATTCACTCCTATTGACCGTGTTACTATCGTTCAACTTGGACGGTTTTTTATTATTTTTTTTGTCACCAAAATGTTAATCCGGAAAATGAGAAAAAATTTAGAAATATGAAAATTGAAATTTGGACAATGGAAAAGAAAAGTTGGGGGGGGGGGGAAAGAACACCATAGAAAATGACGTATTTTTATATAGAGCGACGACAAAAACGACAGTATCACTTAGGTCACGTGACCCACACGCCCCTGACACACACCGTCACCTGATTTCAGTTCTGTGCTAATTCTGTACTTGTCTCCGTTTCTCTTACAGTAGTTCCATTTCATCCTTTTCAAAAACTGAGACATTCACGCGTGAGGAACAGTGGAGAAAAAAGAAAAAAAAAAAACTTGTATAGGAAAAGTAGGTGGAAACAGGCGATTTTCGTGTTTTAAAGGCTGGATTTAAAAGATAGACGGTGTTTTGGATCGGGGAAAGGGGCTCTGGAGCCGATATCTCTACTACGGGGCAAGTTGACAGGGTCCTAAAAACCAGGCGTGGTGCTTGATTAGCTTTAATTAATTAATGCAAGTGCCTGAACGGGGAGTCATGTCTGGAAACGAAGGAGGGGAAATGGGAAAAATAGGAGAGGCGTGAAATGCGCGTTTGAAGAGGTTAAGAGGTTTCATGCTTGGCTACACGTGTTTCCGACGTGTATAGAGTGTATAAATACCTATGTTGCTTGAGAGTCGAACTGACGACCACACTGTCCCAGGTGTAACACAAGACACTTGATAGCTCCCCAAAATAATACTAGAAGGGCCGTATTTTTTTGCACAATTCCACTCAATGCCACCGGCTGTATCTTTGTGTGCTTTTAGTTTCCTCGCACGTCCTCTATAGTAGCGTGAATGTACTGTGATATGACCTTCATTGTATGGAATTGATGGTATGTCGCCATAAACCCTGCTTTATAACTCCAAATGAAATTTTAAAGAGTGCATTCTGTTTATAATGCTGTGTATAGCAAGCCGTCAAGTTTTTACCATCCTATCTTGCATTTTGACCTGGATTTATTTCCCCAGGATAAAAAAATCAAACTGTCCCATTCTATACTTGTATATCCTGACAATGGTAACAAAAGCTTAAGTAAAAATCATCCGACAAACGCCCCAAAACCTCCCACAGCTCATTAATTTAGTACTGTGGGTGTTGGATATTAGATGATCAATACACTCTCAACGAATAATTATACCCCCCTGGGTTTCCTCCCCGCCAATATGTCATCTGGAACACCGTGTTTTTGGTACCCCCAGGGGAGTCGTCCTCTTAACCAAAGTCTAACTATTAGAGCTGGGTGCAGCTGGTATGATCGCCGGTTCGAAGCTCCAGAGTGCTTTTTGTTCATTTTTCATGTCTTTTGCTACATATTCAGTTGAAATTACAATATATTTTTATGAAAAACCAAACATCCTACTCTCCTGATACCGCTAGCCTCCCTAGCTCGGTGTAGCGCTCATCTCGCCAACTCGTCTATTTCATGCAGTAAAATCGCTTGCCCTCCTTGTCCTCAGCCTTGCACTCCCAGTCCAGAGTGATGTCCAGATCTCGGTTGTTCTTCTCGTTGGGCTTGCAGTCAATGTTTCCAGTGACGACATCGCCAGACCGCAGAGACAGCTGGCCGTCAATGTAGAAGACGGTCTGCTTCCAGTGGGTGTACTTGGCATGGGGGCCGGTGGAAAACTTGACGGGGGTCGTCAGCTTGTTGAACTCAATGTCAAACCAGCACAGAATGGCATGGGCGGTGTCGTTAACACGGGCCTTGAGCTCAAAGTCGGCCTTGAAAGCCAGATCCTCCACCTTGACGGTGTACAGGTCAATCTCAAACACCTGTGCGGGGTTGGAGATGACGTGTCTGAGGTCCACAGTGTCCACCAGGGGCTCGGACAGCACAATGTCCTTGAAGGGCGAGTAGTCGAATCCGTACACGTCGTCCCAGAAGCTCACCTTCTCGTCCTTGTACTCTCCGTCCTCCAGCAGAGCGGCGTAGATGGTGGACTTGTCGGGCATGATGATACCTCCGGGGACCAGGTACTTGTCTCGGGCGTACAGCACCGTGTCGAGCATGGATTCGTAGAGCAAAAAGTAGCCCATCCACTCGGAGATGATAATGTCCACCTTCTGGTAAGGCAGGGTGATCTCCTCCATCTTGCCCTGGATCAGGGTGATTTTATCGCTCAGCCCGTTGAGATCGACAATCTTTCGAGCCATCTCAATGATGTTGGACATGTCCACGCCCATGACATGCTTGGCTCCGGCCTGGGCCGCAAACATGGACAGAATTCCGGTTCCACAGCCCACATCGAGCACAATCTTGTCCTTGAACAGGTCTCGGTTTCGCAGAATGGCGTGCTTGTACGACAGAGTGCGCGACTCGTCCTTGAGCATCTCCTCGTGGATGCCAAAGTGGTCGTAGGACGAAAAGTAGTGCTGCTCGGAGTAGGGAAGGGACATTTTGTGACGGTGGTGAGGAAGAAAAAACAAGCTTATAAAAATTTCAGCACGATAACTTTATCGGCTGGGGGCGCACCAAGTGGGTCTGCCAAAAAAAACAACTAAACAGTCTTGTACGGCACGGTGGTTTTATGAATCGGTTTACAACGACGCTGAAAGATTTGTTTCTGTCTTCCAACGTGTCTGTGTCACATCCATGTGAGCAACTCGTTCTGTGCAATTCGACTGGTCGATTGATGGATTTTGTTTATGATACCAATGCTCATGTCGCCGTTACATGACTAGTGGTATGCAGTAGAGCGAGATAGCGGCACAAGCGAGGAGGCCGTCGGTACGGATTTGATTGTTTGTGGCACTTTGCGTACTCATTTCGCACCACTTGTTTACCCGTCCACGCTCGCGCCGGACCGTCCTCGCAGCTCCCTCTTTACTCGCACATGCACCGCTAAGGTTCCATACGAGAATTTATTTTCCTTTGTCTGTGATAACACTGCGGTGTGTGGGAGGAGCGGTGTGTGGGAGGAGCGGTGGGTGGGAGAGGCTGGAATTGAACTGGGGAGGACAGACGGTGAAGACAGAAAAGAGAGTGGAAGAGAAAAGAAGGAAAGGGAGAATCGAACCAACGAACCATGACCAGTTGAGGTGTTCACTGGGTCTTAAACGGATCTACAGTACCTACGATACATACCCAAACACCACCTCAACGACATGTATTCATCCTCAAGTTGCACAGTAGAATAGTAGGCGTATAAACGAGTCCATGTGAACGCAACCGCCAGCTCCACCACAATTTACTTGCTCAATTTCCGTTTGGATTGGCAGCATGGTGAAAGACCTCATTAGTGTTCCGCAGGACTCAGTACACCTTGCTACGATACCGTACTAATTGAGCTCACGTGATTGATGGAACCCCCAAAACAGGCATGTTAATATACCACTGTATTCCCCCAGATCCGGGGAGCTCAAATATATAAAAATATCCACACCTTGTCATACAAAAGTCCTGTGTCCGGGAAGCGCCTTACATGGTCAGAAAACAGATCCTGTAGTTATATTTCGATTGAGGGGGGCTACGGAAGAGAAACAAACACGCATGGAATCAGTGAAACGAGGGGATTCGAAGAGTGTAGTTTGTAGTCTCCCGTTACATACAAAAGTCGTGTTTGACATGTTCAGAAGATATGTCTTGTAAATGTTTGGTTCAAGAGGAACTACGGAGCAATAAAGACACCACTGGAATCAGCGAACCGAGGGGAGTCGAATGGTGCAGTTCACAGCCCCTGATTATTATACATTTTTCCGAGCTGTGCTTTGGAGACAACACTTCAGATTTTTTTTCGATTTTTTTTCTAATTCTAGGGAAGGCTGATACAGTAATTCGTGTGGACAATTATCGTCAACCTTCAGGCGTACGAAAAGCGATATTATCGTATTATTAATTATCGTGGTTGTATTAATTAATGTAAGAAGTCTCTTTTCTAAAACGGTACATGCCGTGAGACAAGTAGTGCGTCTGCTGTAATATCGTGGGCAGCCCAGAATAATTAAACCAAGAGTGGAATTGAACTTGAGACAGTTGTAAGACACCGAACGTGACGGCAAGAAAGCAGTATACAACTGTTGATCTCTCACGGGTCTAGGATAAGCATATAATAAGCGGGCAGCGGCAAGGGTGCTGCTGGCTGCTAAACAACCAAAAAAAGCAAAACCAGCAAAAGGCAACCCCCAAAAAGCACTTTATCCACCAACTTCCCATTCATTCTGCATAATTCAGTGAATGAAACCTCAGCGTACGCTGCAGAGAGTGTAGATGACTGTTTGGCTCAACTGTCCATGCAAACTGTACGAGTACGAGTACGAGTACGGTGTACTTGATCATTTTGGAAGACGATTATGGAAGACGATTGTGGAAGACGATTATGGAAGACGATTGTGGAAGACGGTTGTGGAAGACGATTGTGGAAGACAACATTTTGGAAGAAGACATTTTGGACGACGAGTCTCTGCTTGGATGAGTGTTATCACAGATATGGACGCGCTCGTACAGAACATAACTGCTTTACTTCCGTCAATAACTTTACTTGGGAATAGTCGACAGAAATGCCCTATAGGGATATCTATTCCAGTGTTCCCAATGTTCTATACCCGCAAGTATTACTTTTGGCAATACCACGACCTCCAGTTCTAAACAAATCTTTCACAATAACCACTCACTGCCATAGAAATTTTCCGAGATACCTTCGTTTCAAGGCATGCCTTCCAAGTAGCCGTTGTTGCAATTATAGTTGAGTTTACATGACCTCAAGTGGAACATGTATGAGGAACTTGAGTACTGTAGATCTCGGTAAATAAAGGTGTGGAGATGCAAAAAGTGCATTTGATTTAAAATGGCCGGAAGATACGTCACCGCAAATATCTCTTCACTGATCACTAATCCTTGACATATCATACGATAGCCGTTATCTCCTTGTCTCTTTGTTTACACCATCAATGCCGTTATCTCATTTTCGTATCTATTGTTCTTTTAGCGCTATGACCGTTTTCGTCAACCGCTTTTTTTTTTTGCAAATTTTGTCTCATTTTTTCCATTTTTCCGTTTAATGTAATATATTTCCCCTTAATTTCTGCACACAAATACATACCAGCCAACTCGACGACCACGCAAGCTATCACAAATCTGACTACACCCCCACACTCCCCTAACCCCAAGGATTCCAAAAATGCCACCCAATCGCATCCCGCCCCAACCCCCAGCTAGCTCTTCAACATCCAACGGTTGGGAGTAATTTCCTCTTTGGGTGAGTCACGGCACGTGATTAGTGCGTCAAGTTTTTCCTGAAACCTTAAAACCCGGGTTACGTCAGCGGGGTTCGGATATGAGGTTTTTCATTTGAAACGCGGTTCCCCGCCTCTGTTTCACTTTATTTTTTTCACTGTCGTTTTTCCATCTTTACTGACCCCCCACCCAACTTGTTTTCGCTTGGCACGGCTAAGTCACCTGACTTTGAACAAGAGGGGAATTTAACTCTGCGGGGAAACGGAACATCTTTCATCCAATAAAATTCCACTCCGCGGGACATTACACTGGCGCTGTCAGGAGTTTGAAGCGACACAGAAACGGCTCAAAAGCGGCCCAAAAGAACTGATACAAACGACACAAAGCCGTATCGACGCTCACATCCGATCAACCGTCTCAAACCAGCCCTTTTCCGCGCCCCAAGCATGTCCTTCTACCCCATGTTGAGAGGCCCTGCCAAACAGGAGTCTCCTCCTCCTCCGCCAGCACCGAAAAAACGTCGAAAAACAGCCCGCGCGTGTTTGCGCTGCCAAAAGGCGCATTTGACATGTGACGAGGGCCGTCCGTGTGCCCGCTGTTTGAAAAACAACATGGGAGACCAGTGCGTGGACGGCAAAAGAAAGCCGGCCAAGTATCTAGTTGGTCTACCTCCTACTCCTCCAGGACAAACGACGCAGCAGCAAAAGCAGCAACAGCAGCAGCAGCAGCATCTTGCGGCAAACCAGCAGCAACATGGAATGGGACCTCCAGATACAGATTTCGGCTCGTCTGCTGCAAACCTCGAGTACTCCATCTTGTCCAACATTCTAGGAAGAGGAGACACGTCGTCGCCTCCAGACTTCTTTCCTGCCGCAAGTCCCCACATGCCGTCTCCCATGTCGATTCCGGGTCTGCATATGGAAGAAGAGGGAAGTAGTCAAACGGCAGGAACCCCCCAGGGATCGCCTACAGATATCTACACCAGCATAACCAAGCCGTACGCGTACACGACGGGGTTCCACGCGCTGATTGCGTATCTCAAAAGCCGGTTCGAGAAAAAAGAGCTGCTGGATGTGGTCAAAAGTATGGCCTTTTACCGTCCGTCGTTCATTGCAACTACACAGACATTGCAGTACGAAGACCTGGTGTTTATGGAAAAGTGTTTCCAACGAACTCTGCTCGAGTTTGAAAAGTACATTTCACTCAGCGGAACTCCAACGGTGCTGTGGAGAAGAACAGGCCAGATTGCAGCGGTGGGGAAAGAGTTCTGTGTCCTGACGATGCGATCGCAGGCAGATCTACTGAGCCAGTTCATCATCGAGTGCATGGACAACAAATCGGTGGTGCAGTACTTTGATGTCTTTTCGGAACTGGCATTTGGAGATAGTCGAGGAACGATAACCACCACTTTTGGACTGACTAAACCGTCGGGAGAAGTGGTCAAGACTGCATGTTCACTGACTATCAAAAGAGACGTGTTTGACATTCCCATGATGATTGTCGGCAACTTTTTGCCCATTCTGTGATCCCCCTCTAGACGTTTCCAATGTGATTTATTTATTTATGATGGTGTACACGTAGAAAGTGAAGTGACTTAAGTGTCATCAGATTGTCAACTATTTTCCTGTGATTTTGCTTTACAAAATAAGATTTGGTTGGGACCACAAAATACGCTGTATTTTTACACCCGCGTAAATCTCATATTGCGCTGCCTCGTCTCAAAAATCGCCAATTTTGGTCCAATTTCAATTCTGACAACGTCAATGTATTCTCTGGTCCATTTTATACTTGCCCAGACAACTCCAGTCGTTGTAGCTGCTCTGTAGACGCCGTTACGTGTCTGTAGTAGTTGTCTGTGTGAAAGGCCGTGGGTTCGATTTGAAGGTGGGTCCAAAACATGTTTTCAAAATCTGTATTTGTGCGATATTTGTTCTGATCCTCGTTATAACCTCATCAGACGCTCCTCATCGTCTTCTCCATCGATATCCACAATACCTCGTTCCTTGACATGTTTCTCTGTGACGTCACCTCTCTGAACATATTTCACTCTCTTAAGCTTTGAATCAGCCATAGCTGGGTTCCAAACATTCTGAGAATTACTCTCAGCCACATCCTGTTTTTCCGATCGAATCTTCTGTTCCAATTCTCTCAGTTCTTCGTCATCCGTACTATCATCCTCCATATCCTGTTCTCTGATCTGTCCATCAAGTCCCAGAGAAATGACATGTTTCTTGCCCTTCTTTCGAGCGTCTCTTTCCTCCATTTTCGCCATTTGACGCTGCTGTTTCTTGAGCTGAAGAGCTCTCTCTGTAGCTGACGCCCACTGGTTGACTCCAGCTGAAGGTAGTTCGAAATCACCAACGTTATCGATAATTCGAGTTCTCTCGGCCTGACTGTCTTGGAAACTCATCAATGTATCGAGTCTCTCCTTGGCTTGCTGAAGTTCCTTCTCCTTGGCCTCCTGAGCCACCCGATTCTCCTCCTCCATCTGTTTAATGGCCTCATCCTGCGCTGCTCGCCCTCCTGCACTCGAAAGATTGTACTTGATCGCCTTTTGCTTCTTGCTCTTTGAAACGGGCTGTTTAGGAGCGTTGACAGCGCGAATATCTTCCTTTTGCTGGTACAAAATCGACGAGATTTCGTCTCGTTCAGCTGCACTCAACAACGGAGTGCCACAGAAAGTACACGGGCCAAGACCTTCCTTCAAACAGTGAATCTTTCCGCAATTCATACAGTTTGGAGCAACTTCCAACAACGGATGTCTTGAGGCCATACAGTCGCATTTGCTCCGGGCTGTCGATCCGTCTTTGCGCACGTCTCCATGCTCCACCAGTTCCAAATCCCGTAACGCCTGGTCGATTTCCGCCATTGAATCGACCTTGATTTTGTTCTTGGCTCGAGTTTTGGGCTTGAGATCGAGCAATTCAGACGTAGTAGCGCCTCCCTTTCCCACTCCCGCCAGCCGGTTTCGAGGCGTCTTTTCCTTCTTGTTTTTGTCCTCCTCCACTGTTTCTCCTGCTGTTTTCGAAGCCCAAGATTGTTTCTTTTGAGAGGCGGGTTTCTGGTTTTGGGCCTTGTCAGCCTTGCTCTTTTCCAGCTTTTCCGACGAAAACCGCTTACGGTTGAACTCCTCAACGAACCGGAAAACAGGCTCCGTTTCGCCCAAAAGACCAACGAAATAAGTGTGCACTTCAAGAGGATCGGTCAACTTCATGCCCTGATCCACCAGCTGAGCAACAGTCTCGTTGTCAAGCCCGCCCAGAAGACGTCCAACCGTATCTCTGGCATATTCCTCAGTAAGCGCGTATTTTTCCATGTCGTTTGTGCCGTACGAGTAGTGTTGCTGAAGTGATTCAAGTTGAGGTAGAGTGATAAGCATGCATGACCAGGCAGTCATGTGATCAGGAGGGGCGAAGGATACGTAAAAAGATAGGAGGAGGTGGTAAAAATACGGAAAAATCACGATAAATAATATTATAATCACGTGATCATTTTTGTTCCGTTAAATTCCAAATAAATCACCAACTCGTTCTGTTTCACTGCATCTCGAATCACTAAACCAGTTTACTTCAGACCCACTTGACAAACCTTAATTTTGAACATCACTTTACCCATCCCCCACTAAAAACCAACTACTTCACTTCATCCAATCCGATATAGTGTAGGGGCTATCACATCACGCTCTCATGTTGAGAACCGTGGAGACCGGGGTTCGATTCCCCGTATCGGAGTAACGAGTGCAGTAGAAATACCTGTACATCTACTCTCTGTTTTTTTTCTTGCCGTCGAGGCATCTTGAGATCCACCTTTTTTGTCCCCACCACTGAACTATTCTCACCGTAATTGAGCCGTACTTACAGGTCGTCGGTTCGATTCTCGGTGGCACTAACTATTGCCCTAAAAAAAGTAAAAATAAAAAAAATATAAAAAAAAGGAACAGAGCCTTTCTATACCATTGCTCTCGTTACAATATGCACACCCGTTTATAATAATTACATGTCAATATCTCATTTCAAACTCCGCGGTTAATGAATACCGGCCAGACGGGCAGTGTTGAGATGCACACTGATATCCAAATCGTCCGTCTGCTCGGCAATCTGGTCGAGCTTTTCGTTTTGCTGCTCCACCTCCTCGTTCATGGCCAGACCCAGTTTCTTGAGTCGCGAAGCGGCGCCGCTCAGCTCGTCCAGGTTGTTGTCAATCTCGTCTTCCAGAATATCGTCCTCCTCATCAGCCTCAAACTGGTACCGGTCTCGGCCGGGCCGGCTGCCGTACTTGCTCATCATCTCCTTTCGATGCTTGGATTTCTCTCCAGCGCCGTCCAGAGCACCCACCACCCGCTGCTGCGAGTCGTAGGCGTCTCTTCGTCGCTGTTCTCGCTCCACCTGAGCCACAGCCCGCTCTCGTCGGATTCGATCCTCCTTCTCCTGGGCCCGTCGCTTGGAGTTGAACGGGTTGCTCACGTGAGGAGCAAACATGGACCGCGTCACTGTCTTGAGCTCCTTGGCCTTGTCTTCCGCAATCTTGTGCTGAGTGGTGGCCAGAGCAAGAGTGCCGTGAATGTTGTACAGTCGCTCTCCCTGAGATCCCAGCATACCAAGAGTGTTTCGGCCACTCTCTTCGGCCTCAGCAGCGTGTCGCAAGGCGTTTCGAGTGGATGCTGCCGACTGCTGCTTGGTGAACCGGATCTGCTGTTTGACGGCCTCCACATCTTCGTCCTCCTGGTCCTGCTCCGTCTTCTCCTCCTCCTCCAGCACCGTGTCAAACTCGTGGCCCTGGTTGTAGTTGTACGAGTAGTTTTGCTTACCGTAGTCCTGATCGTTGCCGTACGAGTACGAGTCGACCCGTCCGAGATTCAGAGTGGAACCACCTCCTAGAAGCAGATCCTCCTCCTCGTCAACAGCAACGGCCGACTCGGAGTACTCGGCCACAGACTCGGCCTTGGACGGCGCCTTCTCCTTCTGCCGCACCTTCTGCGACAGCTGCTGTCGTGGCATGGACATGACCGACTCAGCGTACTTGGGCTGCTCCGAAAGCGCCGGGTTGTAGCTGGAGTCCATAGGCGGGTCGTCTCGGGGCCCAAACAGCTCGTTTTTCTCCTCCTCGAGCTCACGGTCCACGTTTCCAAACCGTGTGCCGTATCCCTGATTAGCGGTCGCGTAGGGGTTGACTGCTCCTGGCATGGGGGGAGGAGGCAGCTCGGGTTCGTCGGCGAGACCAACGTCGTAGACGGGTTCGTAGTCGTTTCGTTCCGTGGGGTTGTAGTCGTCTGGAGCATGGTACTGACGAGGTCGAAGACGTGTGTCCTCTGCTGGAGGAGGAGTGGTTTCATCCTTTTTCGATCGGCCCAGTCGTTTGAATCGAGAAGACGATTTGGATGCTTCGGCGGGAGGAGGAGCAGGGTTGGCAGCAGCATATGGGCTGTTGCTGTTGCCGTTGCCGCCATAAGCGTTGTTGCTGCTGCTACTTCCATAAGCATTTCCGTTGCCTCCATAAGGGCTTCCTCCGTTGCCTCCGCTGCCTCCGCTGCCTCCGCTGCCTCCATAAGGGTTTCCTCCGTTGCTTCCGTTGCCTCCGCTGCTCCCGTTTCCCCCACTACCACTGTCATTTCCATAAGGATCAGAAGCATATCCTCCCCCGCCCCCTGCTGCTGCTGCGGCATAAGGGTTGCCTCCTCCAGAAGACAGGTTCTGAACAGCATAAGGGTTGCTGCGGCCAGGAGGAGGCGCGGTGGGCGTCTTTTGTGTCACTTGGGCAGCGTAGTTTTTGTACGCATCAAACTTGTTGCGGTTGTATCCGTTGACGTCAGTTTTGACCATTAGACCCGAGTCCTGCATACTCTCTCGGATCTCCGACTCGGTCGGGTCCTTTTTCTTGAACATTTTTTTGAATCCCATGGCGATAGACGAACTTCTTGTGCTGTTTGCGTGCTGACTTGTTGCTTCGTTGTTGTTCGTTCTTCTGTTGCGATGATCAAGTGATGAAGTGTCTATTTCAATGCATGCGTCATGTACCAACTGTATTGTATTTTTAGGTGCAACGTAAAAGTGGCGGAGCAGATGAGGGTCCGGGAAATGGGCCACCCAATAAGTTGCGGGGTTTTGGGCAAAATGGAAAATGGAGAATTTTTTGGTCACGTGACGGTCCGCCGCTATTTTCCCACATTTTTCTACATTTTTCCCGCCACACACTGCCCCATAAAACACCCCTTTTTCTCCCCTTTCCTTGTCGAAACAAGATACAGTAGCCCCGGGAAGAAACCATCTACCACAGGGGTGATAAGCGTTATTTCGCGTGTTTAAATGGGGCAGACAGGGAGAGAAAAAGACGAAAAAAAAGAGACATGACAAGACATGGGGAAACAGAGGGGGAGAACAGGAGTGAAATAAGACACAAAAAAATAGTAGGGAAAATGGTGGGAAATTCATGGTAGGTGCACCACGTAATCTCTTTGTGCCTGTAAACCTCCAACACCTCCTTCCAACGTCTTGTAATGGCTGCCTTGTGACATGCAGGGGTGGCCATGATTTGAGCCCCTGTTTTAAGCAGCATCCAATGATACCGTTTAATGTAACACGTTGGGGAAGAAGGAGGGGAATTCTGAAGAGTGCATTTTGTTGCAAATGAAGAGTTATATACATGGTCCAAGTTTCAGCTTGTACACTACGGATTCCACCGAGTTGGAGGGTCCTCTTTCGGTTGCCTTGACCGTTTCAAGCTTCCAAAGCTCTCAAAGTTGGTCTTGATATTAGGCATGTACACCTCGACCAGAAAATACGGTAGAGAGATTCTGAAGAGTGGGGTCGATTAGAAATGGTGGGCTTAGTTGATTTTCCGAAACTCGGCTCTCAAACGAGGATTTCCACAAAGTTGTAGGGTACGATACTAGTTGGGCTGCTTGGCTGCCTCAAGTAAAGCTTCTAAAGATATAGGAGACATGTATAACTTGGCGAGGAAACAAGGTGGAGAAAATCCAAAGAGTGCATTCTATTACGACTTTCGTGGAGAGTGTACTGTCAAATTTTCATCCATGTCGGAGCATTATCACTGGTTTCGACGATACTACAGGAAGGGCGTTAAAAGGGTCTGTTAAATTGCTCAATATTGTGAATTCCGAGAAAGTAAATATACCAGAAGAGTGCTGCAGACAGTACGAGTAAAACTCACTCTTCGGATTCTTGATATTGTGTCTTCGAGTACGAGTATCTGCATCCTTCCAGTAGCTACGAGTATCGGTGCGTACTGAAACATGATCCAGCCATAGGTAGATGATACTCTACGTATACGACGTCCCCAGTTCGATTCTCGACTGATGCACTTTTTCAACAAATAAAAACACTCCAGATTTTGTATCGTCTTCTTCGTTACTACTCAATACATACTCATATAAGTTATAAACACATGCAAACATCCCTCTACCGTCTCTACGGAAGAAAAACACTGGAGTAGCTCTCAACGTCTCGTCGACAACAAACACATCCCTTGAAGTTCTTCCATTGCAGCTCGTGGCGGCAAATACCACACAGTGCAAAACACCGACACGGCCATACAATCACCGACCGTTCTTCATACTGACATACCACACAGTATCGTCTTTCGTCCTTTCTTTCCATGCCTTCGTATCTCTGTCTGGCCTCCATGATCACCTGAGCGAGTTTGGTTCCCTCGTCTTCTGCCAGCAGTCCGAATTTGGACCGTGTCAAACGGTGCTGGTTCATGTGCGCCGTGAGAATCTTTGACTCCTTGGCGTTGGGCTGGGAAATGATGGACGTGAGTTCCGAGGGGTCGTAGAGGGTTTGGAGTTCGGACTGACGCCGTTTTCGTTTTCGAAGATGAGTGAGGTTAGTGGACGGTTCTGGAGAGGAAGAGGAAACGACGGCTACGTCCGCTTCTTCGACTTCCACCTCTGTTTCGTCCATCTCCTCCTCTCCATCAACGTCTTGCCATTCAGACGCGTCCAGGCCCTCACCCTCACCCTCACCCTCCTCATCATAATCGGAATGCAACTCGTAGGCTCGATCGTCGTCATCGTAGACGGGATCGGCATACACGTAGTCGTCCTCATCCGACTCGTCTACAAACGACGCCGATAGAATCGTTATCGTTTCTCCTTCGGAAGTATGGAAGTTCTGTGTTTGAGCCTGCTGCGGGCTCGACTGGAAAACAGACCGCAACATGCCCTTGAGCGTCAGAAAAACCATGAGCGAGTAAATGCGCAGAAACTCGAGGTAGACACGCACTCGGTCCGTCAGCTGATTCGCAATACCCACATTGTACTGATCAATGAGCTGTTTGACACCGTCAGGAGGCATAAATACCTGATTGCCGTATCCCGGCGTGCTTGCAAACTCACGTGCTCGGTTGGGGTCTCTGAAAAACCGCAGCTGTTGATCAATCCACGTCTCTGAAGGAGTCTCCAGGTACCCTGCGTTAATGTATCTGTTTTTGGATGCCGATTTCGTCACATTGTTGCTGACGACTTCGAACCAGGTGTAAAAGTCTTGCGAGAGAGATACTCGTTCAAAGAGAATGGAGGGCACTCGTTTCCCAGTCATCAACATTGTAGCCACCTCCATCACCACCGTGCTGAAAATGACATAAGTGTAGATGACTTGAGGCATGAATCCGAGCACGAGAATGAGCGGGAAGTTGAGCAGTCGGCCCTTCATTGCCTGGACCTGGAAAAAGGCCAAAAATGAGAGACCTACCAGAGCTGAGGGGATCAGTCTGTATCTGTTGAGTTTGAAGATGGCCAACAAGTGGATAAAAACATGACTCACCAGACCCATGAGACATATCACGATAATCTCCGGAACGGGCTGTTTGAGCTGGGCTGCTTCATGGAAGGATAGCGAGTACTCAATCAGTGACATGTTGGATTCAGAGTACGGAACCTGGCCCTGTATCAACGACACAAACGTCTCCACGAGCTGCGAAATGCATATGCATCGAAACATGCCTGGGTAGGCGTCTGTCAGTGTATCTTTTGTGAGACTCGAAGCCGGAACCGTGTATCTAGCTAGAGCTCCTATCCAACTCGGCCCCCAAGCAGCAGATGCCTTGAACAGCCGCCACAAGTAAGGAACGCTGAGAATGATGGGGATGCTCCTGGCCATCACCTGACTCGCTACAGGCAGCACAGTCGCTCGTCTGCGTTGTGCAAACTCCCACATTCGGTTCATGATCACGGCCATGATAACCGATGTCGAAGCGTACGAGCTGACAATATACACCACATGTATGGTGAACTTCGAGTCCGGTTTGAGCCAGAACTCGAGGTTTTGCTGCAGCGTGTCTGCAAACGGAGGAGCTGATTGCAACAGGGTAGCAGTTGCCGTTTGAGAGGTTATCGAAGAAGAGAGCGTAGCAGACGCTAGAGGTGTTGCCGAGACGACCGTTTGCGTAGCTGCTACGCCCACGTCGCCGCCGACCCACTGCACAAATTCCAGAATGTCCATGCCAGGCGTGGGAGGGGATTTGAAGGTGATGATGGTGCAGGGTGCAGGTCGCAGAGTGCAACATGTGTCCTGCATGTTGGAATTTTAACGGGAGGAAGGGAATCAGTAGTAACTGATAATCAATAGGTTGTATAAATGTGGTAAAATGGTGGTAAATACGACATAGATTTATCAAGAATTATGGAGGTTTTTCCATATCTCTCAAAATTCAGGAAAGTCCCCCTCAACAGCCCCCCCCCTCGCTTATCGCCTTTACTTGCTAACTCTAATAAATCTGGGGTGACCGTGAAACTCCTCAGTTCGACTTTCACTCTCACTCACCACACAACTACCGTGGCTTGCTTCTAAACCACCCTCCAAACATGCCAGCAAGTGGACAATTCACATGGCAGCTGACGGGAAACGTGGCCGTCAACGCTCTCTTCTCTTCGGCCTTCCCCGTCATGACCGCCATCTACGCCATTAGAGGCCTCAGAGAAGGGCCGCTCAAGCTGTCGAAAACAGAAACACGGGTGACGAACAAACTCGACACAGACGCAGAGACGCTGTACGAAAACTACGCGCCGCTGATTCTCATTGGATACCCCATTTTTGCCGTCAACCTGCAACCGCTGGGGACGCTGGCTCTGCTATGGGGTCGAACCACGGGTCTCATTGGTCATCTGACGGACCTTCAGCTCGAAAAGGTGCTGTCCGGATGGTCCACCTTCTCCCAGGCTTATACTTGGGTCACTGGAGGCATCTGTCTGACAGCTCTAGGAGTGTGGTCTCGACGAAGACAACAGAGACGATCCAAAGAGGTGGCTAAAGCAGAGGGTGGCAAGAAGACACTTCTTTTGGGAGCTCCCGAGATTTCCCTCCTGTTGTTTTCAGCCATCTTTCTCCCTGTAGTCTCTGCTCCAATTGAGGTGTTCCCGTAGGTGAACGACAGGTGGACGACAGATGGACGGCAGGTGGAAGTACGAGGTAGACGACAGGTGAATAAATTATAGTATAGAGAACGTAGCTGACACGTATATTCGTACAGTATCTTACTGGTACAGCACGACTCGTACCGGTACGTGCCGATTCACTTCTCCAGATCAGGTTCGTCAAGTACGATACACGTACGGTTCGTGGTTCTCGGTTCAATCCCCGTTGACTCCTTAATTGATTAGCGAGTGGCCAGTTAAGGTTCAATGGTTCACCTTCTGGAAAAGCCTGGAAGAAAAGGGGTGTTGTAAAACCGGTTTTGGGGGCGCATTTTGGGGGTAAAAAATATATTGACCGCGTAAATCTCCAATTCAAACCCCTTCCGCCTCTTCACTTTTTCGCCACCGCCTCTGTACACCCCCAAATCAACCGTCTCACGTGACTCCGCCCCACCACCGCAAACCATAACTAACATGATACATATACGATAGCGAACCACCACTATCGTTTCTACAAAAACACAATGGTTCTGGATTACTCAAAGTGGGACAAGATTGAGCTGTCGGACGACTCGGACGTCGAGGTGCATCCCAACGTGGACAAGAAGTCGTTCATTCGATGGAAGCAGCGAGACATTCACGAGAAGCGAGATCGCAACAAGATGGAGATTGCGTCGTTGGAGCTGACCATGAAAATCGATGTGGAGCTGGTGGAGCGACTGGACAAGCTGCTGACGCTTCCCCAAGCGACTCTGGCGAAGGAATCCGTGGAGGAATTGCTGATCAAGTCCAAGGAGGGACTCAAGGCCACAGATACTCCCACGGCCCCTAACCCTCAAAAGGAGGGTGAGCAGATGGACTGTGATGACATGTTGGAGTCTCTACTGGACATGATCAAGCCCGATGTGGACACAGACAACGGAGCGTCGTTTGCTGCCAAACTGCAGGAGCACAGAGACAAGTTGGTGTCTCATGATGCCAGTCACCGAGAACGGCTGATTGAGCTCTACGATGAGAAGGCCAAATATATCACCTCGGACGACGTTCACGATGTGTACAACAGCACTGTTCTGAACAAGACTACGGAGCCCGAGGCTGGCGAAGATGATTTGGCCGAGTTTGAGAAACCCACCAAGACAGAGACTACAATGGAGACTATCAATTCTCCCTCTTCATCCGATGCTCCTGTTGAGAGCACTCTTGCTAAAGCGTCTCAGGACACAGATGATGACTACTCGGATCCTTCCCCCGCTGCTCGAAAGTTTGCCCAGATTCCGTCTTCAGATCTCAAGGCCTGCTACCAGTTTGTGTCCAAGCATCCTGAGATTTGCACAGAGAAGGAAAAGGATGCGCTGGTCATGGAGGGGTTCCAGCTGCAGCTTGCTGGAAAGACGGCTGAGATGGAACAGACTGTGCACAATGCCATTCTGCTGCAGTACTGTGCCCAACTAGGTCCCAATGGATACCGCAACTTTTTCGAGCGGATTCTGCAGCCCCAGGGCCATCCTGCCCTGGAGGTGCTCAAGAAGGATGTGGCCTTCACCGTCAACCACGTGAAAACACGATGTGAGATTCTCAAAAAGGAGAACGAGGAGGAAAACGAGCAGATCCAGCTGCACGCAGTGGACCCCAACACGGAGATTGTGGTGAACCAGCCCAACGCCGAGGACGCGGAGGCCATGAAGGTTTTCCGCGAGCTGTCGCCCGACATGCAGAAGGCGGTGGAGTCCGGCCAGCTGGACCAAATCAACAAGGTTCTGGCCAACTACTCGGTGCCCGACGCCGAAACGGTGCTGCGAATGTTTGATGAATGCGGAATTCTCGCCGTCGAGGAAAAGATCTACGACGCAACCGAGTGGCAGAAGCAGAACAAGGACAAGGAGGTGCGGGATAACGTGGACCAGATTGTGCACAAGGAGTGACGTAAGTAATATTATTATTATACAAGTGTCATGCATCGTCCGAGACAATGGAGAGGCGCGCAAAAAGCAACGAGAAGAAGCAATGTGAAACACCACTTAGGCTCATGTGCACTGCTTGCTTCTTTCTATGCAGGTAGACAACCTGATCAGCATAACTTGTAACAATGAAACGTATATAGTCTGCACGGGCTTCGAGACACTTAGGCATGTCTCCGAGGGCCATGCCCTTGAACATGTGGAGTACGTACGAGTACGAGTACTTTACTCGTACCGGAACCTGTAGAGTAGACATTAACCAGGCACTTGTAGACGTCAGCTATAGTACGAGTACCGTATGTACTGTACAGTGTACAGCAGTGATTATAATAACAAAAAAAAAAAGTAGATCTGCAGTGTAGATAATAGAGAGGTGAGATATCAGTTAAGAATATCAACCTCTCTATTATGAAACCCCTAACCTCATTGCGCTAGCTAGGGCTAATGGTTGCACGCTAAATACACCTAAAACCTGATGGTCGCTTGTCTACGCCTCACTGCTCATAGCCTAACTCTAGGACGCACAGGCCGGCTGGAGCGTCAAGCAGCACGCGCAACACGGCATGCAAATCTTGTCTAGGGCGGCAACTTTTTTTTCTTCTTTTCCTTCGCCTTTTTTCTTTTCTTCACCTTTTCTCGTTTCGTTTCTTTTTCTTTTTTCTCCTTTGCATTTCCTTGTTTCCTGCCGGCCGATACTGGTACGATATTGACCACATGTGCAGGGTGGGCGCTATCTACGGCAGGCTGATTCGCGTCCGTCATTCCCAAAGGGGAACGTCGGGGAGCGGAGGCGTGGGAAAGAAAATGTGATATTACTAGGATTTTAGACGACGGGTACACAATACCATTGCAGTCGTGATATCAGTTGAACTAGTGGTAGCTTATGGAGGATAACCATTGTAAAAAAAAAGCTACCTGGTAGACAAACGATAAGTGCAGAGCGACAAACAAACGACAAGCGACGAACAAGCGACAAGCGATGAACAAGCAACAAGCGGCAAACAAGCGACCACCAACATCCAAGACAATGGCATCTGTATGCGATTGACTAAGTTGGAAGTAGTCAGGAGAGTGTACAGTTCAGTGTACGATGCGAGCTTGTAATACAATGGCTCATCTCATTGTACGGTAGCTCTAGCTCTGTTTAGCTCTCTTTCATGTATCTCTTTCATGTACGGTACGGTACGAGTACGAGTACGAGTACGAGTACTCGTGGTATGCCTGTACTTACAGTACCTTCTCTTCTATATCTACTTCTGGACAACCTTCTTGTACGATTCCTTATCCTTCTCCTCGGCATGGGTCATTCGAGGAAGCTCGTAACCCTCAGTTGTGCGACCGTAGGAAATGCCGCCCAGACGCGAAACCGCCTTGAGCTTTGTCACGTCCAAAAAGTTGAGGTCGTCGTTGATCACGTCCTCACGCGCGTGGAACTGCACGGCCTGCACCAAAACCGTGGTGTTTGTGTGTTTGGAGGCGTCGCTGACCGAGTACAGGTCGTAATGGTGCAACAGCTTGACCTCGATGGAAAAACACGATTCCTTAACGTGGGCGGGTTTCACGATTTTCGACTCAACAGGAGTCAATCCACTGACCTTCCACTCGTCCACATCTGCAGGAGCGGCAATTGAACACGAGTTGGCAGCTTCAATGAACCACTCGGAAATGATATTGATGGTGGCCTCTTTTGTGTCCAGCAGGTTCTGGCAACTGTCTTTGTGTCCCGTGGGAGTACGTGTCATGCCAATGGCAAACACCGGAGGGTCCGAGGACACCATATTGAAGAAGGAAAATGGTGCCAGGTTGCGTTCTCCGTCCTTGGAAACTGTGGACAGAAACGCAATGGGTCGGGGCGTCACGGCCCCAATCAACAGCTTGTAGTTGAACATGGGCGGTCGTCCCTCGTCGGTGGGGCTGAAACTCACCTTTTTGTGTTTCTTCCAGTTGTCATCCAACGAGTTGGCCCCATCTCCAAACTGCCACTCGGTGTTGGGGGTATTTGTGAAGGTGAATCCGGGCCGGTTCTGGAACTGGGGCCGCTCCTTTTCGAGCTCCTTGAGGCTGGGATGTCGAGACATGAGTGATGGTTTTGAGGCAAAGTGGCGGCTGTAACAGATTCTCGGTGATGCGTTGACGAGTCGAGCGAGTCGATACAACTGTGACATTCTATAGATCCAATAAGTCTATTTATTATCCTTCCTCCCCCCCGCCACAATGACGCTCTCATGCACCTCAACCGTTGATTTTGACAAATAGAGTTTCCACTTCCCCACCGGTTATCGATACGAACCAAGAAAAAATCGTTATCCGGGGTAGCCGTGCAGAGGGAGCGTACGTGGTTTATCCGGTGGAGAGTAAGGATGGATTTTGTGCCTCAACTAATGGGTGATGTAATGAGGCTTCCGATACCCGATACGTTATTTCAAAACCGAATTAGGAATCTGTGATTTCAGAGTGATCACCATGGCACTACCAGGTACCAGTACAGAGTGAATCTACAAACAGAATTGAACATTTGGAGTTGTAAAAATGTCATATTTTTGTGGTGTATGACCTCGGGAATGTCGTTGTCTCTGGCTGCTCTCTAACTGCTCTCGAACAGCTCTCATTGCTCTGTTTCTACTCTCAGATGACTTTCCTCGGGTTACCACTGTGCTCTCGATATCGTGTTTCAATATCGTGTCCTTTTTTCATCTCTAGTACGAGTAGCTGCTTGTACTCGTAGTGTCCCTTTTCCGTCTCAAGTGGTGTCCCTTTTCCATCTCAAGTGGTGTCCCTTTTCCGTCTTAAAGAATCCGTTTTACAGGTCAGGTGCCCCAATTGTTTATCTTAAAGTGAACGACCAAAGAAACTCTTCCTCTTATCAGCCACTATTGAGGTTGGTAAGAGGCATTCCCCGTATGTACGAACTGACACAAGAGTGCTGCGCAAGAGGTCTCCGTACGGTCGCCTGTCAAAGCTGTGTGGTACTAGGGGAGGTGATGGGGCGAGCTTGCGAGTTCTGTCACCGACTCAATCCAAGAAGACAACTGTATGAGCCCGCGAGCTCTGTCACCGACTCGAACGACTGGAGGCGATGGAACGAGCTTGCTAGTACTGTCATCGACCATGTTGTGTTCAAGTTCACTCTACCCGCTCATTACTCCCTTTGATCTTACTTCCATAAACAGCATGCTTGAGGTCTCCGTACGGTCGCTGATACCATGCTGTGGGCATTGTATAAGGGAGACAATTGTGTGAGCTTGCGAACACTGCTGCCGACATAACCAGCTGGAGGTGATGGAACGAGCGTGAGAGCCATTGGCACAAAATAGGGTGTGGGTGTGTGAGCCTGACAATCAGTTGTATCACTTGGTACGTTGGAGCTCTGTCACCGTCACAAAACAGGAGCTTGCACTAACCACTCCTGCATACCTAGTGTTACAATTGGTCTGTGACAGTGCTCGCAAGCCCACATCAACCCCTCACAGATGTCTTTGACGTGCGCTTGACACCCAGCTGATAAGCCTGTGGGGTGATTGAGGTGCTTAGTGTGACTTACCGCCGTTGCTCAATCATCCCCCACCTCAGGTCACATACGAATTCTGGAGAGGGCTCTATGACGATACTAATGTGAGAGACACTATGTGGAGGTAACTGAACGAGTTTGGGTGCTCAACCACCCACAAGGTGTATCGTTACCTCAAGTGTGTTCCTGGCTTCAACTACAAGTACGCTCAAGCGGTCCTCTATGGTTGGTCTGTTCTGCGTCTTTGGTGATCAGCACCCAAACAGGTGATTCTCAAATGGCTCCTATTGCACTCCAAGGATGTTCTCGGTGATGTGCAGTTCAGCTCTACGTCTTGCTACAGCTGTCTTGCGTGCTGTATATGTCAATAGCAGTTTACTGTTCATGACGGTATCACCCCTTCAACCGTTTGACCGTGCACTGTTCATCGTTATTTAAATGCATTTGTATATAGAGACTCTCTTGTTCTCTCTCTACAGCCTCATGACACTGTCCCTGGCGACATTATGAATCTCCGAACAAGCCAGTCGCATTCGCGGTCCATTCGGATGCGGTCGCAAAAAGGTCTCTGCTGCCCATTCATACCACACGACTTTTCCATCCGTCTTTCTCCAGAAACAGAGGTCGATTTCGGACGAATCGGGAACGTTAAGAGGGGTCTTGATAGGAAACCAAATGGGGAACCATGACAGCATATCTGGCGATTTATGTTGGGTATGAGGCACTGTAGACAGAGACACGTCATCAAACAAGACGGCCTCAAAGTAACCTGCGATTCCATGTACACAGGCCTTGGCCGGAATCTCAAAAGTGGTCTTTGAGAACCGTGTATTGTGTGTGTTTTGAGGCCTAATAACAGCAGGATTGCCAGGATGAGCAAACGACCACAGAGGTTTCGCCTGGGCCAAAAGATCCACCTGCTTGAGCATCACCACGTAGGGAGTGTTGAAACTGCTCTTGGGCGTCGAATGGGCTCCTCCGGAACCCTGTTGGGGTCCTTGAGCAGGTGTAGGACCTCCAGCGAGAACTGACGAGTACAACTTGGGCGACAGAGCTGGAGCAGCAAAGGCCGTGTATGACTGAGGGATCATGATGCCTCGGGTGGGATGCAAAAGCCGTTGGAGCGGGTCCAGCGACTCGGGAGACAGCTCGTTGTCTCCAAAGGAGCCCAGCAGCTCGGAAATGACGAGATCGAAAAACTGCTCGGATCGGCTCTCGTAGGTGCGCATGTCTGACAGAACCACTTCCACTCGATGGCCCTGAGCGTTCCACACGTCATTGTTTCGTTGCATGAGCTGGATGTGAGCGGCGGGGTTTTTCTCCACAGCCACAATCTTGACTGAGACGTTTGCCGAGGCTGCGGCTGCCAAAACTCGATCCACCAAAGGTCCTCTGCCTGCTCCAGCAATACAGACCATGAACGAGGAGCCCACCGACGCCTTTTTTTCGCGCGCCAGATGCGCCAGAGCCTTGCACACAGCTTCTTCGTACAGCGCGTACTTGACTGGGTCCTGTTCGAACGCCTCATAGGTTCCGTTTTCGAGATTGTCGGCTAGAGGTTGTAAGGGAGCCTGGAGAAAGTCGTGGTATCCGTTTGAGAACTTTTCCAGTGCCGAGGGGCTAGGCTGACGTGCGTAAATGTACCGCAAGTAGATGAGAAAGGCCTGTTCTCCTCCTCGGAACTTTTCTGCTGCCGCCGCGTCTTCCTGCAGCAACGTCAGTGGCTTCAGCTTGAGGCACCGTAGCAGCAGCTGTTGCAACGATTTGCTAAAGACGGGGTATCCCTTGGGGTTGGGGATGAATGATGCTGCTGAAACACAGACGAAGGAAATCGGTTCAGCCATCCACCGGTCAATCACGTGTAGTGGAGGCAGTGATCTAGGCAGCTGTAACGCCACCGATAATGACGAAGGGTATCCTGCCAGAGTACGGACCGAGTGCCACACTTCCCAGATGGACAGCGGGTCTGGAATCGAAGACGGTTTGCGAGTATGGCCCACCTGAGGACTGCTCTGGGAAGCGTCAGCCTCAGCAAACGGAAGATGAATAGCCACCTGGATGCAAGGAGAGTGTTTGAGAGCGGCCGCGACAGCGTGGGCGTAAGTGGCCACGTTTTTGCGGCTCTTGGGGCCCGGAATGATGGCAAACGCAACGCCGCAGTATGAGGCATAGGCCAGCTCGTGCTTCAACACCTGTAACGACATGGCAGCTGTAGCGTCGTTTTTGGCATCCAGTTCGATCCACGCACTCGCCAAAACAACCGTCGAATGCACATGGGACCCGCCAGGCATGATGGTCACGTCGTCCAGCGACGGAGCAGGTACACTCAACTGTCCGGATGCAATACTCTGCTCCACCTTTGAACGATAATGGGTGTTGGTGATGGTGGCGGTGATCATGTCGTAGCCTTGTTCAAGAGCGCAATCCACAATCAACTGAGACGAATGTCCATCGGCACTGGGCATGTTGATTCCAATGAAACACGGCTCTGGTTGATCTCCTGCCCGGGATGCCTCGGAATCAGGAGTAGTATCAGCTCCACTTCCTGGTCCTCCATGGCCCACCTCGGGAGAAGACACTCCTTTGTTGCTGCCGGTAGCCGCCGAAAAAACACTGCTCGACACACTTGCTTTTCTTTCCATGGTGAAGTAGTAAGTAGCGTAATAATTGTCTTGCTAGGTACCCCTGAAAACGGCCCAAATCCCAAATCTTAGCTGTGAGGCTGCATGTCCTCTAGGCGGTTGCCCCGGTAACGCAGCCCCCCTCCCTCTGCCCCACAATGATCGGCGCTGGATTTAATAATGCGCGCGTTCATCTCGTGTTTCGGCCAGGTGGAGCAAGTGGGGCCTACGGTGCAAGTGTTAAGAACGCGTCTTTGGGGGGGGTTTCCATTAAATTTGGAAAATCGACGGAAATAAGATCAATATGCTTAGTAAGCGGGTAAAGTTTAAATTATGAAACCCAACACAATGAGTTTATTTTAGCGCCAGATAGAAAAATAGAAAACAGACGTCTTAGGATACAATAGCATTGTTATTGGTGCTAGTAGCTGGAGAGGCGAATTGGGAGGGTGAGAAGAGATATGGTGGATAATGGTGTGTTGTATTTAGGGGTGTCGGAAAAGAGGCGGATTCCGAGTCTTTGGCACCGAAAGAATGAGTGTACTGTTTGTGAATTGGTATATTCCGTTCTAGAAGAGGTATGGAGAAGTGGAGTTCTTTGGGATATTTCTGTCATTTGGAGCTTTTGAATGGTACCATAATTCCATATGTTTGTATCACAAAATTCGTGAGATATTTACTGTTTACAAATGCTGTTTTTCTGAACTAATTATTGAAATCTGCCGCGTGCGGCTTGTGTAAAAGGTTAAGTATATTAAGGTTTTGTTGACCTCGGCGGTTTTGGTCCTTCATAATTTGGTTTGAATCTGAGGTATGAGATTCAGCTTTTGACAGGGGTATTCTGGATGTGTTATTATGCTAAATTTCAATTTTTAAATCTGTTGGGACATTTTTGATGGAGCTATGGATATATTTATGTTTGCTACTTTTGTTAAAGTATCCTCAATTTAGTAGGTACATTTGTTGAGGAAATCAAAAGATCACACTGTTAGTTGAACATTTGACGAGTTTTTTGACGGTCAATCACGTGACACATTTTGCCACCCGGTTTCTGACGATTTTATCACGTTTTCATGTCTCCACCTCTTCTCCGCCGTCTGGTTGATATTCATCGCCACCTCTAGATTATCATTTTTTGCTACGCCACTAAATGTTAATGAGAAAGAAAGTGAGACCGGTGATCAACGTTTTTCAGTCTTGTAAAAATTAATTAGTCTAAATGGAAACATCCAAAAACAGCAGAATATCCCGTGTGTGTTCTAGAATTTTCTGGCAATTTACGCGAGTATGCGGCCCGGCATCTGTTTGTGTAGTTACGGGCCGGAACGGACTTCCGGAGCAACACGGCTATTGAGCTTGTGTGGTGTGGAAAAAGAGTCTCCAGCCATTATTAATTAGCGAATACTTTTTAGTTGACCTGTCGAAATGCACTGCCTCAAGCGAGTGGCAAATGATGAGTCAAGCGGGGCGGTAAAGCGGGATTTGTCACATTCAAACCTTTCCGAAAGCCGTTTTATTCCTGCCTGCGCCACTGCTCATGTGCTACTTGTATGGAACTTCTAAAATTAGCCCGGCGGATATTATGTCGGGCTCGTAAAAGGTCATTGCATGTGCATAAACCTTGATGTACGAACGAGACTGATAAGTTGGCCAGTGGTGAAAATTTGCACACAAACCCCCTCGACCGTCTCTCATCTTTCTCTTCTCTCTCTTCTCCTATCACTCACACCCTCTCTCCATGTTTGTAATGCCAAACTACAACGAAACCGACCAGACCCAGTCGCCTCCAGCTACCCCGAAACCGCTACCCAGCAGCCAAAACGACCCGTTCGCACCTCCAGTCGATATCTACAATCTCGGAAACATGTACATTGTCGTCGCTAGTTTGCCAGCAGTACGGTCGTCGGACTTGCAAACGAGCTACGACGTTGAAGCACACAGCCTAACGGTCAAGGGAAGGTATACAAATCCGTTTGCGCACTTGAACGACTGTCTCATGGTCGGAGAACGGCACAACGGCGAGTTTCAGAGAATAATCACCTTTCCGGAAACTGTGCAAATCGATCCACACAATGTCCAAATGCACATGGCCAATGGTATTCTAGAGATTCATTTGAGGAAGACACACGCAAAGAAGCCAATCGACTGAACAAACTGAACAAACTGAACAGCTGACACCTCAAACGCCCCAACCTGTATACTAGCATTAATTTATTATAACCACTTGCCTGTACGAGCCGAGTATTCACATGTTTCCCTTGCATGTTCTCGTCACGTTTTATAGCCTGAACGAAATGTCGTAGGTTCGATTCTCTTTTGTTATGTTACTGTATCCATTGTCTACAATGGATCTGATACTTATCTCTACGCTACAGTACAACGACACTGCTTCGCAGTCTCGTCGCATCACAGTTCATTCTGATCGCGATTCATTTCTATAAATAATCTTGTATGTACATTTACTCGGCAACAACCAGAGAAGCGGCACCCATACCGGTACCAATGCACATGGAGGTAACACCAACCTTCTTGCCAGAGGACTTGAGCTCGCTGAGCAGAGTGGCAAACTGTCGGGCACCGGTGGCACCAAGAGGGTGGCCAATGGCGATGGCACCACCTCGAGGGTTGACCTTGTTCTCGTCAATGCCACAGTGCTGGATGGAGAAGAGGGCCTGAGAAGCGAAAGCCTCGTTGATCTCGAAAACGTCAACGTCGTTGACGGTCAGACCAAGGTCCTCAAGGACAGCGGGGATGGCGTAAGCGGGGCCAATTCCCATAAGCTCGGGGGGAACACCAACAGTCTTGCAGTGGACAAACTTGGCGAGGATGGGCTGGCCAAGCTTCTCGGCAACAGATCGTCGCATGAGGAGAACGGCACCGGCACCGTCAGAAATCTGAGAGGCGTTACCGGCGTGAGTGGTTCCCTCGGCGGAGAAAGCGGGCTTGAGCTTGCCGAGCTTCTCGGCGGTGACACCGGGTCGGATACCGTCATCCTTGTTGACGGTGACCTCCTTCTCGTTGTCATCGTCATCGAGGATGGTGGTCTTGATGGGGAGAATCTCCTGGTCAAACTTGCCGGCGGCCTGGGCAGCGGCGGCCTTCTCGTAGGACTTGGCGGCGAAGGCATCCTGGGACTTTCGGGACACGTTGTACTTGGCAGCAACGTTCTCGGAGGTGATACCCATGGGGATCAGGCACTTCTTGGCCTCCTCGTTGTTCTGGAACTTGTGGGAGAAGGGGGTGACGGAGTTGGGGCCGTACTGGTTGGACATGGACTCGACACCGCAGCCGATACCCATATCAATCTGGCCAGCTCGGATCTTGTTGGCAACATCGTTGACAGCCATCAGACCGGAAGAGCACTGTCGGTTAAGAGCGACAAAGGGAACGGTCTCGGGGATGCCGGCAACCAGGCAGGCGGCTCGGTGCTCGGTGGCACCGGCACCGGGGGCAAGGACGTTTCCGCAGACAACATCACCAATGAGCTTGGGGTCAATCTTGGACTCCTTGACGAGACCGGCAAGCAGAGAGGCGAGCAGCTCGGAAGAAGAGGTGTCCTTGAACAGACCCTTACCTCCCTTGGTGTGGGCGGTTCGGTAGGCGGCGGTGATGACAACGTCGTCAGCGTTCTTGGAGGTGATGGCATCGAGGCCCTTGGCGGGGTTCTGCTCGAGCTGGGTGGCGAGGTTGTTAAGTCGGTCCATTTTTACTTTGTGAGGTGTTGTGTGGATGGATATAAGAGTGAGCCAAAGGGAGGACACTGCTCTTTATATAACCCTGGCGGGTTGCAACTTTCGGTATGATCCCCACGAAAGATAAGGTTTGCGCATGTGGAGAGAGCCGAGGTAGGAGTACACGCAGATTGTGATAGTGAGGAAGAAGCCAAGTGACACAAACAGATGAACACAGAGTCGGTTTCGTGTATCCAGTTAATTCGACGACTCTTTCCGTATCACCAGACACCTCCTACACACCTCCAATCCCTTCTATCGACTCTCACTTCCACCAAGTTCCATGAAGCTTATTAGGTTTTGTGAAATCCGGGGCGGCATTTCTGGGGTAACCTAGAGGTGGTAGTGTCAGGCCAATTGGAGGCGTAGGAGGGCTGGAGAAGACGAATTGGGGCACTTTTGGCCACGCTGAATCCGTCTAAATGGCTGTCCAGATCCTGCCACACCCCCTTCACCTCCCACGACATTGCTCTGTCGTCGGGATTAACCTCGGTACATGTGTTAGACATGTAACCTTATTCCACCTCCGAGCCTGTGAAAACGTGGTCATGAAAAAAGTCCCCGTCGGTGACACACCTGTTGGCTGTGGACCACATGCACCGTTACCGCTGAAAGGTTGAAAACGCTGTCCGTGTGATTGGCCGGGAACAGAGTATTTCCAACCCGACCTGTCAGGTGTACATTATCGTACCCCGTCTTTGTGTAACGTCTAGGTCCTGTTAGCACGTCTGCATTCGACGTGATAGTGAGACCCAGTTCGTTGCCCGTTGCACTGGGCCTCTCGTATCGCACCCAGCCTCCTCATTCACATGACATTAACTTCTGGAGTATCCCGGACTTTCCCGGCGATCTTCCCGACTCTTTTCTTTTGTGCCACGTCGACCAAACCACACTCTCTTACTAAGAAGGTGTGGGAGCAACTTTGCTGTAGGTTTGGTTTGATATGCGCAGTGTGGGGTACCGGCTTGGTAGAGACTGTGGGGATTCGGTTCGGTTCGGCTTTACTGGCGATAAGCATCACATGATCATGACGTCAGGAGGTGGGGATTGTCGTTGAGATGGAATTTTGACATTGGAAAAAAATTATAAAAAACAACCGAAAAACAGGATTTCCACCCCTTTATATATAGTTACTCGTCAGAACCCACCACACTGCCTATGTCACCCCCAAATCGCCACCTCGTGCCAAAGTGCATTCTTGAACATGATAATTTCAACGGTGCATAAAGGCAATACGGGCAATAAAGGCAATGACACGCGAGCCGTTATCACAACGTCTTTGTGCATGAGTGTCGCTACAAGGGGTAAGCGTCTCGGTGTGCATACACCACAGATACACCCGCAGTATTACCAACGCACGTATCACATCGAACTGAACTCGTAACGTTACGAAGATCAGTGTTTTGAAGCGGGGAGGCCACACAATGATGAGTGTGGAAGAGTGTTACCCCACTTGAAAAACATACTCTTAACATGTGGAGATAATGTGCCTGGCCTGAAATGCTGGTGCATTGGAGAGATCACCCAATTGTGATAAACTTAGGCCAGTGGCATACGGACAGTCACCTCCAGAAAGGAGGAATGGGCGAGCAGAGTCGGGATCAAGTAAGGGGAGACAATGGATGAGCTCTTTCAGACATTGTGTCACACGGTGACCTTACCCGTACTAGCAAGCACGTTCCATCACCTCCGGGTGTTTGAGTCGGCAACTGTGCTCGCAAGCTAACACAATTGCCTCCTTTGGTTGGTGTCGGTGACAGAGCTCGCAAGCTCGCTCCGTCACCTCCCCTAGTACAGTACCACTCACACACATAGCGTCATAGGGCGACCAATACGGAGACCTTCTAATCCAGCTGGCTCGTGTGAGCATTGTTCCGTTGGGGGGTCATTACCGACCAAGTGATCGGTAAGAGGAAGAGTTTCTTTAGGCTGTCTTGTTCTAAGTACACCTTTGGGTTTGACTTGTCAGGTGGTACTGTATAGAGCTTTACGCTACGAGTGTCGTGTGCTACAGTGATGTAATTGTATGTACATAAACCAACGCCGGTGAGTCGATGCTGTGGTCGGTGACAGAGCTCAATCACCTCCGTTGTCCGTTAGTCGTATCTCTCCCCCGGCAACACCATCTTTCCAATATCTACGCTCCCTGGCCCATACCCGTCCGCCTCTTTCACCCCCTCCTGTTTCAAAAACTCCACTCCTCCCAGCCAATTGACCGTATGTACAGGGGATCCGATCATGGACTCGTAAATCTCGTCTGCGCTTTGAAACGGTTTCCCGGAGGCGTTTGAAACCACCTGGGGTTTGTCTGCGCTGAAGTCCGGTCTGATTCCATGCTCCTGACAAAAGCTGTCGAGTTCACCCACCACGGGAGTCATGATTCGAGAATGGAACGGAGCAGAAACATTGAGAGGAATGGCCTTGAGAACACGAATCTTTTGAGACTTGAGATGGGCCATTAATGCATCGATGGCTTCCTTCTCGCCGCTCAAAACAACCTGTCCGTTACTATTGATGTTGGCCACATCTGCCGCTCCTCCCTGCCAGCCCTCACATGCTGCCACCAGCTGGTCCAACTTGACAGAGCGATGCAGCAACAATGCCACCATGCCTGTTTCCTTGCCATAACTGTCGCACGCTCGTTGCATGTAAAACCCCCGTTTGTGCACAAGCTGCACCGCCTGCTCCAGATCCAGGTACCCTCCACACACCAGCGCCGAGTACTCTCCCAAAGAGTGGCCCATGAGAAACTCGTACGTTTTGTCACTTCCGTGATTGGCGAGAAACGAGGCATATGACGAGAGCAGAATGCCCGGCTGGGCGTTTTGTGTCCGGGTGATGAGTCTCATCTGTGTCTCTTCATCCAGACTGCTTTCTCCTACCAGCACCTCTCTGACCTCTGGCTTGAGCTGATCCAGAGCAGGTTTGAGCGTTTCTCTGACCGCTGTTTGCGACCACAGTTTCGCCAGCATTTTCGGCCGTTGCAGGCCTTGTCCCGGAAAGAATGCCGTTCTCATTGCAACTGATTTTGGTCCGTTTTTTTTTGAGTAGTTCGTTTTGGGTGGTTCGTGGTCCGCTCCTTGTCCCGCCTGTTTGTTAAACTCGGGGTGCATCAACATGCATAATTACAATACTCCACCGGTGGCGATGCAGCTGCTGAAACTCGAACCAGAACACAACAAAAACAAGACACACATGCCTCCAACACAATGAACCCTCTACTGTCGTTTCTGTTCAACCATCCGAACCCGTCGCAAAAATTCCGTGACCAGGTCGCCCAACTGGCCCATTCAAACTACGCCATTTTGGTACCGCAAATCTCTCTGGACGACCACTGCGATGCCGAGCTCACGCCAGAAACGGTCTTCTCGCACGTGATCCGCATCTCGCACACCGGAGAGAACCAGCGCGCCCGCTACTTTGCCTCCGTCAACGGCCGTACCGTCATCTTCAAAAACGACCAGGTTATGACCTACAGAGGCTACAAGAACAATGTCACCGTCAACATCCTGGGCCAGTACGTGTACACTCCCGTGTGCTGGTACCTGCCACGTACATGCTTTCAAAACTTTTTGGTCTATGAGATTTCCGGCTCTCTGACTGAAAAGCCGCTTCCTGAGGCACCTAAAGAGATTGAGCAACAGCAACAATACGAAGGACCGAGCTTTGAGGACATTTTGCTCATTTACCCAAATGTCGGACGGCAACTGTCTCGATTGCTGGCAACAACCTTCGATAACTACACCAGCTCAGCAGCTAATACAGAAGAGCTCGATCTGGAGTTTGAACGGGCTACAGATCGAGCAATTGAGTACGTCCAGGCAATAGACCCGCAGATGGTGAGGAGGATTATTGAGGAGCAGAGACTGACGGAAACACAACTGGAGAAGAAAATTGACGAGTATGTGGAAAGTCAACTTTCGAGGAAACTATGGAACGCTTTGATTAGTCTGAGGACAGCGGAAGATGGACCTTTGGATAAGGCGGTGGAGAGCATAACCCATTTATCTCTCAATCAAGTGGATCTTCCAGAAACGGAAAACGTGAAAACCTGGGAATCTAAGGTTGTTGCTGCTGCCACCGTTTTACAAACACTAGCAAACACCTCCTCAAACGAGTCTCTTCCTTGCAACTGTCGATATTTGGAAAACACGCTCATGAAATGCATTGATACATTGACGGATGACTCGATACAGGTGAATGCGGACGTTCTGGTGTCGCTACTGCTCGTTGTTGTCGCCAGGGCAAACGTTTCGCATCTCAACTCAACAATTTACTACATTCGTTCGTTTTCGTCCAACGCAGTGGACTCGGGAAAGCTTGGATACATGCTTAGCACGCTGGAGGCAGTCATGTACCATATCGGAGAGAACCGGGAGCAGTTGGAGGCGTTATCTGAGGCCAATCGATGGTTTTTCGAGCGGGTTCAAAAGGGCGATTTGACAGAATTCGACTTTGAACGTCCGTCAATCAAATCGGGGCTTCAGAGGGAAGATTCCGATTGGAAAACTGTTTTTGCATCGACAAATCCAGCGGGAGAAAGTGCACTCATGTGTGCTGTTTCATGCAATCAACAGAGCTCTCTGACGTGTCTTTTGGACCACTTTGGGTACACCCAGGAGGACATTATTGCAGATAGGTCTGTTTCAGGGAGCACTCTTTTGGTGTCTGCTTTGAGAACGGAGAATGAGGACATTATCAAGCTTGTTCTTGATCGGGTCAGAGACAGCGCCCATCTGGCCCATTACTTGTCTGTTGGAGACGAGTATGGAAGATCTGTGGGCCACTACTTCTTCCATTCCCTGTATTTGCAACAACAAGTGGGCAGTTTGATCAACTGGACTGCTCGAGACAACCAAGGTCAGACTCCGTTATCTTCTCTCTGCCGATCCTACGATAATCCAGACTACCATGCTCTTTTCAAGAATGCTCTCAAGACGTGTTTGGACGCTACAGGTATGGTTGATCTCAGGGTACACACAGACGCCAAAGGAAACACTCTCCTACACACAGTGAGCGACGAAAAGGTGTTGAGCACGTTGTTGAACCATCCAGACGTGCTGGTCAACGTCAACCAGCCCAACAAACGAGGCATGACTGCTCTGATGGCCCATGCCAAGTACGCGCGTCTAAAGGCCATCGAGGTGCTGTGCAAAGACCCGCGCATCGATTTCGCACCCACCGACAACAAGGGCATGAACGTGTTTGATATTGCACGTGACCGTCGCACCGCTGACTTTCTCGACGAGTGTTATCTTTCGCTGCAGCCCGATCTGGGTGACACAAACAAGTATTGTGAGATTCTGCGGTCGGTGATATCAGACGGCGAGCTGTGTTTTGTGATTAAAACGCGCCAGGACGGAAAACTGTCTGCCGTTCGACGTCCCTACAGCGATTTTGTGTTCCTTCAAAAGTGGCTGGCTCATGAACAGCCTCTGTCGTGGTTTCCTGCGCTCATGACACCCACTAATCCGTTTGCTATTCCTCACAGACCGTCTCGGGAGATTCTGCACGCTATGCATCTTCGTTTGAATCTATTTCTGCGTACTTTGCTGCTGCATCCGACTTTCAGCAATCATGAGCTTCTCTGGGAGTGGCTTCTCGTCCAGGACATTAGCCATACTCATTTGGCGGAGCGGACGACGAAAAAACTGGAAAACAAGAAAGAAAAAGATCTCGAGGAGTACATCATTTTAGGGGAGCCCGAAATGGGCGAGATTGAAGGGTTTGTGAGCCATGCGCTGCAGCAGGTGGATCTCATGCGTAAAGCCACCATGAACCTGCATCAGTCCATTGTCAAAATGTGCAACGCTCATCGAGATTATTGCAAGTCGTGGATGTTGATGAAGGAGACTGTGGATGGTCTGGAGGAGATCCCTGGAGAGGAGCCCAGAGTAAAACTCATTTCCAACATCTCTGCGGCTATGGTGACGCTTGGAGACACGTTTAGGATCAACAACTCATCTCCGTTTGTCTTTTCCTGCTACATTGAGTCGTTGCAGAACATGGCCGATGCGACCACTCTGGCTCTGGCGCATCCGCTGGCCCAAATCTCGCATCTCCGGCTGCAGCAGATGCTGCTTTTGAAGCTGCAGTCCGATGCCGTTGCTCTTTCTGAAAAGAAGACTTTCCGGGACTTTTTCCAGGACAGAGAAAAGGAGACGCGACTGATCAAAAACCGGATCCATATCACCGAGAATGAGATTCGACGGCTTTCCATGGAAACGAAAACGGCGCAGATTACGCTGGCGTCTGAACTGGGGGGTTTTTACCAGGTTCATGAGCACGAGTTGACGTTGAGTATCAAGAACATTGTTTCGCGCAACATCAAGCGTCACAGGGAGCTACAGGGGGATCTGGAGGAGATCCAGAGGAGGTTTTTGTAGGAGGTGTATAGCATATTTATTTTATTTATTCAACTGAAATAACGAGAACGGTCGTACCAGGCCGTACCCTTGAGATTAATATATACTGTGACTCAAAACGGATTCGAACTGAGACGCTTGGGGGCGCTTTCACAGGCGTAAGTAAAGGGGTGTAGAGCTAAGTATAAGGTTAAGTGGGTATACTTGAAGTAAAGGCAACAAGGTGGTGATATCTCGGGTTATTTATATTGTAGGGGGTGATTATTTTGATGTGTTTGTTTAGAATGTGTCTATGTTTTATCAGATGGGCTGCTCTTCATTACGGTTGCATCCCTGGAACACCGAAAAGGGACCCCCAGTGGGTTTTTTCTTCAACTATTCCCAACTAACGTTAACCAACTAACGAGTGAAAATATCTGTACAGGGCAGTACGAACGATTGCAGGTTCGACTTGCTACTCCAAAGATGCTCTGACAGTATCGGTATGTTGAAAGCCATGGTGTAGAAATAGACCATAGAGCAGGTGCGGTCAAGTACAGTATCGTACGAGTATTGCACAGTACATACTAGCTACCTGTACGTATTGCGTACTCTGACCCTAGGTTACGTGGCTATCGTATCAGGTTCGTATTGGTCCGAATGAGGCTCATTATCGAGTCATGCGTTGATTGAAAGCAACGGAATACCAATGGTACTGCATTCGATTGATCGGAAGTGCTATACGTACTGTACTTGTAGAAGATACGGACTGTAGTTGTAGCAGACAATTCTGTATTTGTAGAAGATAGCCAGTGTTGGATGTAGCTACTGGACGTGTTTAGTATGGCTAATGTTGGAGGATGGTTGTGGCTAGAGGTAGCTACTAGAACGCCAACCCCACCCAATTATCGTATGATACAGCTCTGGCATGTCAGAAGTAGAGGTACATTAATTCATGCCAATATTGACCTGTATACTAATATCACAGCAAATGAGCAAATACGTGGGTTACAACAAAGTGCAGTGCTTGCTATACTGAAGGACGTAGCTGCAGGACGATACGGACCAGGAACTACTGGAGGACGTAACTGGTACCGTAGCTACTCGGCCATTGGGGTCATCAACACCATGGCTACTGTACATCGTTAGAGGACAGAGGACAGTAGTGAACGTCATGTCATGGTACAGTACTCGCACGGTACAGTATTCCTTTTTCCTACATATACTCCCTCACGATTGTTAACATGCATGACACCTGTATCCTACCGGTTCCGGAATCGTATCAGCAGGGACAGGGCGGCGGTACCAAGTAGCACGACAATGTGTACAATGTGTACGGAAATGTCACACGATAATACACGATAGTGACATGATGAGTGTCACATCACAACTCTACCATCTAATAGTTGACATGTCCTGAGTCATTCTCTGGTGTGTGGCAAGTGGGCTGATGCGGCTAACAGATGACTGCAGTTGTTGTGACGCGGAGAGTTTTGAGGGAGAGTTTTGAGGAGAGTTTTGAGGGAGAGTTTTGAGGGAGAGTTTTGAGGGAAGCGTTTTTTGCATCTTGAAGGCGTTTCATGTACAGTATCGTGCTTTTTGAGCGTCTTTGAGCGTCTTCTAAGCGTCTTTTGTTCCGTTTCCTTGGCTGTGTTTTATTTTTCCCCCGTTTCGATTTTTATTTTATTTTTCCCCTTTTCTTCCCTCAAACCCTGCTCCACGTGGATTGCATGTCATTGTCTTGGCTTGCAGGAGACGACGGGGCTAGAAAAACGGTAGTGCGTTCAATTGGATGGGGAGACGGCGCAAAGACGTGGATTTTTGTCCCCATATTCTGATCACACGATTCAACAACGTGCCAAAAAATCTCCCCCGTACCTCCCCCACAACACCCCCCGTCCTCCCTCCACCCCTTTGCATAATCCCGCAAGCTTGTGTAATCTAAGTTTCGACCGGTCGACAACCTCCAACCTCCAGAGATAGATATCTTGACGTTGAAATCTCCAGCTACAGCCATGCTTCGAATCAAACGCATTCAACCCTGCGCCAGAGCTCTGGCCACCGTCAGAAACATGTCCACCACCTCGCCCACGGCCTTTGAGTACTCCAGCTACGTCAAGGGCACGCGGGAAATCAGCCATCGAAAAGTCCCCACCACTCGTTTGTCGGTGGAGGGTCCGATTTACGTGGGTTTCGACGGAATCCGGCTTCTCAACCTGCCGCATCTGAACAAGGGCTCGGGTTTTCCCTTGAACGAACGACGCGAGTTTGGCCTCAGCGGGCTGCTTCCTTCGGCCGAGGCCACTCTCGACGAACAGGTTGATCGAGCATACAAGCAGTTCCAGAAATGTGGCACTCCGCTGGCCAAAAACGGATTCTGCACCTCTCTCAAGTTCCAAAACGAAGTCCTTTACTATGCCCTGTTGCTGAAACACGTGAAAGAGGTGTTCCCCATCATTTACACCCCGACCCAGGGAGAAGCCATTGAGCAGTACTCACGGCTGTTTCGACGGCCCGAGGGCTGCTTTTTGGACATTACCAGCCCCTACGACGTGGAAGAACGTCTAGCTGCGTTTGGAGACCATGACGATATCGATTACATTGTTGTCACTGACTCCGAGGGTATTCTCGGTATTGGAGACCAGGGAGTCGGAGGAATCGGCATTTCAATTGCTAAGCTGGCCCTGATGACGCTCTGTGCAGGTGTCAATCCCTCCCGAGTCATCCCTGTTGTTCTGGATACGGGAACCAACAACCAGGAACTGCTCCACGATCCTCTCTACCTCGGCAGAAGAATGCCCCGAGTGAGAGGAAAACAGTACGACGACTTCATCGACACCTTTGTTCAGTCGGCACGAAAACTGTACCCCAAGGCCGTCATTCATTTCGAGGATTTCGGACTCACAAACGCCCACAAGATTCTCGACAAGTACCGACCGGAAATCCCCTGTTTCAACGATGATATCCAGGGAACAGGAGCAGTCACTCTGGCTTCGATTACAGCCGCGCTCAAGGTCCTCGACAAGAACATCACCGAAACAAGAATCCTGGTCTACGGAGCAGGATCCGCAGGAATGGGTATTGCCGAACAGGTGTATGATAACCTCGTGGCCCAGGGACTGTCTGATAAAGAGGCCCGTCAAAACATTTTCCTCATGGACCGACCTGGTCTCTTGACTACCGCCCTTTCCGACGAACAAATGAGCAATGTGCAAAGACCGTTTGCTAAAGATAAGGCCACGTTTGAGGGAGTGGATACCAAGACTCTGGAACACGTGGTTGGAGCGGTCAAACCCCACATTCTCATTGGATGCTCTACTCAGCCTGGAGCGTTCAATGAACAGGTGGTCAAGGAAATGCTCAAACACACTCCTCGACCTATCATCTTGCCCCTGTCCAACCCCACTCGTCTCCATGAAGCTGTGCCCGCAGACCTGTACAAGTGGACGGACGGAAAGGCTCTGGTGGCTACCGGTTCTCCGTTCGATCCCGTCAACGGTAAGGAAACGTCGGAAAACAACAACTGCTTTGTTTTCCCTGGAATCGGGCTGGGAGCTATCCTTTCCCGAGCCACCCTCATCACCAACACCATGATTGCTGCAGCTATCGAGTGTCTGGCCGAACAGGCTCCTATTCTCAAGAACCACGATGAAGGAGTGCTTCCGGACGTGGCTATCATCCAGATCATTTCGGCTCGAGTAGCTACCGCTGTTGTTCTTCAAGCCAAGGCTGAGGGTCTGGCACGAGTTGAAGATGAATACAAGCCGGGCACCAAGGAGAATGTCCAGATTCCCGACAACTTTGACGACTGTCTGGCTTGGGTCGAGACTCAGATGTGGAGACCCGTTTACCGACCTCTCATCCGAGTTAGAGATTATGCCTAAGAGTCCAGACGGCGGTTTATATACATTATAGTGAAAATATCGTATTTTTCATGGTACCAGGAGAATCTTCTCGAGTGGGCGATTCCAATGGTATGAATATTTCGACAGGTTTATGTACAATTTTTTCTAGTTATACGTGCTGTGTTGTGGTGTTGTGGTGTTGTGGTGTAGAAAGAGTCGTGAAGATTTCAATTTGTGAGATGAGAAAAAAGTGTCTACAGTATAGGATACAGCAAATACAACTATGAACTCCCCGGAAAGTTGGTACATACAAAATGTTGTTGTAGATGCAAAATCAAAAGGTGTGTCATTGCAATAGGTGGTTACTGTATGTATCTCTTGTATCTTTTCAAGGAATGGTCCTGTGGGAAATCTGAAAGCGGTACGGTATGCATAAAGCACAGTAGATTCGATATACCCCCTAAAAACACCCCCCTTCAGTACAATTTCATCGAGTTATGTTGGGCTATTCTTTCATACTCCCCAGACAGTCTTCAAGACTAACTCCCCAACTCTAAACGAGCACACAGTAAACTCCTGGAGATAGTATTTTCTGTTGTGGCGTATATACGAGCAGGGCAAGTGAATATCTGGAATCCCCGGTGCTGGTTTGTGGGTATTGTGTGATAAAAATCTGTGGCTGTAGTAGTGTTTTTTTGAGCTACGTTGAGTTCTGCGGGACCTTATCGGAGACTGAACGTGTGATGCAGTGTAAGAAAGTGTACCTGTATAAGACAGAAGACGGGAGGTGTATACAGCTACTCGTACAGCTACAGCTACAGCTACAGCTACAGCTACAGGAGGTACAGCATTTGTGCACAAACATAGCACGCACTCTTACTGAATAAATGAAATTGTATGTATGTATGCATGGCACGCACAAGTTCTTGATTCAACGCTCTCTGACGTCTTCGTTATCACGTTCCTCATCTTGCCAAGACCTAGCACTCGTACTCGTACCCACTGTCGACAGACAAGCATAATTTTCTACGAGCGGCTAACAATGGACGATACTGTAGCTACGGTGTTTGTACAACAAACGACAATGTTACATTTAATTGTGTTGGCTTGAAAAACATCGTGACAGCCCCCCCCCTACTCTTCCGTCTTGGTTTCTTGTTTTTTTTCAAAATCACAAACTTCCGTCTTTCCGTCTTCGTCTTCTGTCTTCTCTAGACAAGGTGTAACGTCTTGGGAAAAGCAATACTGGAGATACTGTATACGAGCAGGGTGAAGCGTAGGGACGGTTTTACGACATGAACAGTGAGACGAGTACGGACGGTTCTACGGCATGTGCCGTGTGGCTAGTACGAGCACGGTTTTGTGTGTTTTTGGCCATCATTCACCCATTCCCCCATTCCCCATCCGTTCCCTTCTCTCCACTCTAGCGCCGTTAAGCTGCATCTCCAGACGGAAAACAAGCCTATGAAATTAAACACAATTTGATAAGCGAGAGAAAGAGGGTGGGGAAGAGGGCAGTGGCGGTGGGAAGGTAGATGGCGGTAGATGGAGGTGGGAAAACGGACAACAGCGCCACGAACGGTTTGCAGTCACGTGACTTGCCCCCTTTCCTCGTCCCCCCATCCCCCTCTCCCAATGTACCACTTTTCTCCGCCTCTCGTTTCTTGTCCCCCCCTCCCACGCATAATCTTGAATGTATACAGCGATGTTTAATTTTCAATTCGAAATTCGAAATTCGAAATTTCATTTTTCTGCCAAAAACACCCTCCCATGAAACACGACAAAGAAGGACCCGTGGACGACCGCGGAGACGCGCCGCCGGCCAAAAAACGAAACGTCGGCACCAGAGCGCTCCGGGCGTGTGACATGTGTCGACACCAAAAGACGCGATGTTTCCCCAAACCCGATGGGCCGGGGTGTCTGCGCTGCCACGTGCTCAATACCACCTGCTCGTTCATCGACAGCGAGCCCAGCGACTACGACGCGACACAAAACCAGCAAAAGCACGCGTTTGTGCAAAAGGTGCTGCCAGAAGAGGTCAATGCGCGGCTGGACCGTATGGAGAAGACCATGGAGAGCATGATGGAGATGATGAAGGAGATGAAGGAGGGTAAGCGGCCGACGGTGGCGAGTGCGGGGAGACTGACCCGGGCGACCACGGCGTTTTCTCCTGCTACCGCGGCCGATTTCAACTACAGAAACGTGATTGCGTCGTTTGGAACCCCGGCAGTGCAGTATGTAACGTCTCCGTTCCAGATTATCGCGGGAATCTTGCCTGAAAAACACATTCCGTTGCCGGTCCAACGGCTCATGAACCCGCAGATGGTGCTGCATGACCAGGACGTGATTTCCATGGACATTGTCAGTGAAGCCATGGTGTTGCGGTTCCTTCAAGACTTTCGTCAAAACTGTGGAAGATGGGTTTCGTTCCCGTTGGACCTCCCGGCGGACCAGCTGCTTGCACGCATTCGTCAGCGATGTTCTCTGCTACTCACCGTCGTCTGCTGTGTGTCTTTAAGATACAATCCCCACATGGCCGAATACAAGGCCAAGGTGTACCCCTTGCTGTTGAACAAGTTGCAACAAGAACTGACAGCTTCGCTCCTGGTGGTGCCCCAAACCATTGAGTTCATGCAAGCTTTGACGCTGCTGTCAATCTACGGCCTGTCGCTTTCTGCAAAGGAGTTTGTCATTGATTCATGGTTCATCTCCTCGGTGGCTCTACAGCACTTTATCACCAAAGATGCTCTGGGGCTGGTAATGTCTGCCGACGGAATCTCCCCCGTGACAGAATTCGATGAAGTCACCACCTATCGTGTTTGGAACCATCTTTGTCTAGCCCATCTAGTCAACTGTGTCATGACAGGACGAATGTGTATTCTGGATGAAATCCGTCTGGATCAGTGTCGAAGATCACTCGACCTCTCTTCAGCTACAAACTTTGACGGCCGGATGATTGCTGAAATCTCCTTCCAGCTCATTGTCTACAACTTCATTGAAACCCTGCAACCTCTGCAAACGTTTGAAGACGAGCTGGCCCAATGGCTGGAGGAATGGGGCTATCTTTTCGAACAGCCAACCACACAATTCACAGAAATGGGCTACCATTACGGCTACCTGGTCGTGCTTTATCACTCCCATTACCGTTCTCTCTATCTCAAAAAGAAGAACCAAAAACCATCAAACGGAACCGCACCAGGAGTAGACCATACAGACAAACGAGGTGGATTCACGTCTCTGCTGGAACTCACAGAGCTATCGGACTCGGTATTCGACCCCTTTGCCCTGGGTCTCGTTTCAGACGACCCCCAATTCACTGTGGTCTCGGACGTGCTTGAAGAAGTCAACTTGTCCACTCTCTACAAAATGGCTTCTCTAGGAAGAAAGGTCATTGACGGCCTGTTGAATGTGGCGGACGACGAGTACTTTAGACACTTGTCTGACCAACTACACTTTAGTGGAGTTTTCACAGGACTGCTGCTCTGCAGAATGATGTCGGTCATACGAGATCGACAAGCTAACAAGACTCCTAATTCTGCGTCGGACGCCAAAGAGGCTTCAGAAACACACTTTCAAACCGTGGCTGACGTCGATGTGTGGATCAGGGAAATGCTCAACAAGGTGGTTGCTTTGTCGAAACGGTTCCACCAAAACACGAGTCTGAATTCGGACTTGGTGAAAAAATACGCCCTAGCACTGGACGAAAACGTCGCCCTGTTGAATAACGTGGTGGACGTTTCTTTTCCGTGACCAGAGCGGCAAAGGAAAAATTGTACTATATGCTAATATATTAATCTCTACAGGCATTTAAGAATGCAATAAATATCACGGTACCAGCCGACACGAGTACCGTAGGTGCGAGTGTCGGCGTGACTACCGCTGCGAGTGTCGGCGTGAGTACGAGTACTGCACCGGCATAGCCAACCTGTTGACTCACATCTCGCATTGAACGAATAGCGTCTGAAACACTGAATAACGTCTGAACGAGCCCATGACGTAACTGGAACGAGTAGAGCACTACTCAATGAACGAGCAAACGAGTAAAGCTCCAGTCGATGGATATCTGGCCCGTTTCTCGCTCAATCACGTCCTCCTTACTCGTCATGTAACCTCGCACTGAAAACATCGTCATTATCATCCACCATGTAATAAACATCCTCCTCAGTCGCAGGCGGCAGCTTCAACACCACTTCATCGCTGAACATGGCCTCGTCATCCAGCGAAATCAACAACGACAGCGAAATCTCCGAACTCTTTTGATAGTCCGGATTCACCCGGTAAGACTTGCCACGCTTCAAAATCTTGCCCTCCCGTAAAGCCCTCTGCAACGCCATGGTGGCGGCTTGGACAAACTTGGGATCGACAGTGTCCGGGTTGGTGTCCGACGCAATCCATTTCCAAATCTGCTGTGCGCTGGCCTCTTCGCCGTTGGACTTGGCCTTGAGCGTGTCGATCAACAGGTCCTCGTAGTTGATGGACGACAAGAGTCTTCGGTTACTCTTGGTGGTATCCGTCTTGTTGGAGTTCTCCAGCTGCATCTGCAGCACGATGGAGTGTGTCTGTGGCGAGTAGATGGGCAGTTTGGGCACATTGTTTTCTGCGTACAGAATGAGTTCCACCAGCTGGGCCTTTGACAGCGAAGACAGGTACGTTTTCTTGACCTGTGTGGAAAAGCCCTCGCCGGACTTGCCCGTTTCGAGCTGCCGCTCACGCCGCTTGGGCTGGCAGTACTTGCAGAACCACTGCGCGTCTGCCACGTCTACCACGAGTCTGTCAATGGGCGGGTTGTGGCACAGCTGGTGGTAGGGAGTCCGGCACTCGTCACAAAAGACAATTTGGTTGGATTTGGGCGAGTTGCCACGGTGGCACAATCGGCACACATTATCTAACACAGAACCACCCGTGTCGCTCGTGTACCCCGCGTGGTTGGAGTTGTGGCGCTCACGACTGGGCGGCTGTTGCATCTGGGTTTTGAGCACCGCAGAATGTTTCCTGGGCCCTCTTTCGATCGGCGAAAGATCGCTATCGGCCGAATCTGTCCCCGCAGACGTGCCCGTGGGCTCTTCGTCCTCTCCTGCGCCACTGTTGAAGTCAAAGTCGCCATCGTCATTGAAAACCGGCCGGGGGGTCTGTCGAGTGTGCGAATGCGAGTGACGAGGGTGTGCGTGGCCGTGGGTCTGTTTGACGGCTTTCTTGTCTATTTTGCGTCGTTTGTCATCGTGAGTCCAGTCGGTATCTGACATTTAAACTGAGGGAGAAGAAAGAGAGAGAGGTAGGCTCTAGATTAAGATGGTGGAGTGGAAAAGTAGATTATACAAGTGGGTTTAGTCACTGCAGGGTAAGTGAAGAGGGAGTCGATAAAATGGCCCATATGTCAGCTACGGGAAAGGTGGAAGCGGGTGTGAGTAGTACAGGAAGCATCAAGCAGATTTGTCTCTTTACTTTTTTTGTTTCCGCTTATTCAACCTCGTTTTTATACACTCTTTTTTCTTCCCATGCAGCCTATCGATCTTAATGAGAAGCGTTATCGTGCTAATATCATGTTATCGTATCGTACGGCAGCGGTACTATGAGAAGAGCACTTGGGTATCCGGTAGGGGCACAAACGGAATGGCACAGACGGAAATGCACAAACGCGTCAACGGACACAAAAGGAACGTCCACTGCTCGTACTCGTACAATTTACCGTTTGTCACCTACGTCTTCTCGTCTCTCCTGCGCTCTCACACTCTAACTTGTGCGGCTGCCTGTGATCACAAGAGCAATTTGAGAAGCGATTTTTCGAGTGAAAATTGGAAATTTGGTAAATTCGGGAAAAAATTGTGAGAAATGATAACAACCCGAGAAGATCACGTGAATGGGTGCCCCAGGCGGATGGAAAATATCAAAAAAAAAAAAAAAACTCCTTCCGCAGCCAGTATACTCACCCACTTCAAGTCCTGCAACGTCTTTAAAAAGATTACTTAACAGTGGTGTATTCTCGATTAATGACGCGGAATACGCAAGAAAAGTCGTTTAGATCGGTATCCAGAATCTGACGACATTGAAAATGTTTTTTTCATGATTTTTGTCATTTTTTTTAATTACTTTTTTGATATTTTCCGTTTTATTTGTATTTTAACCCGTGACACTGCGAATCGAACCGAGGACATCGTGGGACGTGACTAGCGCTGACTACGTACCAGGGGTAGACGTTCACGTACACAAAACGACAACCAGACGCGGAATCAAATGTCCAAAGGGTGCATTCTACTCGTCTCACCGGTACGATTCGAACTGTGCAACTCATGTCCCTGTAGGTACACTATAGAGGGTGCCGAATACCCTCTTCAAGTCTTCACGTGTATGGTGGAGATTGGGACCATCCAAAACTGCTAATACCGCGACAAAGGAGCCGAATTTGCGACAGTCCACTATCGTCATCGACGGCAACAAAATGCACTCTTTGGATTTTCTCCAGCTCCATTTTTAGTGGAGTTGTGTGTCCTCTCAGGGTATGCCGAGGCATCCAAACAAGTACCATACAACTCTGTGGATAATGTAGCTTAGGAGCTGAGAATTACAAGGAGTACCAAACTCATCATTCGGAGACGATCGCACTCTTCAAATCCCCCCTATCGTTGCTATTGGTCAAGGTATCTGTCAACAGTCCCTGCGCGATCAATGAAGCACTATACAAGTCTGTGAAAAAGGTGACGTCAGATCCGCACTTTTGGCCATCGACCAAACCCTCAATTCCAAACCAAATGCACTCTTCAGATTTTCTTTACCTCTCTTGGTTACATTTCTACGTGGTTGCATCAAGGGTATCATTGGCTGCTTCTTGGACATGCAACATGTGACCGAGACTGAGCGATACGAATACGATACCATTTGAAAATGAACGGGAACACGTTCGAGCAGTCCTTTCACGGGATACTACACCGTCACGTAACACCACACCGTCACGTGACACCGTTATTACTCGATGTGTATTTATTAAACATATGGGCCATAACTGATGTACAGTACTGGTGCGATTCACCGTCTTCCTCATCTGGCGTTGCAGTGAGCCATTCCCATAAGTGTATACTCACCGTTGCACTCTCTTCTCTTGCTCCTTTTCAGGTGCGCATCCAATGGCCCAGACTGGCTGCCCAGGATGGCTGCTTCGCGCTAACTAGTTTAGACCAGGGGTGAGGAGCCGTGTGGAAGCGTCAATTACGGGACAGTGGTACGGTGCGGTAGGTCGTTAGTGTCCGCTAATGTAACCTGTTAGTGAGATGGAAGGTTTGGAGGGAAGATGTTGATATTATGAAAAAGGAAATCCAGAAAAAGTCAGAAAAAAATCAGAAAAAATAAGAAAAAATCAGAAAAAACACAGCGACACGAATAAAACACATAGATCAACTCCTATAATCCCC